>WOXC01007659.1:0-463808 GCA_011680675.1 Gymnobelideus leadbeateri
ATTCTGGCCGTGACAAGGCGACCTTGTCTCTTAGGACCCTATGTCTGGAAGCCTCGTAGCCCAATGGTCTTATCTTACAGGTGAAGAAACTGAGGCAGGCAGGAGTGAAATGACTTGCCCAGGGTCACACAGCTTGTAAGTGGCAGAGCCAGGATTTGAGCCCAAGACCTTGCATTGTTTCCATGCTCTCATTTTTCTTCTCTGTGAACTAAGGGGTTTGACCTGGACCATCTTTAAGGTCCCTTGCAGACCTAAATATGAATGCTGTGCTCGGTAATGTGCTACACTCAGGTAGGATGGTGCAGGGAGGGGCCACCCCTGCTTGTGAAGTAGTTATTTGTCTGATACGACAGGGTCTTTGACCAGGTTTTTCTCTTTAACCACTTTGTTGGTTTCTCTCTTCCCCCATGCTGGGTGTGTGACCCTAGGGAGGTAGCTTCACCTTTCTTAAGCCTCAGTTTCCCCATCTGTAAAGTGGAGATTTCAGGAGAAGGCATTCTGTGAACTCAAGGTTGCTAGGTAATGCAAGGGAGAGTGCTAGCCTGGGAATCCAGAGGAACTCGGTTTGAATGCTGCCACAGGCACTTTATTAGCTGTATGACCCTGGGCTAGTCACTGAGCCTCTTTGGACCTGTTTCCTCACCTGTAAAACCAGTATCCTAATAGTATCTACCAGACCGGGTTACTACAAGCATCAAACAAAGAACTATGAAAAATGTGTTTGTTATTATTAATTACCCACCCCCACTCCCTAGCCCCTTACTGCCACCATCACCCAGGTCTGTTCAAATTATAGAAGACCAGTCGGAAGAGGCTTAAGTCAAAGGAGCAAAGCTCTAATAGTGGAATCTCAGGCATACTGACAGAGAGATTCCCAGATAACAGAGTCTTCCTAGGTCCCTTGAGGCCAGTCCTGAGTTCTTCCTTCAGCTACAATTGAAAATGCCCCCCCTTCCAACTCACCGCTGCTCTATGTAGCAACAGAATAGCAACAGGGTAGGAAATGGTAGCTTCTGAGGTTGTTGTGTTATTAAGGAATACTGTGTCTGTGGTCTTTGAGAAACAGGGCAGATGCCAATCCCATTCACCTAGCATAGGGCTGGAATGAGGAAGACCTGAGTTCAAATGGGGCCTCAGATACGTAACTCAGGTGACTCTGAGCAAGTCACTTAACCTTGTTTACCTCGGTTTCCTCATCTGGAAAATGAACTGGGGAAGGAACTGAAAAACTGCTCCAGTATCCTTGCCACGAAAACCCCAAATGGGGTCACAGAGAGTCGGACACGACTGAAATGACCCAACAGCAGCAGCATAGTTACCAGGTACCTGCTACCAGCAAGGCATCGAATTGGAGACAAGGAGACAAAGACAGTATGGAAGGGGTCCCTGCTCTCAAGAAACTTGCCTTCTCAAGTCTAGGGACAGCCCTTCCCAGCATGTGCTGGCAAGGATTTAACAAATGGCTTTCCAAACATTTATGTTTAATCTGAATATTAACACTTTCTCCATCACTTTCTTGAGTCTGGAAATAAGCAAAACAATAAATCAGACCCTGATCTGTTTGTCTGCCTACTTCTGAGGTGTGAATGCTCATCCTGAAATTTTAATTATGGACTCTTTCCAGCTTTTTTGGCACCCTTGCAGACACGAGATCTTGGGATTTTTGAAAGGGCAAAAAATGACACAGTAGATTCTGGGAAGTGTGGATAATCACTTGGATGAATGTTCATCCGTTGCAGAATTCTAGAATGGATTATTCAACCACTGATCTTGGAAGACCTTAAGCATGAAGATAATAGCTAGCAGCTCTGGAATGCATTAAATGACCCTCAAAACAACCCCAGGAGGCAGAAAGAACAAGTCATGCCAGATGCTATTTCCTTTTCCGAAAGGAAACTGTCCCAATTTTTGTCTGTACCCCTAGCATGTTGCTTGGGGCAGGTAGGGGGGCTCTGCAGTGGATATAGCACTGCACCTGGAGTCTGAATTCAAATCTGGTTTCAGACACTTATTAGCTAGGGGACCCTGGACAAGTCACTTCACCCTGTTTGCCTCAGTTTCCTCATCTGTTAAATGAGCTAGAGAAGCAAATGGGAAACCATTCCAGTATCTCTGCCAAGAAAACCTTAAATGTGGTCCTGAAGAGTGAAATGTGACTGAAATGACTGAAGAATAATATAGTAGGTTCCCAATAAACATGTTTTGTATTGAATTGGTTGAGTCCTCTAAACCTGACATGATTCATTTTTATTTCAACAGACTTCAAGAAGACATAGGAAGAAGGAGAAAGTTTCTTACGATATCTTTGGAGAGAAGGGGGATGGACGTCCTCTGGACACTAGTACAGTTAAGTTGTTCAAGGACAAACTGAACTCTGTAATCAGGTAAATTCTGCTTTTCTACAGTATGCTGGCTCTGCTACTTACTACCTGGGTTTCCATGAACCCACAATACCCCCTTCTTCATCCCTTGGGTTCCTTATCTACAAAATGATGTGGGGTGCACTGAATGATCTCTATAATTGTTATTTTATATCTGTTGAAGAGTAGGGAGCTAGGGTGGAATTAATGATCTTATCTCAACCTAAGAGAAGTGGTCCCTAGTGGGATGCCACAGGGCCCTGTCCTTGGCAACCTTTGGGTCTGTGACTTAGATGAAAATAGAGTTGTCTTCATTACTAAGTTTTCAGATGATGCAAAGCTGGGAGGGATAACTGACACCCTGGATGACAGAATTAAACTCTAAAAGGATCTTGGCAGGCTGAAACAATGGGCCAAGTCTGGCATGATGAAATAGAGTCTTACCCTTAGGTTGTGTAAAAAAATAAATCTCTTGCACAAGCACAGGATGGGGAAGATGGGATATGAAGCAGCAGTTTGTGCAAAACTGAATGACTACTGTAAAGTCATTATGACTCAGCCGTGTATGCGACGTGGAGCCAGACACTGGTTCAAGCAACTTGGGCTTTGGGAACAGGAGCCAAGAAGAAGAAGGAGAAAGTCACTGCAGGCTCTGCCTCACTGGACCTCATCCAGGGCATCCTGCCTAGGTCTGTAGGAGACCACAGTGGAGGACCATCAATGCAAATGGGGGAGCATCCAGAGGGGCTGTATGATATGACAAGGGCTTGTGGGAGCTCAGAATGTTTGCCTTGGAGAAGACTCAGGAAGGGATGGAATGGCTGGTTCTGAGGCCATAGAAGGCTGCTAGGGGATGAGGGATTAGTTTTATTCCACTTGGAAGAGAGAGTGAGGCTAACAACTTTGCACAATCCTGCCTCACTTAAATCCAGCTCACACGCAAGTCAAGGCATCACCCATGATGTCACTGGTCCTCTTCGAAGATGAAGGAGGAACAACAGCTTGGCCCTGGAGGGCAGATCTAGGGAGGGGGTGGGGACCAGGGAGTTGTGAAATGGAGATTTAGGGAAATTTTTCTAATTAGAATTATCTCAAAGTGGAATGAGTCTTCTCTTGGAAGGCAGTGACTTTCCTCCAGTTGGAAGTCTTCAGGAAGAGGCTGGCTTGGAGTGCAAGCCATTATGAGAAGAAGCTTGAAGCAAGTGGGGATACTTAGCTTGGAGAAAAGAAGACTGGGGGGGAGGCAATAAACTGTCTCCAAGTCTTTGTAGGGTTGTCTTGGGGAAGATGGATCAGCTTGGCCCCAGTGGACAGAACCAGGAGCAGTGGGCACAAGTGACACTGGAGATTTAGGCTTGATGGAAGGAAGCATTTTCTAATAAATTGTTATTGTGCAGTGGTTTTTCAGTTGTGTCTGACTGTGATGTCATTTGGGGTTTTCTTGGTAAAGAGACTAGACTGGTTTGCCATTTCCTTCTCCAGTTCATTTTATAGATGACCCTCCTCCAGGTCAGTACCATAGGGCAAAGCCCCATTGACTTTGTGCTGGTTACACTTCAGGCCCCAGTGTTTCTCTGGTGGACTAGGAGCTCTGCTCACAATGGCCTTGAGAGGGAGCTGGGGATGTGTCTGATTCCCATTCTAAGTGTCAGAGCCAAAGGAGAATAAGTGGAGGTACGGGGTCCCCTGAGCCTGAGGGATGACCTTGGCATTTCTCTCTCCTGCCAGGCTCAGCTTCTGTCCTTCATATGATGAAGGGGTTGCTTTAGCTGACTTCTAAGGGCCCTTCCAGCTCTAAGCCTGGCTCTCTCTGATTGGACAGCTCCTCCTAGAACCTTCTCTTAGGCTCTTACCTGGCTGCACTTAGAACTTCTCCATCATTCCCTGCACTGGGTACCTTCCTTCCCCACCCTCTCCTTCAGCTTCCTTTTCTCTGTCTTCCTCATTAGCAGAAAAGTTCCTTGGGGACAGGGGCTGTCTTTCTTCCTACTTCTATTTATGTTACCCCCTACCCGCTCTCCCCCTTCCCCCCCCACATAGCCCAGAGCCTGGCACTTAGTAGGTGCAGAGTAAATGCTGATTGACTGACTAAATAAAGCCACACATGTAACAGCCAATGGCCATTGACCCTGCACAGAGCCCCTCGTGAATTTTTAGCCATCCAGGACTGAGAGGCTCCTCAGGGACCCAGGCCCAGCACATGAGACAAGGACCCACCATTCAGCAATCAGACTGGATTTAGGTGTCAACTTGGTGGAGCAGCCATGCTAAGTCTGAGCCCCATTCTTTCGTGTCTGAGGTGGTTTAGGGGAGAATGCTCCTGCAAAGAACTGGGGTGGGGGGAGATACTTGTGTTTTTGCTCTTGTATATCTTCATAAGAACTCTTCATATTAAATACAACTGGAGTACTTGGCTCTTCGGGCCGCCAGGTGGCGCTGCGGTGGATAGATCCCTGGGTTTGAAGTCAGGAAGACCTGAATTCAAATCCAGCCTCAGACACTGCCTGCTGTGTGACCCTGAGCAAGTCACTTCACCCTCTCTGCCTCAGTTTCCTCATCTGTAAAATGAGCTGGAGAAGGAAATAGCAAACCCCTCCAGTATCTCTGCCAAGAAAACCCAAATGGGGCCACCAGGAGTTGGAGGTTACTGAAAAACAACTAATCTCATTAGTGGCTAAGAGTAGGGGAAATACAACCAGTGTGGGCTTGAATGACAACATGAGAGTGACCCCAACTGTGCAGACCCTTAAGGGAGAATGGAGCCTGGCTCTGGAATAGGGAACTAGAGTATACTTGTTATATCCAAACACACACACATACCTACACACACAGACACACACACACTCACACAGACACACACACACTCAGACTCATTCAGATAAGCTCTCACTGACTTGGGCAGATTGCTGAAGATCTAGGGGCTTCTGTCTGGGGTCAGTGACCTCTGAGGTCACTTTTTAATAAGTCTGTGCTCCCACGATCAAGCACAGGTCCTCTATGTCAACTCCCCAACCTTTCCACAGTCACCAAAGCCTGGCACCCAAGGAGACCCCCCCAGAGCCCATTCCACCTGTGTGGGCCTTAACCACAATCCCTCCCCTTCCCACATGACAAGAGGCAGACACACACAACAGCTTTAGAAAAATAGGAGAATTTTAAATACATCAGATATCAATATCATACTGTTAAATACATGTCTAATAAATAAATATAAATAGAAACTTGATAAATTATTCTCTGTGCCCTCACGGATGGGCAGGGATGGGAGTTTCTTGGATCCCAGGGAATTCATCCCTGGGGGACACTTGCTGTCCAGCAGCAATTTCTCCCCAAACGGCAAAATTTTTATCTCAGTGAGTCATTATCGTAGAGGGCACAGAATAATGTTGGTCCCTTTCTTGCCCTGGGAACCATCTGCAGTATCTATTGGGAGGTGAGGGAGTGAGAAGAGGGGAGGCTAGCCCTTTAGCATGAGGCCTCTACTAGATGTGACTCCCTCCATGCCCAAACCATCCGCCCCAACCCTCAAAAAAGGAAAACTCTTAGGGGCCAAGGGGGAGGTGAAATCAGAGAAGAAAGAATGGAGTTAAGGCCCCCAGAAGAGAGGCTAAGGGGGTGGGGATGGGAACAAGTTAGGCGCTGGGCCCTGAGTCAAGCCTTGTCATCAGACCCTTGAATCAATGGAAAGTTGGCCTCTGATTCATGAAGAGTCATGGGGCATTGAGCTCTGGCAGCCCCATGACCTGTATGGGCAGCCTTCAAGCAACAGAGAAGGCCTGGGGGGAGGGGGATTCAGCCCAATCATAGCACTATATCAATCACTTTTGGGGGAGATGTTAAGAGACGCCCCCTCCTCCCATTAAAGTGCAACATTTCTAAGCCCAGAGGGGGAACCAACAGAAAGGAGGATAAGCAGGTGGCCCCTTGGGCCCACCACCTCAAGCGACATTGTTCTTCAGGCAGCCTGGCAGAGACCTCTGGTGCCACTTCCTGGAGGTTAATGTAGCACGATGCCCCTGGGGTTGAGTCAGCCTGCCCTCACTTTCCTCCTTTGGCCAAGCAGGACTTTGAGAAGGGAACGTTCGTTCCTTTTTCTCTGCCCAGGGCTGGGACCCCATGTTTCCAGCACCTCTCCCACATTCTCCATGAAGCGCTGGTAACTGCTTATGGTCTTACACCTCTCTAACTTCCACGAGAAGCTTCGAGCAGCTGGAGTTGGGGACAGGGTCCTATGGCCCCCTGGAGTAGGGCAGGCAGCAGGGGCATCAGGCAGGGTCTGGAGCATGCAGCAGACGTTGTTATTGAAGCCTTGAATATGGATGATCAGCAAACTGAAGATGGTTTTCTCCAGTTCCTGTTCGATTTGGTACAGGGTCTGACTCACATTGTGGAAGAAGGTGACTAGAGGTAAGTTCTTAAGGGTCTCAGCCTTGGGGACGTCTGAGCTCTCTTTGCAGATATCGGGGGAATGTGGTAAGTTTAGGCCTTGGTCGGTCATCTGAGGAGGAAAGAGATGGTGGTTGGGAACCTCTAGAAGCAAGACCCCCAGCTCTGGCCAACCTAGGTTGGAAGCCCCCCAGATGATGACCCATTCAGTCCTAGACAGACAGAATGGGGAGATCTGAGAGGGATTTGAAGGATCAGTTAGGCCGAGTTCTCTCATGTTACAGGGGAGGAAACTGAGGCCCAGAATCATAGAAGAAGCCACTAGGGTAGTCAGGAACTGACCCAGAATTCCTTCTCCAGCCCTTTCCAGACTTTCCCTGAAGACTTCCACCAATGGGGTGCTCTCTGCTTCCTAAGGCAGCCCATTTCACTATGGGACAGCTCAGAGGCAGATCAAGAGCCAGAATCCCCCTCTTCCTTCAGTCAGACAGCTTGGGTCCCCAGAGGAAACTTTCCAAAGCTCTGGGGGAATCCTAAACTAACAGATTCATCAGTCTAGAGCTGGGAAAGAACCATCTACTCCAATCCCTCCATTGTATGAATGAGGCCTCTGAATGGGAGGGGACCTCAGAGGAGGAGCCCACAGCCCAGGAGATGGAGAGAGAGGGAACAGGTGGCAAAGGTGGGACTTGAACTCAGCTCCTCTGACTGCAGAGACAGGATGATGCCCATATGCAGAAGGATGAGCTGGAGGAAGGAGAATGTGCTTCTGTGAGAGGTGGGAGCTGTCTGAGACAGTCAGCAGTGTTCTTGTGTGGAAGTGGGTTTGACTTGGTTCTGTTGGGCCCAAGGGGGTAAGAAAGAGGCAGATCTCAGCTTGATATCAAGCATTTATTAAAAACTTATTGTGGGGGGCAGCTAGGTGGTGCAGTGGATAGAGCCCTGGCCCTGGAGTGAGGAGGACCTGAGTTCAAATTCAGCCTCAGACACGTACTAGCTGTGTGACCCTAGGCAAGTCACTTAACCCCAGTTGCCCTGCCTCCCTCCCTCCAAAAAGCAAAAAATAAAAATAAAATAAAATAAAGATGACCACTTTGACCCTAATGGAAGAGGGATCAGAGCAGGGAGAGAGATGGATGAAGGGAAACCAACCAGGTCAGTGTAATAGCCCTGGAGGAGGATGAATGGAGAGAAGAGGGAGGTGTGGGAGGTGCAGAGAGGGTAGAAGCATTCTCTAGCCATAGGGTGGCTATGGGGATCGAGTCAGGGGCAAGGGTGGTACCAAGTGTTAGCCTGGGTCACTGGGGGAGGGTGGTACCTTCTGCTGTAAAGAGAGTTAGGAAGAGAGGGAAAAAGGGTTCTAGTTTGCATGGGTTGGGTTTGAGGTGCCTGTGAGATGTCCACAAAACAGGTGGTGATGGGGGGCAGTTAGGTGGCACAGCGAATAGAGCCCTGGCCCTGGAGTTGGGAGGACCTGAGTTCCAATCTGACCTCAGATGCTTAACATTTACTAGGTGTGTGACCTTGGGCAAGTCACTTAACCCCAATTGCCCTGCCTTCCCCCTCCAAAAAGGAAAAAAAGAGACAGGTGGTGATAGGAGTCTGTAGGATAGAGAGAAAAATCCACAGAAACAAACAAGGTCCCCGTATTATAGCTGCAGAGGAACGGAGTGCCCAGGGTAGAGCCATGAGGGACAGACACCGTTAGTGATGGGAAGCATCCTGCCTCAGACATTTCCTTAACTGTATGACCCTCTTACCCTTATGGAAATCCCCTCAGCCTCAGGGCTCATCTGTAAAATGGAGGACACCTGGGGCGGCTAGGTGGCGCAGTGAATAGAGCGCCGGCCCTGGAGTCAGAAGGACCTGAGTTCGGAGCTGGCCTCAGACACTTAATCCACACAAACAAAAACCTAGCCGTGTAACCTTGGGCAAGTCACTTAACCCCAATTGCCCTAAAGGGCGGCTAGGTGGCGCAGTGAGTAAGAGCGCCGGCCTCGGAGTTGGGATGACCCGAGATCAGATCCGGCCACAGAAAATGAGCACCCACGCATAAATAATGACCAGCCGTGTAACCTTGAGCAAGTTACTTAACCCCAATTGCTTTAAAAAAAAAATGGAGGACACCCTGCCTCCTAGAGCTGTCCTGAGAACAGCGTGACAGTGTGTGTGTGTGTGTGTGTGTGTGTGTGTGTGTGTGTGTACATACTCTAACATGTTAGCTACGATGACGGCCAGCGAGGGTCACACCCTGGAAATCTGGCCTCACCTCAGAGGGCATTAGGTCCAATTTCTTCATCTGACAGATAAGTAAACTGATTCCTCAGAAGCCCTGGCAGCTACGACAGCCCTGCCAAGGGGACATTCGGCCTCCGCTTGAAGCCGTCTGGCCACGGGGAGCTCACCACCTCCCCAGGTGGTGTTAGGAGGCCTTTCCAAAGCTGCTGAGGCTGGCTCCCGACCACTCCAGGGGCCTCTCCTCCCTCCTCATCCTCCTCATCCTCCTCAACCTTTCCACTGCCCTCTGGTAATCAGCAGCCCTCCTCTCCCGACACTGTCTCTGCAGCTGCATCTGCTGGCTCCCCTCCTCCCCCTCTGACTGTCCCTCCTCCTTCCTTGCTAGACCTTTCTTCAATGAGCCACATTTGCACATAGGTGAGACAAAGACTTCACGAGCACCAAAAGCAACCTTCTGGGGAGGTGGAAGGAAGAAGAGAAGACCCAAGTGCAGGCAGAAGTGCGTGTGGAAATCTAACGTATTCTCTCTAGGCCTCAGTTTCCTTATTTATAAAATGAAGGGGTTGGGACACAATTGGAGAGAGTGCCAGGTTCAAATCTGGCCTCAGGCACTTCCTAGTTGTGTGACCCTGGGCAAGTCACTGAACCCTGTTTGCCTCAGTTTCCCCATCTGTAAATTAGCTAGAGAATGAAAGGGCAAACCATTCCAGTGTCTCTGCCAAGAAAACCCCAAATGGGGTCACAGAGGGTCAGAAACAACTGAAAATGACTCAACCAGAAAAAAATGAAGGAGTTGGGTCTCTAAGGACCCTTCCCTCTCCAAATTGATGAGCTCATGATATCCCCCCTCATTAGTCGTCATTCATCATCGTCATAGCTAACATCTAAATAATCACATTAGCATCTCCAAAGCAATATATGTGCATGTGTATACATATGTGTTACAGATATATGTCATATTGCATAAAATATTGCTTGCTGTTGTTGTCCCCATTTCACAGATGAGAAAAGTGAAGCCAAGAGAAGTTAAGTGACTTGCCCAAGGTCACACATAAAGATATGTCTGAGGCAGGATTTGAACACAAGACCTTCTGACTCCCAGGCCAATGTTCCACCCACCATACCCAGCTGACCATCCCTCAGCTCAGGAGGGAAGCCTTAACAGACCAAAACAATGAAGGTCATTTGTCGACAGGGATGGGGCCGCACTTACGAATGACTTCAAGAAATCCCTCTTGGCCATGTTCTTTAGTTGATAGAGGAGTTTCTGGTATTTAGGGCAGGTGCTTCTGGCCACTGGGCACAGCCACAAGAGACCACAGGTCAAGCCTGGAGCAGGAAAGAACGGGACATGGTGATTGGGGGCAGAGAAGGAGGACCTGAGGGGACCAACTTGGTCCTGGAATGGAAGGATTACAGCCACGGAGTGGAAATAAGTCAGTGCCAGAAGGAAATCATCCCATTCTGAAGAGGGAAATGACGTGCCTGGGGCCACCTGCCATCATGGAATGAACACCAGAGTGAATCCGTGGGCCCAGGGGCCAAGTCTTAGCTTTTCCCCTTTCTAATTGCATGACTTCCAAAGGAAGGGATTGGGCTGAATGTTCTCTGGGGGCCTTTCCCAGGTCAGCCCTTTCAGGGCTGTGGGGGCAGGATTCTCACTTGGGTCCTTGGGCTCCAAGGCAGGGCTCTCACCCCGATTTCCAGGAAGGAAGAGGAGCAACTCTTTCTAGCTTGCCTTCTGCCCACCCCATGACCCTGGGGGTCTGTCCCTTTCTCCCAGCTGGATCAGGAGAGAGGGGGCATCTCCAGGTAGTCTTGGATGGTGGGGGAGAGAAGAGGTGGGGTCCCGGAATGGCTGCCTGTTGCTAGTGGGACCTGCCCGAAGAAGGTTCCATCTATTCCTGTAGTACTGAAGTAGTAGTTAGGAGGGCCTGGATGGAAATCCTCCCTCAGAATCGCTACCTAACCACTCTGTGCCTCAGTTTCCTTGCCTGTAAAAAGAGGGGCAGGTATCTGATGGCCTGTAAGGTTCCTTTCAGCTCTGTCTGTGATAAATGGGAAGCAGTGATCCAGTAGAAACCCCACTGGGCTGGCATCAGAAGGCCTGAGTCAAGTACAGTTTCTGCCACTTTCTAACCGTGTGACCTTAGGTAGGCCATTCCCTGCCTTCTCTGGGCCTCAGCTTTCTTCTCTGAAGCAGACAACATGACTTCTGAGCTTGCCAAATCTTATCGCTTGGGTCTCCACCTGCCCACCAGGGAGCGATGGGGTCTGGTGCCCAGCAGGAGAGCCTGGAGCCAAGCCCAGGGCTGAGCCAGCAGGGGGAGGGGAGCAGTTACCACTCCCGGCCCGGGTGCCAACCACTGGGCAACCACATGGTCGGAAGGGACTGGTTTCGCAATGAAAGGAAAGTGGCGACAGCTGCTTCTTCATTTCCTAAGAACTCACTGGGTCCCAGCGTGCTTCAGCCACCCGCCGGGTGGGCTTGGGAAGCCCAGCCTCCCGAGGGCATCCCTGGCCTGGGCCTGGTCAGTGCCTCTCCTGCCTCCCCACCGAGCCCAACCCTGGGCATCTGCCACAGGGGCCGAGACCATGGGCACATGTGTAAGTCTGAGTATATGGTGTGTGGCTACCTGCCCCGCCATCCATGTATGAACTTCCTGGGGCTGGGGGAAGGAGGGAGGGGGAGGGATAGCTCCTCTGGAGGCTGCCCTGGGTCTGTGGTCAGACTGGTGGGTTGTGTGTCCCTGTGTCTGCCGGAGAAATGAGACCCTGTGTGAGGCAGGGCTGGAGTATGTGGGTCACCTGTGTTTGTGTGTTTGTGTCTTGGGGCAGCTGGTTATGTATGTCTCACTGTGGACTTGGAGTCTAGGAGCCCTGGGTTCAGATTCTGCCTTGGATGCTAACTGACTGTGCGACCCTGCATGAATCACTTAATTTAATTTAAGAGGCCCTTTGTGATATACCCACACCAATGAAATCACAGGTCCTAGATTCAAAGTCAGGAGAACTGAATGAGATAATGTATGATATGGAGTTGGGGGCAGGGTACTCCGGCTAAATGTGCAAAGAGTTTTATAAAACCTGAAACGCTTCATCACTAGCAGCTAATATTATTGTGTGACTGTGCTGTTGGGCTGTGTGTGCATGGTGGGGTCATGCATGGGATTATGTTTGAGTTGGTCCAGTTGGGCATTTCCCCAAAGCCATAGCAAGCCAAGCCATCAAGGTCCAGGACCCAGGCTCCCTGCCACTTCCACCCATCCCGGTGCCAGTAGGAGAGGCCTCACCCAGGCAGAGAGGGCTCTGTAGCTGCTGAAGCCCCAGCCCCCCCTTCCACTTCCCCAGGGCCATGCCCATGCCCCAGCCACCCTCATCTGGACCTGGCCAGTCGAGAATCCTTCCCTTCATCCTGCTGCCCCTGTCTCTTCACCCACCTCTGGCCCATCCCTCCTTCCAAACCTGCCTCCTCCATGAGTCCCACCCTACTAGGGCATCCCCTTGGGCCTTCAGCTGATACCTCTCTATCACAGGCTTTGGGGATCACTGTGTCCCATTCAATCAGCTGCCCACAGGGTGCCTTGGGAGTCAAGTCTCAGAGCCTGAGGGGTGCCTGCGGCTTCTCAGCTCTGCCCCCCCATCCCCGGTCTCCACAGTCTGGCTGCCTGCCTGAAGTGTATGGGGCATGGGGAGGAAGTACATACCCAGGAGAGAGCTCAGTCTGAGCCATGCCCACATACTGGGTGCCGGCAGCTGGAGCGGGGCCTCCCTCGTCTGAGACACCTCCACACTGAAGGGCCTCACCAACCGAGGGCCACTTTATCCTCCGCCGGCTGCCCAGCACCTCCCAGGATGGGGGTGGGGGCAGCTCTTCTGGGAACACGACCCCAAAAACTAGTGTGTCCGGGCGGAGTCAATGGGCGGTCGCTTCTCTGACCCTGGGCTCCTCCTTTAATTCTTCGAATTCAACCATCTTTGAGGTTAAGAGTCTTTCCCCCCTGTGTCACGGCACCCACACCCGAGGCTGGGGGTGGGGTGGGGGTGTCCCTCCCAGAAGGGGAAGATGCTGGGTCAGGCCCCCACACCTCCACTGTGCTCCACTCAAGCTGAGCTCTGGGGTCACCCAGGCTGTGAGCTCTTTTGCCAGGATGTCTTAGGAAGGCACGGACCCAAGGTTGTGGTTTGTGGGGAGAGGAAGGGGGCCCTGAGGTGGGGTAGGGGTAGGGGTGGGGAGTGGAGAGGAAGCCGTTTCTCTTCTCCGGCCCCAACCTGCCAGTTCCTTGGATATCAATGGAGACTGCTGGCTTTCTGGGCACAGAGTGCTCCTTCCATCCACCTTCTCTAGACCCTCTTGGGATAGAACATCTCCATGTCAAAACTGCTGAGCCAAAAGCCAGGAGCCAGGAGACCTTCCTGCCTTCCAGGCGAGCCAGCAGCATCTTGGGTGACCTTGGAGAGGTGGCTTACCTTCTCTCGGCTTCTTTTTCATCCATAAGGAGCAGAGTAACAGCCACTGCCTGGTGGGCTTCCTGGGCAATTGGGAAGATAGCCCATTAACAAGCCTAAAGCGGGCTCCTAGAGGTTGGAGACCAAGCCAGTGGGCCCGGGAGGGAGGGAGGCTGTGACTCACAGAGCCTTGGTTTCACTTTCTCTGAATGAGAATCCCTTATGCCATAGAACTCCATCACACTTTTCAAAGAATCTTCCTGTCATATCTTAACTGAAAACCGCCCAAGCAGAAAAGCAGCTTCCTTCCCAACACTCAGAAATCAGGGGGCTGGACTAAGCAGGCCCTGCAAGCCTGGCCCTTCCTGCACCCTACGTTGTTCCACTCAGGTCAATCCAAATATTTCTGGTATGCCTACTATGGGCCAAACACTGTGCTGAGCACTGGGGGGATGCCACAGTGGAAACCTTCCCTGCCCTCAGGAAGCTTAAATTGAGGGGAGCTAGGGGCAGACGTGTGCACACAGGAGTCAATACCAAGAGAGAAGAGGCTTCACCCATGTGAGGCACTCCCAGTATGTAAAATTCCATCCACTGTGCATAGCAGAAAATCATCTGTAGTGGAAGGTCTGAGAGAGTTTCCTAGAGCTCAGAGAGATTGGACTGGCCAGGTCGCTCAGGTAGCACATGGCCAACATGGAAGTCTATGGCTCCAGACTGGTCCTTTCTTTACAGTTCCATCTCAATTACAAAATAAACACAGAATATTTTGAGGGGCTGAGGAAGAACTCCAAAATTTGAGGTTGCAAGGCCCCTCCCAGCTCTGGCATCCCCTGTTCTGAGGCCCCTCCCAGCCCTGATATCCCTTGTACTAAGCTCCCCCACTCTGCCCCAGTTGGACATCCCCTGTTCTAAGCCTCCTCCCAACTCCAGCATCCTCTTCTTTTGTCTTGCCGTGGTTGCTACCTTCCAACTTGTCTGTCATCTCAGAGTAGAATTCTCAAGTTCTAGAATCAGACTAGCAGAGTGGGAAGGACCAATTGTAAGAATGCACAACTATTTGTTAATTGATGGACCACAGAGGCAGGTGGGATTACCACCTTCCCTCCCCCCTCCCCCCAGCCCCGTGCCCAGAGTCATTGCAAAGGGCGTCAGGGAGCTGAGGGGTTTCCTTGGACATTCCACAGGGCCTTAGGCTGTGAGAGAGGGCCTGGGCTTTGTGCTGTTGGTTTGGGGGGCTCGAGGGAAGGGGCCAATGACTCCAGAAGCAAGGAAAGATGGCTACCAATGACGTCCCATCCTACTGCCAGAGGCTGACCCAGCTTGGGTGTGGAGGTAGAGAAGGCAAGGTCAGCATGTAGCTTGGTCCAAGAGCTAAAGACTGAAACAGTTCCTAGCTCCCCCCACCCCAAAGATGTCACCTAAACAGTGATGGGGGGTCCTCTGGACAGTGTGGGGTCTCCATACATGGTGCAGGGGGATGCATCAGCACTTCCAGTGAGGTCAAAGGCCCAGTGACGTCCTCCCAATAGCAGCCGCAATCAGAGGAACAGATTGCGACACAGGCCTGGTCCCTGGTATAAATAGAGCCCCAAGTGACCGCAATGCCCCAGCCTTTCTCCATTTTCCTGGACAACGTCAGCTGGGCCCTCGTGACTTAGGGAGAGGAACTGAGGTGAGGAAGGGCCTTCGGGGCCATCCGGGTTTCTGAGAACTGCCCTTCTCGGCCCGTGCCCCATGGACTTCCAAGGGTGGCGTCCTTCTAAACCAAGTTATAGTCAGGATGGTGAGGTCATTGGTGTGGTCAGAAACTGCAGGCATCGGCAAGATGACAAAGGGTCCCCCTTTCCATCATATAGCCAAGTTAAAATGGCGTACATGCAGGAGCTCACCCATAAAAATAGGCAGTCCCAGACCCACAATTATAAAACATGATTTGGCAAAAGAGGTGCTCAGAGAACCAGCAGCCTGGTTTGCTCCCAACAGAGGCATTGCCTGGGGCCAGTCACTGGCCTTCATTAGGGCTTGTTTTTCTGTTTCTAAAAGAAGTTCATGTCTTACCTACCTACCCCTCCCAAGATGTCCTGTGGACAAATAAGAAAGGAAAGCCTTATGTAATGTCAGCTTCCTATACAGGGCAGACTGGATGAGTTTGCAGAAAACCAGTCAGTGCCAAAGGCCAGAGGAGCTCCAGATGGGGCCGACTGATGTGAAGGGGACCAATCGATCAAGTCCTTTGCCTTGGAGCCTGCCTCTGGTTGAGAGCCTCTGGTCTGAACCAACTCACTAGGCATCCTTGGACAAAGAACCTCTCTATACCATCAGTATCTTCAGCTGTAAATTTAATGGACAGGCACACCTCATTTTATTGTACCTTGCCGATTTGGCATTATTATTTTTTTTTTTTTTTGAGAGGAGAGGGCAGGGCAATTGGGGCTAAGTGACTTGCCCAAGGTCACATGGTTAGTAAGTGTTACATGTCTCTGGCTGGATTTGAACTCAGGTCCTCCTGACTCCAGGGCCAGTGCTTTATTCACTGCGCCACCTAGCCACCCCTATTATTATTATTATTATTTTTTTTTTTTTTAACAAACTGAAGGTTTATGGCAACACTGCATTAAATGAGTCTTTTGGTGCCATTTTTCTAACAGCATGTACCCACATCATGTTTCTGTGTCATATTTTGGTAATTCTCACAATATTTCAAACTTCTTCATTATTCTTATATCTGTTACAGTGACCTGTGATCATTGATCTTTGATGTTATTATTGAAATTGTTTTGGGGTGCTATGAACTTCATCTATATAAGGTAGCAAACTTAATTGATAAATGCTGTGTACGTTCTAATGCTCCACTGACGACTGGATGTTCCCCCATCTCTCTCTCTCTGTCTCTCTCTCTCTGTCTCTCTCTCTGTTTCTCTCCCTCTGTCTCTCTGTCTCTGTCTCTCTCTCTGTCTCTGTCTCTGTCTCTCTGTCTCTGTCTCTCTCTCTTTGTCTGTCTGTCTGTCTGTCTCTCTCTCTCTCTCTGTCTCTGTCTCTGTCTCTCTCTCTTTCTGTCTCTCTCTTCAGGCTCCCTATTCCCTGAAACATAACAATCTTGGAGAATATTACATAAGCTTCGTTGATAAAGCAACAGCAGCAGGTTTTGAAAGTGTTGGCTCCGATTGTGAAAGTTCTGTCGTGAGTAAAATGCTATCAAACAGCATGACATGCTACAGAGACATCTTTTATGAAAGGGAAGAGTCATCCAATATGGCGAATTTCATGCCGCAGTTCCCCCAACCTTCAGCAACACCCCCTCCCCACCATCGACAGGAGCCATCGACATCGAGGCAAGATTCTCCATCAGCAAAAAGATTCTGACTCCCTGAAGGCTCAGATGCTGGTTAGCATTATTTTTAGCAATAAATTATTTAAAAATTTTTTAGACACAATACCATTGCACACTTAATAGACTGTAGTATAGTGTACACATACCTTTTATATGTACTGGTGTAACGGAAATGCAAATTTAAAGATCTTCCCTGCCCCTAGCTTAAGTGCACCTGGAGCCTGTGGTGGGAGGTTTGTTTTTCAGGAAAGCCCACACCTTGATACTTTGTGATTGGGCAGTGGGTCAAGGAGGTTGTTACAAAATCTGAGCCAGGAGAAGGCTATATAAACTCTGATGAGAGGCTTTGCTTTGGGGCTCACTTTGAGAAGTGTTGTGTGATTTGACCAGATGAGACTTTGGGAAGCCGTTGTTGAGAGCCCCCCAGCTTTGAAAACCCAGATGTTGATGCTTCCCTCTCTGGTAACTGTGATTTGGTATTGATGTATGTAATGTTGGGACAGTTTGGAAGCCTGTCTGTTTGATCTGTAAGTTCTGTCTGTATAATCTGAAGTTCGGGGTGCTGACCTTTACCCCTGAACTAGGTAATACATGTTTGATTAAAGTAAGCTTGTTAACCCATTTTGAGTTGCTTTCCTTTTGAAAAGCAGATCTAAGAACCTGTACTGGCAGCTACCCTGGGGATATTCGGGTGCTTGCTGCTACAACTGGGAAACCTGTGACTTGTCTTATTGTGACACTCAGCTGATTGCAGGGCTCTAGAACCAAGCCTGCAGCATCTCCAAGATGCCCCTGTATGAAATAACATATGGTTGCTGTTGTTTTTCATCTTTTGTTTTCAAAGAGGACCAATGACATCATGGATTTAAGTAAAGGATTGGATGTAAGTGAGGCAGAGTTGATCAATGTCAGCCTCATTCTTCCTGAGTCATCAAAGCCCAGTGCAGAACAAAAGTCCAGACAACCAAAGATGGCCCAAGATGCAGGGGATGGCCTTGACGCCTTTCGTGTCTCACCAAGCTCTCAGCTTTCCACAGAGCCTATTTCAGCTGCCTTCATGGCTGTTGGAACAAATTGTTCTCCTTTTCCCACTCCACCTGGGGGAGTGGAATCTTCACAAGCTCAGGCAGACACTCCCCTCACTTGGCAATGACTTTGAGATCTCTCATTTACCCTCAGCCTGGGTTAGTCTACTGAGACAGTTTACTGGGGTGTGGTCGCTGCCAATGCTCCGGCTTCTTGAAGTCACAGGTGAGAGGTGGGTGACAGATGGACAAGCAGTCATGAAAGGTTCAGTAGCCCTCACACCAGAGGTCCTCCCCAAATACCCCATAAAATATACATCTATAACATATTTTTGTTTTTATATATTTGTGTGTATATATGTATACATGTACACATATATAAATAAATACTGATGGGAATATGAACTAGGAAGGTGGAAGGCAACAATCTTCCCTTCTTTCCTTAGTTTTGACATGCAACTTCATCACTTCATCAACAGGAAAGGATCTTAAATTGGCCTCATAGTCTCAGCCTTCTTGCAACTCTTTGACAGGGGTGGGAGGAGGTTGGACAGAATCCCTGATTTGCCTTTATGGAACATAGGATTCTCATTGGTGTTTAATGAATCACGAGGAATTTCTAATCCTGAGTCACATAGCTGTCTGGGACCATGGACTTCTAATCAGGATCAGATACAAGCAGTCATAAGAATAGATTTAATTTTAGTCTTTATGTCAACTGCCCTTAACCTATTATGATGGTTCTGACACTTTGAACTTGTCAGGGACAGGCTTTATAATGACTGCACCTTATGAGCTGAGAGGAGGCCAGGGAAGGGAAAGGCAAGCACTTATTAAGCTCCTACTGTGTGCTTTTACAAATAGTGTTTCATTTGATCATTTGATGACTGAGAGCCTAGAAGATGGCACTGAATGAACAAAAAAGGATTTAAGTGTTTTCTGCGTATAAAAGCTCCAGGGATCCAAATAGAAAAGCAAGATGTTCTCTGCTCACAAGGAGCTCACATTTTTATGAGGCATACATGTAAATGTATAAATATATATGGAATACATACAACATGACCTAAGTCCAGAGATGGGACAGCCAGTGGAGATGACGAGCCTATCAAAGAGCACATATGGCCCCCATTAGAGAACAACAGAGACCGATGTCATGACACCCTCTAAGGACATTTGGCAATGTGAGAGGTGGGAATAGTCAATAAGTGGGTGGCCTTCACACATATTTCTTGTCCACACGGATTCCTGGAATGTGTCCCTTCATGGATTTCCCCATGTAACACGTGTTCTCTCTATACGGCCTCCATGAATGTTTTCTGTGGGTCCTTCCTCACTCTTATTGTAGTAGACTCTGGAATAATATATCCCATGTGTTCATGGAGTGATCTCATGCCACTGTATTTGCTATGCTGTTGGATGCTTTTGCTTGGAATTAAGGTATCCTCCATCAATGGTGGGAGGGGGAGTTTTGAGTGAGTGCTGATGTTAAAATGCTTCAAACAGCTTCAGACAGCATTTTCTTAAGTGATGGTCCAAGAATATGAATGCCTGCCTGCCTTCCTCAGCTGGTGTAGAGATCACATGATATAATGGACATGAAAGAACTTTCTTATGCTCACTGTCCAAGAACTAAAAAGGAAAAGAGGGATATTGTGACTGGGGGTGGAGAAGAAAACCTGAAGTGTTCATCTAGCAAAGAGGGTAAATGCATACACCTGAGAAGGCCCAGCAGAGACCTTGGTGGAGAATGCCCCAGAATGATCTGACTGGGGCAGTGAGAAATTCTACCCCCTTCCATGATACCAAAACTACAGAATTATACAATGTCAGAACTAGACAGAACTATAGAAAAGAAACTATCAGAGCTGGGATGGCCCTTAGAACAGGGAATGTCAGAGGGAGGAGGGCCTTAGAATAAAGAAAGTCAGAGGTGGAAGACTTTAGAAATAGACTGCTGACATAGAAGGTCAGGGTCTGAAGGGACTCAAAGACCATTGAGTCCACCTAAAAATAATTTAATCTACAATATACTTAACATAATGCCCAATAATATGCTCAATATGTCCAAAATCAAACAGGCTTTGCTTAAATACTTCCAAGGAGGGGGCACCTATTGCTTCTTATTCCCAGAAGAATCCTATTTCACTTACAAACTATTCTAATTATTAGGAATTTTTCTGAAAACAATATAGGTTTGAGAATTGACTGACATCCTGGGATTCCCATCTTAACCCTGAAAGTTAGTCAAGGACTAAGAGAAGTTAAAAGACAAAAGGTCTGCTTTTTTCCCAACTTCCCCTCCTTTGCATTTATAGTAACAGACTCTCAAATATACTTCTTGCTTCCCTGCCTAAACATTTTCTGTATCCTGATTTTTGCCTCAGCCATAAGGAGGTTAGGATTTACCTAAAGACAAACATAAATTTACATTAGAGGTAACCATCTGCCTGAATAATAGGAATATACTAACAGGGGGCTCAGAGCTATTGTTATTGAGCTATTGATGTTTCTGCTTATTATATAAACTCTATTAAGCAGAAGAAGATGGGACTATATGGACGTGAGAGGGAACAGGCCATTATATTGTCACTAAGCTAAAAAATGAACTAATTGCCATAACAGTATGTGGCTGATTAAATCTCCAGAAATAAAGGGAATAGGGAGGAGACTGGTGATGAGTTTTGTCCTTGTTCTGTCTCTTCAGTGCAACTCTTCATGACCCCATTTGGGGTTTTATTGGCAAAGATATTGCCATTTCCATCTCCAGCTCATTTGACAGATGAGGAAACTGAGACAAACAATAGGAAGTGACTTGTCCAGGGTCATACAGCTAGTAAGTGTTTGAGGCTGGATTTGAATTCAGGTCTTCCTGGTTCTAGGTCCAGTGCTCTATCCATTGTACCACCTACCTACCCTGTGGTGATGAGTACTGTTTGGGCAATTGTACCCTCTACAGTTTCACCCCCAAACAACTCACAAGGGCTGAAATCAACTTCTTTGTAATTTCCACCCATCATTCCTGGTTCTGACTTCTAGGCTGAGCAGAATAAACCCAATTTCTCTTCAATATGCCAACCTTTCAAATACTTAAAAGACAGATATATCTCACCCCTTCACCACCAGTCCCAGTGTTTTCTTCTTTAAGCTAAACATCACTAATTTGTTCTATGGATGAATCGATCAAAGAGGACTTATTAAGTGCCTAGTTTGTGCTAAGCCCTCCTCTATATAGAGAGATGCCATATGAGGCATTCTCACCCTGTGCTAATCCCAACTGAGAAGATGAAAAATAAATACAAAATAAATATAAGGCTTTGAATAAAGAACAGGGAAGAACCTAGCAGTCAGAAGGATTAAACCCCAGTAGGCACTAAAGGATAGAACCAGAGCAGGAAGCTCTTCTACTGCCCTTCCTCTCCCTAACCCACCCATTACCCAGACCCCAGCAGTAGAAGGGGCACAGAGAGTCTTGTCCCCAGGACATAGCCTTAGAGAACATTCCCAGGTAGGAGGCATGATCTGGATGGGGACCAAGCAAAGGAGACTGAGAAGGAGTGGTCAGACAGGTAGAAGGAGAACCAGGAGAAAGCACTGTCAAGAGAATTGAGAAAGGTGGAAGTGTCCAGAAAGAGAAGGTGGTCAGCAGTGTCAAATGTAGCAAAGAGGTCAAGGAGGGTGAGGGATGAAAAAGGTGGAGTGGAGTCATCTTGTTAGAGATCGTTGGTAACTTTAGAGAAAGCAGATTCAGTCCAGGCATGAGTTCTGATCTTCAGAGGGGATCCACAGATCCTGGACCCTCTTTGGATTCTCATATAGGTGAGAGATGGACTGTGGCTGGCCTTCAAAAACAAACTAAGCCATTGAGACTCGAACTTGGACTCTCTCTACTTCCAGCTGCCCCTCCAGAGGGACTGCCTCCTACTACTCTCTTTCTTTCCCTCCCCTGCTTATGGTTTGTCTTCCTCTGTTTGGATGTATGGTGAACCACTCCAGTATCTTTGTCAAGTAAAGCCCCATGGACAGAGGTCCACAGGGTCACAAAACATTGGATATGACTGAAATGACTGGCCAATAAAAATTATTTGGATATAAATTCTTTAAGAGAAAGAACCATTTAACAAGTAGAGACTGACTTGATTTTGCATCCTCAGGGTTAGCACAGTGCTTGACACGTAGTAAGTACTTAACAAATCTCTATCTGTCTGTCTCTCTGTCAATCTATTCATGTATATGTATCATCTATTTATCTAATAGTGTGTCTCCATCTATTTTTATCTATTATCTATCTGTCAATTTATTCATGTATCTGTTTATTGCAACAAATATGTCTGATAAAAATCTCATTTCTCAAATATTTAGAGAACTGGTTCAAATTTATAAGAATACAAGTCATTTCCCAATTGATAAATGGTCAAAGGCTATGATCAGACAACTTTTAGACAAAGAAATCAAAGCTTTTTATAGTCACATGAAAACATGATCTAAATCACTATTGATTAGAGAAATGCAAATTAAAACAACTCTGAGGTACCACATTACACCTATCAGATTGGCTGATGTGACAAAACAGGAAAATGATGGATGTTGGAGGGGATGAGGGAAAGTGGGACACTAATGCACTGTTGGTGGAGTTGTGAACTGATCCAACCATTCTGGAGGGCAATTTAGAACTATATCCAAAGGGTATATATATATCCAACTATATCCAAAAACTGTGTATACCCTTTGGCCCAGAAATGCCACTACTGGGTCTATATCCTGAAGACATCAAAAAAAGGGAAAAGAACCTATTTGTACAAAAATATTTATAGCAGCTCTTTTTGTGGTGTTTAAGAATTAGAAATCGAAGGCATGTCCACCAATTGGGAAATGGCTGAACAAGCTGTGGTATATGATTGTAATGGAATATTACTGTGCCAGAAGAAAAGAAAAGCAGGATGATTTCAGAAAGACTTAGACGAACTGATGCATAGTGAAGTGAACAGAACCAGGAGAATATTGTATGCAGTAGCAGCAATACTGTTCAATGAAGAATTGTGAATGACTTAGATATTCTCAGCAATACAATGATCCAAGACAATCCCAAAAGACTGATGATGAAGTCTGCTATCTGCCTCCAGAGAAAGAACTGATATTGATTGAATACAGACTGAAGCAAGCTATTTTTCACTTTCTGTCATTCTCTTTCTTTTATTTGAGTCTTCTTGTACAAAATTACTTCTCTGGAAATGTTTCAAATGATTGTACATGTACAACATATATATGATTGCTTACTCCTTCATGGAGGTGGCAATGGAGGGAAGGACAGAATTTGGAACTCAAAACTTTAAAAAAAAACCAAAGGTTTAAAAAATGGTTTTAACATGTAATTGGGGAAAAAATAAGATATATTAAATGGTGTCTCTTCATCTATTTATCCGTCTGTGTGTTTCTATTTATCATTTTATTTATCGTTTATCTATACAATAGGAAGTCATTGAAATTTTTTTGAGCAAAACTGCAGAAGATAAATCCGGTAGTTTGTGCACAAGAGAGAACGCAGAACTCTTCAACTTTTTATTAAAGCGATAAATACTGCAGGCAGGGACACCCACTAGTTGGTTATTGCAATTGTTCAAGCAAAGGGTGATGGAGGCAAACTAATACATTATTGATAGAACTGAAGACTGGTCCATTTGTTATTGAAAATCATCTGGAATTATGTGACAAAAAAGTCACTAAAGTGCTCATTCTTTGACCTAGCAGTCCTACTACTGAGTAGAACCCTCAGGGAGGTCAAAGAAAGAGAAAATACCTCAAATATTCCAAGATATTCATGGCAGCACTTCTTGCAATAGCCAAAAATCTGGAGACAAAGTAAGCACCCATCAAGAGCTGAATTTATTTTGATCCAGACCTGGATTTCATCAGTACAGGAAGAACCCAAGGGAGGAAATCCCCTTCACCAAAGAAGAGTAATAATTCTTCTGTAACTAAGCCATAGAAGTTCTGGGGAGTTAGCACGGTCACTCGTCTGGGGTCACATAGTCGATGAGTGTCAGAGACAGGACATGAACCTAGGTCATCCTGAATCACAGGTTGGCTCTCCCCTTGTTACACCATGCTGCCTCTAACTGAGCAGAGCATGAGGGGAAATAGTGACATGGAAAACAGCTGGACCAATTGTAGCTAAGTGAACATCATTGCGACATGAGAAGTGACAAATATGATTAATTCAGAGAAGCCAAAGACTGATGACATGGAATGAAGTAAGCAGAGCCAGGAGATGAAGATAAACAATGACTACAGTAGCATAAACAAACCCAGCACAAAATGGCAACTGAAGTCAGACAAATTTCAGTGTCCATTCTGAAGTCAGATGAACAGATATTGATGACGGGAGGGGAAGCATGGATGCAGAATGCATCAGTTGATGTTACTGCATTGGTTAGTTATACTCATCTGGTTTTCTTTGTTATGGATGGGAGGGCATCATATGTCAGCATATGACCACGGTATAAAAAAGGCTTGAATGAAACTATTTTTTAAAAGAAAGATAGTTACATTAGACTAAGAAGTTTAAAACCCTCTCTCTCTTAGAGGCAATAGAATGAAAAATATGCACATACACACATGTGATACAGTAGAAGTGTAGCTGGTTAGCTCTATCTTAGACCCCCTTCTCTTCTCCCTCTACATTATCTCACTTGTCAATCTCATCTGCTTCTGTAGGTCCAACGATTATCTCCAAGTAGACGGCTCCTCAATCTAGAAATCCTGCCCTGGTGTGTCTCCTGAGTTCTAGTCCCACATGGTCAGCTGCCATAGTGTATCTCAAACTGTGTGTCCCATAGGCATCTCAAGTTCAGCATGTCCAGAGCAGAACTCATTATCTTTCCTCTTGAACCCTCCCATCTTCTGAACTTCCTTATCCCTGTGAAGGACGTCGTCATGCTCCCAGTCACACAGGTTCAGACTCTGATGCCATCCTTGATTTCTCTCTCAATCAGTCATGAAATCGTACAGCTCCTTCCCTAGAACATCTCTCACACACATCCCCTTTTCCCCACTCACACAGTCCCCACCATCATGCAAGCCTTCAACACCTCGAGTCTGGACTACTGTGGTAGACTTCTAACTGACCTTCCTGAGTCTGGTGCCCCCACTCATGCAGCCTCTGAATGACTTCCAGAGTGGTCTTCCCAAAGCACAGATCTGGCCATGCCGTCCTCACTCCCTACTCGGGACATTCTAGTAACTTCCCATTTCCTCCAGGATCGAATCTAAAACCCTCCATTTGGTTTTTAGAGTCTTTCCCGACTTGCCCACTCTCTCTGTCTCCTATCTTCCTATATGTCCCTCCCCCCACAGACTCTACAACCCCTCCATACCAGTTTACTTGATTTGGCAGACACACAAAACTCCATCTCCCATTTGTGTTTATACTGACTTTGGCTCCTATGTGGAATGCTCTACCTCCTCATCTCCACCTCTTGCAAGCCCTCGTCCCCTTTAAGATCCAGATTCCTCCAGAAGACCTTTCCATGTCCCCCTCAATGCTGTTGCCTTCCCCTCTAAGTGACCCCCCTATGGGCTCTGCATTTCTCTTGTACTCCCTGATGGGTGGATGCTGTCTCTCCCATTAGACTGGGAGCTCCTGGAGAACAGTGCCCAGTTTTTCCTATCTTTGTATCTCCAGCATCAGGCACAGTATAAGTGCTTTCTTGATTGATTGATTGGAGGGAGAGATAGAGGCACTGGGCTGCATTTATCCAGAGCAGGAAAAATGGCTGAGTCTGGGTTTGGGTTTCTTTAGAAAGAGGCAAGGGATGGACCTGCTGACCAGGGAAAGGTCCTTACTGGGTGCCAGGGAAGAGAGCTAAGTTGGAAATGTTAAGAATCCATTTGACAGTATTAAGCTCAACGTTACTTCCTCTTTCTGGGTCCCAGTTTCCCCATCTGTAAAATGAGGGTAGACAACTGGATAATCTCTAAAGTCGCTTCCATTTCCAACATTCTCTAATTCTGTGGCTGGGATCAAGTTGCTAGTGTCTTTGAGCCTTGGTGTCTTCATCTATAAGCTAAGGATGTTCTTTCCATACATGCAGGATGGCAAATGGAAAAAGAATTGGAAATGCTACATATTTCCGGATTCAACCAATGTGCAGATTTGCCTGGACTAGGTTCATTTGCTATAGCTGAGGGCTTCTGTTAAGGAAGTGGGAGTCACTGGGAAGTGATGGTGATGAAAGAGAAAAAGAAGGAAGAAAAGAAAGGAAGGAAAGAAAGAAAGAAAGAGAAAGAAAGAAAGAAAGAAAGAAAGAAAGAAAGAAAGAAAGAAAGAAAGAAAGAAAGAAAGAAAGAAAGAAAGAAGAAAGAAAAGAAAGAGAAAGAAGGAAAGAAAGAAAGAAAAGAAAGAGAAAGAAAGAGAAAGAAGGAAGGAAGGAAGGAAGGAAGGAAGGAAGGAAGGAAGGAAGGAAGGAAGGAAGGAAGGAAGGAAGGACCTTTTATCATCTAAACATATAAAAGAAGAGATCATTTTACTTGGAGTCAAGAAAAACTTGGTTTTCAGTTCTACTTCTGATACTTGCTAGCTATGTGACTATGGGAAAATTACTTAAGCTCTTTGAGACTCAGTCTCTTCACCCATAAAATGGGAATCATAACCAGAGTCCTGTCTGTCTCCCTTGTGAGATTACCAAGAAGGTAAAATGAAATAACACGTACACATTACCACTAGTGTCAGAGATTTACTGTGATTACCATTTGGCTGGTGATTCTCACAAAATCTCTCCAGATCATCTCCCCAACTTGGGGAGTGGGCTGGGTAGGGAACCTGGGAACTTCAGAATCTGGGTCTTTTTGCTCAGCCAAAAGGACTCTCAGTACCCCTTGCAAGCACGCAGACTAACATGCACACTGAGCATAGGCAAAGTACAAGCATGTATTAAAATGCATACTGTGTGCTAGGCATTAGGCTGGTAGTAGGAATACAAATACCAAACTGATATAACCCCTGCCCTCAAGAAGCTTACATACGATTGGAGGAGCTCATGCATACATGTATGTGCGTGCGCATGTATGCGTGTGTGCATGTATGAGTATGCATGTACAAGGTGACTTCAAAGAGAGGCCACTGGCTTCTGGGAAAACCAGGAAAAGGTGATGGTGGAGGTGAGTTTTGAAGATGGACTTTTTAAGAAGTAAAGTAAAATGAAGGAGTTCATTCCAGCCAGAAAGCTCAGAGCTTAAATCTCACTTCAAACCTCTCTTAGTTCAGGGTGAAGTCACTTAACTGCTGCCTGCCTTAGTTTCCTCATCTGCAAAGTGGCAATTATCATGGCATCTATCTCATATACAAAACAAGGTAAGATAATACCTTTGATACATTCTGAGAACCTTAAGACACTGTAGAGATGGTAGCTATTATCCTCACCTACCATCTTGGAAAGGAAAAGACCTAGCTAACAGTACATGTTGATGGGAAAGGAAGGAAGGAGCTAGAGAGGCCTGAGCTCATTGAAACAGAGAGGGTTCAGCAAGAGATGAGTGTGTGTCCACGGAGTAATACAGGCAGACTGTGCCCATATCTCAACTTAGCCTGCATCTGACCCATGTTTTCTACATAAGAAAACTGGCCCCCAAACTTCTGACCCTTTATTGGTATAAGATCAGGTGAAGGAACTTATTTGGACATCTGGACAGATACAGAGGCTGGGGAATTCCAGCTCCCCCAGCAAATGCCCCTTTGGAAGGGCTCCCCAACCACTTCCATGCCCATCTCTGAAGTCCTTTTCCAGAAGCCCTATCTGAGAATTGGGGAAGTCTCCAAGGGGCTATTTTTCCCTCTGTTTCCCTTCTCCTACATTTCCTTCTCACTATAGATTTTTCTATTCATGGAGGCAGACAGACCCAGACTGACATGACCCCTATAGGTTTCTAGGAGGCCCAGCAAACAAAGGCAGACACCTTCTCTCTATCTTTCCTCCCCTAACTCTCCACCCCCCCCTCCCCCCGCCCAGGTTACAGGTACCTCCTTCACAAAATGATCTTCTATTTACTTTCTGTGTGGTTTATATCTGATTAGATGTGTACTCCCTCCCTTTCAAATTTAGTCTCTGAGAGCAGAAACTGTTTCATTTCTATGTATCCCCAGTGGGGAGTATAGTGTCTAGCTTATGATGGCTATTTAGTGAATGGTTGTTGATTGACTCTAAAGCCTCTTCCAGATAAAACACTATTTTCTTAATTTTTAAGATAATTTTTTTTATTTTTGCACCATCAATTTCCTTCTGTATCCATCGTTCATCTTAGAAAGCTATGCTATAGAACAAAGAATTAAAAAAAAATAAAGAGAAAAAACAACAAAACTTATCAATACATTGAAAAACTGACAAAAATTCCCTCTCCCCCCCTTTTCCCTCCTTTCCTCCCTTTCCCAGCCTCTCCCCCTATACCTGTGGACTCTCACTTCTATAGAGTGGAGGGAGGGGTCTTCTCCTATCTCTTCTTTGGGACTATGCTCATCCTTTGTAATTTTGCAAAATCTATTTTCGGTGGTTTTGTGGTTTGTCCTTTCCATTTACAGTGGCATAGTCAGGGTGTGTATTAATATCTTGTCTCTGTTCACTCCTCTCTGCATCAGATCACATAACTCTTCCTATACTTCTCTGAATTCCTCTTTTTTCACTGATTTCCTAAAACACAGTAATATTCCACTATCTTTATCTACCATGGTTTATTTAACAATTCTGAAATTAATGGGCACTATCTCTTGTTTCTAGTTCTTTGCTATCACCAAAAATTATCGCCCTTGAACTTTTTTTGTATCAGCAAACAACTAAGAGTTCCCCATGAATGGGGAAACTGTGTTGTATGAATATACAAATTCTATGTAGCTTAAGAAATAATGAAAAGAACAGTTTCAGAGAAACCTAGGAAGATTTGTATAAAACGATGCAGAGGAAAGTGAGCAGAGCCAGGAGAATAATTTATACAGTGACAACAACATAATAAAGTCAAACAACTTTGAAAAAATTAAGGCCTTTGGTCATTGCAATAGTCAATCATTATATTTTTTGTAAGTGGTATTTAATTTTTTCCAATTACATATAAAGATAGTTTTCAACATTTATTTTTTATAAGATTTTGAGTTTCAGGTTTTTTTCTCCCTTCTATTCCCCCTCCCCAAGATGGCAAGCAATTTGATATAGGCTATACATGTACAAACATGCAAACTTTTCTTCATTAGTTATGCTGTGAAAGAAGAAACAGAACAAAAGGGAAAAGTCACCCCAAAAAGTGAAAATACTTTGCTTTGATCTGCATTCAGATTCCATAGTTCTTTTTCTGGATGTGGCTGGCATTTTCCATCATGAGTCTTTTGGAATTGTCTTAGATCATAGTATTGCTGAGAAGAGCTAAGTCTATCATACTGGATCACTGCACAATGTTGCTGTTACTGTGTACAATGTTCTCCTGGTTCTGCTCACTTCACTCAACATGTGAATCTTTCCAGGTTTTTCTGAAACCGTCCTGCTTGCCATTTCTTGTGGTACGATAGTATTCCACTACATTCATATACTGTAACTTGTTCAGCCATTCCCCAACTAATGGGCATCCCATCAATTTCTTTTACCACCATAAAAAGGAGCTACTATTGGGGCGGCTAGGTGGCACAGTGAGTAGAGCATCAGCCCTGGAGTCAGAAGGACTTGAGTTCGGATCCAGCCTCAGACACTTAACACACACAAACAGAAACCTAGCCGTGTGACCTTGGGCAAGTTACTTAACCCCAATTGCCCTCCAAAAAAAAAAAAAAGAAGAGCTACTATAAATATTTTTGTACATGTAGATCCTTCTCCCTTTTTAATGAACTCTTTGGTATACAGACCTAGTAGTGGTATTGCTAGATCGAGTGATATTTGTAGTTTGATTGCCCTTTGGACATAGTTCCAAATTGCTCTCCAGAATTACTGTATTAGTGGATTGGTTCACAACTCCACCAACAATGCATTAGCATTCTGATTTTCTGCATCTTCTCTAACATTTATATTTTCTTTTTCTTGTCATTTTAGCCAATCTGACAGGCATGAGGTAGTAGCCCATGCTTTAATTTGCATTTCTCTAATCAATAATGATTTAGCACATTTTTTCATATGACTATAGATAGCTTTAATTTCTTCATCTGAAAACTGCCTGATCATATCCTTTGACCATTTAAAAACTAGTATTCTTATAAATTTGACTCAGTTCTCTATATATTTGAGAAACGAGGCCTGTATCAGAAACATTTGCTGTAAAAATTGTTTCCCATCTTTCTGCTTTCCTCTAAGGTTGCTTGTATTGGTTTTGTTGGCGTAAAACCTATTTAATTTAACATAGATAAAATTATCCATTTTGCATTTCAAAATGTTCTCTATCTCTTGTTTGGTCATAAATTCTTCCCTTCTCCAAAGATTTGACAGATAAGTGATTTCTTACTCTCCTAATTTGCTTATGCTATTACCCTTTATGTCTAAATCATGTACCCATTTTGACCTCATCTTGGTACATGGAGTAAGATGTTGGTCTATGTCTAGTTTCTGCCATACTATTTTTCAGTTTTCACAGCAGTTTTTGTCAAATAAATGAGTTTTTATTCCAGAAACTGGAGACTTTGGGTATATCAAACAGTAGATAACTATAATCATTTACTAATATTTCTTATGTACCTAATCTATTCCACTGATCTGCTACTCTATTTCTTAGCCAGCACCAAATAGCTTTGATGATTGACACTTTATAATATAGTTTTATGTCTGGTATAGTTAGGCCACCTTCCTTTGCATTTTTTTTTATTAATTCCCTTGATATTCTTGACCTTTCATTTTCCAGATAAATTTCATTTTTTATTCTTTTCTAGCAGTTTGATTGGTATGGCACAGAATAAGTCAATTAATTTAGATGAAATTGTCATTTTTATTATATTAACTTGGTCTACCCATGAAGGATTGATATTTTCTCAATTGTTTAGATATGATTTTATTTGTGTGAAAAGTATTTTGTAATTGTGTTCATATGGTTTCTTGGTTTGTCTTGACAGGTAGACTACCAAATATTTTATATTGCATGCAGTTATTTTAAATGGAATTTCTCTTTCTATCTCTTCTTGCTGAATTTTGTTCATAATATGTAGAAATGTTGATGATTTATGTGGGTTTATTTTATATCCTACAGCTTTGCTAAAATTGTCAATTATTTCAAATAGTTTTTAGTTGATTCTCTAAGTATACCATAATACCATCTGCAAAATGTTGTTTCTTTATTGCCTATTCTTTTTTTTTTTTAAGCAATTGGGGTTAAGTAACTTGCTCAAGGTTACACGCTAGTCATTATTTATGCGTGGGTGCTCATTTTCTGAGGCCGGATCTGATCTCGGGTCATCCCAACTCCGAGGCCGGCACTCTTACTCACTGCGCCACCTAGCCGCCCCTTTAGGGCAATTGGGGTTAAGTAACTTGCCCAAGGTTACACGGCTTGGTTTTTGTTTGTGTGGATTAAGTGTCGGAGGCCGGCTCCAAACTCAGGTCCTTCTGACTCCAGGGCCGGCGCTCTATTCACTGAGCCACCTAGCCGCCCCCTTTGTTGCCTATTCTAATTCCTTCAATTTCTTTTTCTTCTTGTACTACTAAAACTAACATTTCTAGTACAATATTGGATAATAGTGGTGATGCTAGGAATCCTTGTTTTACCCCTGATCATATTGAGAAGGCTTCTAGCTTATTCCTATTACAGATAATGCTCGCTGATGATTTTACATAGATACTACTTACAATTTTAGAGAAAGCTCTATTTATTCCCATACTTTCTGTTTTTAATAGTAATATGTTTTGTCAAAAACTTTTTCTGCATCTATTGAGATAATCACATTTTTTAATTGATATGGTCACTTATGCTAAGTTTTCCCAATATTGAACTAACCCTATGTTCCTGGTATAAATCCCACCTAGTCACAGTGTATTATCCTTGTGATAAATTGCTGTAATCTCATTGCTAATATTTTATTTGAGTTTTTTGCATCAATATTCATTAGGGAAATCAGTCTATAATTTCCTTTTTCTTTTTTGACTCTTTCTGGCTTAGGTATCAGCACCACATTCCTGTCATGAAAGGAATTTGGTAGAACTCCTTCTTCACCTATCCACATAGTTTATATAGTTTTGGAATTAATTGTTCTTTAAATGTTTGGTAGAATTTACTTGTAAATCCATCTGTCTCTGAAGATTTTTTTCTTAGGGAGTTCATTAATGGCTTGTTCAATTTCTTTTTCTAAAGTGGCATTATTTAAATATTTTATTTCCTCTTTTGTTAATCTGGGCAGTTTATATTTTTGTAACTATTAATCCATTTTACTTTGTCAAATTTATTGACATACAGTTGAGCAAAATAGTTACTAATTATTGCTTTAATTTCATCTTCATTTGGTGGTGAATTCACCCTTTCTATTTTTGATACTGGTAATTTGGTTCTCCTTCATTTTTTAAAATCAAATTAACCAAAGATTGATCCATTTTATTGTGTTTTTTTTTCAAAAAACAAAACAAAACAAAACAAAACAAAAACAAACCCAGATCTTAGTTTTATTTTTAGTTTAATAGTTTTCTTACTTTCAATTTTATTAATTTTTCCTTTGATTTTCAGAATATCTAATTTGGCATTTAATTGGGCATTTTAATTCTTTTTCTGGCTTTTTTAGTTGCATGCCCAATTTTTATATAAGTATTTAGAGATAGAAAATTTCCCTGAAGTACTGATTTGGCTGCATCCCATAAGTTTTGGTATGTTTTTTCATTATTATCATTCTCTTTTATGAAATTATTTATTGTTTCTATGATTTGTTGTTTTACCCACTCATGCTTTAGGATTAGATTATTTAGTTTCCAGTTAATTTTTAATCTATCTTTATTTTTTTTTTTGAGAGGGGAAGGCAAGGCAATTGGGGTTAAGTGACTTGCCCAAGGTCACACAGCTAGTAAGTGTGTCATGTCTGAAGTCAAATTTGAACTCAGGTCCTCTTGACTCCAGAGTCAGTGCTCTATTCACTGTACCACCTGGCTTCCCCCTAATTTATCTTTTTGTGGACCTTTATTACATGTAGTTTTTATTGCATCATTATCTGAAAAGGATGCATTTAATATTTCTGCCTTTTTGCATTTGATTGTGAGGTTTTTATGCCATAGTACATGGTCAAATTTTGTGTAGGTGCCAGGTACCACTGAGAAAAAGGTATATTTCTTTCTATCCTTATTCAGTTTTCTCTAGAGGTCTATCATGTCTAACTTTTCTAAAATTCTGTTTACTTCCTTAACTTCTTTCTTGTTTATTTTGTGATTAGATTTATCTAGCTCTGAGAGGGAAACATTGAGGTCCCTCACTAGATTAGTCTTGCTGTCTATTTCTTCCTGTAACTCACTTTTCTTCTAATAATTTAGATGTTATATCCCTTGACCCGTATATGTTTAATATCTAATATTTCTTTATTGTCTATGATACCTTTTAACAAGATGCAATTTCCTTTCTGGTCTCCTTTAATTAGATCTATTTTTGCTTTTGCTTTGTCTGAGATCAGGATTGTTACTACAGCTTTGGTTTTGGGTCTTTGTTTTTTTTTTTTTACTTCAGTTGAAGCATAACATATTTTGCTCCAGTCTTTTATCTTCATTCTGTGTGTCCCTCTCTACTTTAAATGTGTTTCTTGTAAACATATTGTAGGATTCTGGTTTTTAATTCACTCTACTATTCACTTTTATGGGACAGTTCACATTCACATTCACAGTTATGATTACTAAATGTGTTTCCTTCCATCCTATTTATACTTTTTAATACTTTTCTCTCTCCTTTCACCCTGTACTTCCTCACCAGTGTTTTGCTTCTGACTGCTAACTGCCCTTCTATCAACCCTCTTCCCTTTTCTTTTCCTTTTCCTTTCCTACTTTTGCCATCCATTCCATCAGCCCCTCTCTTTTCTTTCCCCTTCCCCCCGCCCTAGTTCCCAATAGGTTTAGATAGATTTCTCTATCCAACTGAATGTGTATGTTATTCCTCCTTTGAGCCAAATCTGATGAGAGTGAGGTTCAAACAATGTTCAACCTCCCTTCTTTCCCTGTCCTGTAATAGGTCTTTCATACCTCTTCATGTGACATAATTTATGCCATTTTGCCTCCTTCTTCCCTCTTCTCCCAATATAATCCTTTTTTTCACCCCTTAATTAAATTTTTATCACCTTATCAAAATCAACTTAAATCCACACCCTCTAAGTATACTTCTTCTAACTGCCCTCATAGAAATACAGTTCTTAAGAGTTACAAGTATCATCTTACCATGTAGGGATATGAATAGTTTAACATTATTGAATATCATATTTTTTTCTTTCCTGTTTACCTTTTTATGCTTCTATTGAGACTTGTATTTGAAGATCAAATTTTCCATTGAGCTCTGCTCTTTTCATCAGGAAAGTGTGAAAGTCCCATATTTTATTGAATAGTTATCTTTCCCCTGAAAGACTATGCTCAATTTTGCTGGGTAGTTGATTCCTGGTTATAATCCAAGTTCTTTTGCCTTCCAGAATATCATATTCCAAGCCCTTCAGTTCTTTGATATAGAAGCTGCTAAATCCTGTGTAATCCTGAATGTGACTCCTTGATATTTGAATTGTTTGGTTGCTTCCAGTATTATCTCCTTGAGCTGATAGTTCTGGAATTTGAATATTCCTTGGAGTTTTCATTTTGGGATCTCTTTCAGGAGGTGATCAATGGGTTCCTTAAATCACTATTTTACCCTCTGGTTCTAGGATATCAGGTCAATTTTCCTTGATAATTTCTTGAAAGATGCTATCCAAGCTCCTTTAAAAAATATCATGGCTTTCAGGTAGTGCAATAATTTTTAAATTATCTCTCCTGGACCTATTTTCCAGGTCAGTTGTTTTTTTCTTTTTCTTTTCTTTCTTTCTTTCTTTCTTACTACTGAGTCCTGCATAATCACTGATTCTAAGTGTAAGATAAGAAAACTGGAATTGCTAGATCGCTGCTGCCCAATCAGAATGCTCGTGTTGTTCTTTTTTCGCTTAAGCAGACCTAGCCTGCTTTTATGAATGCCCAGCACCTTCTCAGGGGGAGGAAGCCCATGCCTAAAATCCACAGGTGGCTCACATTCGCTGTGACTTCTCTGACTAAGCTTACTTGTTTTCTTGTCCTGGTGGGTGAGTTAGCAATTCCATTCGATTTGCCTTGACAATGGCAAAGATCCATGGGGTAATTTTTGGTGCCCTTTGGAATAAAGCCCCAAAGAAATTTCCTGGACCTCTGTGAAGATTGTCTGTGCTCCAGGCACCCCCAGAGAATGTGTATGTGCCTTGTGTCCATATCCTAGTTTGATGACCTTATGCATGGAGAGAATCATAAAAGATTTGCCATTCAGGACAGTTTTCTCACCTGAGAAAGAGGGAACACCTAGTTGACTCTCTTATCATATCCCTGTGGGGAAAGTTCCATGTAGTTTGGAACATTCAGTGTGGACCAGGTTTCCCCGCTGAGATGGGTAATAAATTTTCTTTGCTTTTCTTTAGTTTGTGGGTTGAGAAAGGCCCTATAAGACTAAGGCTATGCAAGCAAAAATATTTGGTTAAACGTTGTGAAATCTTGGTTGAATCTGCAAAACTTTGATGTGCATCTGTACATGTGAGATTGTATATGATTGTGTAACATCGGCTGTTTTAAGACTTTTCTGCATAATACTGGGGAAGCTGGTGACATTGTTTATACCTCCCCAGAAACCACAAAAAGCTGTTCCTTGGGACAAGGACCATGTTCATAAATGCATCCCTGCATATTTGCGAGGGCAGCAAATGTTTAACAGGGAGAATGTGTAATGGGGGCATAACCAGATCACCTAACATGGAGGCACCTTGCTTCTGGGAAGAGATACATGGTAGGAAGAGCCTCTTTTGAGGGACTCTGTAGCTGGACAGACAAGACTATGTCTTTAAAACTGCCCGAGTGAAACAGTCTTTCTTTCCTGCTTAGCATCCAGAGAGGGTGAAGGCTAGCTCTCAGCACAGGTGCCCTGAGCTGAACTGGTGGAGGGGGAAGGGCTTCCTTCCTCCTCTCTTCTTCTAATACCCACGGCTCCAAGAAGAGGGCTTGAGGGGCTTCTCTTGGTCTCTTTTTTGTCCTCAATTTCAGGTGCAGAAGATAGAATTCCCACCAGAGCCAGAATTGAGCCATGGCAAACTCAGAACTAAGATTCAAGGTAGGATATTGCAGTCAGCCAGCCTGAGAGGGAAAGCCCAGAGAAGCCAGGGTGCCAGAACTTAAGCCAGGAGGGACTTTGGACTTGGAAATGGGGGAACTCTATTATATTAATAATTATTATTATTTATAAAGCACCTACTATGTGCCAAGCACTGTGCTTATCTCATGGGGTGGCTAGGTGGTGCAGTGAATGGAGCACTGGCCCTGGAATCAGGAGGACCTGAGTTCAAATCTGGCCTCAAACACCTAACACAAAAACTGTTTGTGACCTTGGGCAAGTCACTTAACCCCAATTGCCCTGCCCTCTCCCCTCTCCCCTCCAAAAAAAAAAGCATATATTATCTCATTTGAGCCTCACAAGAACCCTGAGAGGTAGGTGCTATTATTATGCCCACTTTACAGAAAAGGAAACTGAGGCAAATAGAATTTAAATAATTTGCCCAAGGTCATACAGCTAGCAAGTGTCTGAGGCTGGATTTGAACTCAGGCCTTCCTGATTCCAAGCCAAATCCTCTATCTACTGCATCACCTAGATATCCAATATATCAATATATGTAGTTAAAGAGAAAGAGAGAGAGGGAGGGAGAGAGAGAAAGAGGAAGAAAGAGAGAAAGAATAACTAATCTCCTTCCCTTACAATGATCATGCCCCATATATTGGGGAGTATGTTCGTATATCTGTCATTATTCTTTGAAGTAAATATTCCAGGAGCAGCTAGGTGATGAAGTGAATAGAGCACCAACCCTGGAGTCAGGAGGATCTGAGTTCAAATCTGGCCTCAGAGACTTAACACTTACTAGCTGTGTGACCTTGGGCAAGTCACTTAACTCCAATTGCCCTGCCCTCTCCCCTCCAAAAAAGCAAATAAGAAAAAAAAGTAAATATTCCTTTGTAAAAGTTAACCCTATAAAAAACAACAACAACAACAATAAAAAGTTCACCCTACTATTAAGAAGTGAAGTGAGATATAATATATCTGGCCTTCACGTAGTAGGGGCAAAGTAGTCAGCATTACAGATAATTTTTTAAATGTTTATTTAATTTTTTAAAAAGTTCTGCTATTAGTATTTGATACATATAGAGGCTTCCTTTTTATGACGACTTCCTTGGGGTATATGCCTAGTAGTAGGATATCTGATCCAATCAGTATGGAGTCACTTTACACAATTCCAAATTTCTGAAATGGTTGTACTAATTCACAGATCCACCAACAACGCATTAGTGTGCCTGTTTTTCCACACTAACAGTCCATTTTCACAGAATCACTGAATTTGAAGGTTGGACGGGACTTTCAGGGTCATCTGACCCGATCCAAACCCAACCTATACCCTGCTATAACCCATCCAGAAGGTGACTGTCTAGTCTCTTCTTTGAAGACCTCTGAGGAAGGGGGTCTTAACCGCTATGAAGTAGTCCACCCCACCTTTTAGTGGCTTCCTTTTGTTAGGACATTTTTCTGACACCCAGACTAAATTGGTCTCTCCTGGTTCTACCCCTTAGGGACAAGTTGAACAGTAGAACAGGTCTAATCTCTCCCACATAATAGCCCTTCAGATGCTTGAAGACAGCTCTCATGTCCCCTCGAGTCTTCCCTTTTCCATACTTCACTCCTTTAACTGATCCCCATTGGATATGGACCCTCAAAGCTCTTCACCATCCTAGTCATTCTCCTCTGGATGCTCTCCAGCTTATCAATGTTCTTCTCAGACTGCACTTCCCAGAACTGAGCTCCATTCTCCAGATGAGATCTGACTAGGACAATCACCTCCCTATTCCTGGAACCTCTGTCTTCAAGGCAACCCATCATCTTTCTTGACTCGTATTAAGTCTGCAGACTACATAACTCCCCAGAGCTTTTACCAGAATAACGGCTGTCTCTCCAAGCCTCCAGCATCTTATACTTGTGAAGTTGATTTTTTACACCTAAGGGCAAGACATTTATCTCTTTGAATTTCATCTTATTTGACCCAGCCCAGTTCTCTGATCTGCCAAGATCCACCTGTCATCCTATCTCTGTTCCTCCCAGCTCAGACATCTGAAAATTCAACGAGTATTACATCTACACCTTTCTCAAAGTCACAATAAGTCAAATTGCTAAGCCCTCCAAGGCCAAGCACAGATCTCCATGGTACTCCTCTGGAGACTACCTGCCATGCTGCCCTAGAGCCGTTAATAACTGTTCTTTGAATCCAGCCATCCAACCAGGCCTGAATCCTTCTGTTTAGATAACAGCACTAATCCCCATCACTCCATCTTCTCCAGCACGAGAGACTTTATCAAACACTTGGCTAGACTCTAGGCACACTATCCCCGTGGCATTCCTGTCATTTAATTTAATAATCCTGTCATGAAAGGAAGTGGCACTCGACTACCATGACTTGTTCTCACTGAATGCCTTCTGCCTCTTCATGATCACGCTTCACGTCCTAGGTATCCTCCAAACATCTCTCTAGTGATCGATCATTCCCAATATCCATTCTCCTTAGAGCAGCAAAACCAGATTGGAGCCGCTGTACCTTCTCTCTGTCCTCAGTCATCACTGTCCCACCAACCCCAACCAAAAATCCTACCCCTTCTTTGACTTTCCTTTGCTGACAATATATCGCTGTCCCTAACTTCCCAGCCTCACTTCACTGGGAGCTCTGGTCTTCCCGACACTATTTTTATAAGGCTATGCCATGCTCTCGGATCCATCCTTCCATTATCTGGTCTTGCTTTCATCTCCTATACATTTCTTTTTATAATCTAAGTGAGTTGATGAGCTCCCTATGTGTCCACATTGGTCTCTTCAAGCAATCCCGGTTTCCCTCTTGTTAGAATTGTTTTCTTTTGTGTCTTTGGCACTCCACCTCTCCTCCACTGACTTCCCCATAGCACTTGACTCCATGGAAGCTTATTTTTCTTCTGAACCCTCAGAAATCTGCTCTCCTCGAATCTCCTTATCTATTTCTTCTTTCTGTCCAGGCAGTCTGAAATATATTCCACTGATAGAGTTAATTCTTTTTTTCCATCCTTGAACCTTTGCTCAAATATTTCACATCTTGCTTCTCCCTCAGATTCCTGAATTTCCTCACATGAGGATGCTTTCTTAATGTATGATGCTGCTGATGGAGTGCTAATGATGGACCTCTAAAAGTAGGACCTTTTAGGGGTCCATCAGCACCCCATCAAGGCAAATGCCAGAGATTGGGCCACATGGGAAAGTCCAGGGCCTTTGAGGGGTCCATCATTAGCACCCTATCACTCCCTAGTCCCCTCTTCCACCTGCACTGTTTCTTTGCAATTAAGTAGACCCATCCAGAACAGCAGTCCCATCACTGGTTTCATCACACCAAGTCTGGGGGAAACCTATGAGGTCAATCTTGCCCCCATAAAATGTTCTATGATCCTGTTCATCAGCATCAGCATCACATTTGTAGCTGACATTTACATAATAATGGAAAGTCTGAAAAAGGCTTCATGGATTTCATCTCATTTGAGCCCCACAACGCTCCTGTGAGATAGATATGGGGGGGGGGGGTAGAAATGGAAACCCGGGCTCTGAAAGGTCCCCTTGCGCAGACTCACACAGCTAGTGAATGTCCAAAGTGGAATCTGAGCCTTGGTCTTCCTTTCTCTGTGTTCAGGACCCTCCCTACTGCACCACCATAAACCACTTCACCTCCCCAATGATAAAATGAGGAAGTTGGATCAGATGACATCTCAGGTGCCTTCAAGCTCCCAGTGCACCATCTTGTCTTTTCCACAACAGCCAATGTCAGTTCAGCGTAGCCCTGAGGGTGATCAGATCATACATGTGATACTGGATGGTCATCTGGTCCCACCCCTCACCTACAGATGCAGAAACCCGACCTCAGAGAAGCAAAGGTGATTTGTCTGGGGTCCCCCGGGAAGTGAGAGCCAGAGCCAGCATTGACACTCAGGCCTATAACCCCACTACAGTGTTCTTTACCCTGAGCTGCTGAGCAGGTTTTTAGTTTTATCATGCTTGGCCCTTTCCACATTCAGGATCTGGGGTCCATCCTGACCACCACCCCTCCCCCATTTAGACATTAGCGGAATCATATGAGGAAACGTGTAGGAAGGCACCAGTAGAAAGTTCAAATGCAAATTCTGGCTACTGGCACTGTGAACACCCACGCCTCTGAGTCTCCCCTACCCCCCAGGGGTTTCACCCCTTTACGGGAAACCCAGCCAAGCTCAGAAGCCAGGATGATAAAGGCCCCTCCCATCTGTAGCATGACATGTTCTAAGTTCTGAAAAGCCTCTGCTACCTCTCAGAAGGTAGAAAGAAAGATGGGAGAATCCTGGACTCTAGAGACAGCCAGAGGACACAGAAAGGAGGAGGCATTTGCCAGCATATTCACTGTACTGGTGTGTATTCCTGCATTTGTGCATTTATAGGGATATTTCTCACTTGGAGCCTCTAACCTGGGGCCATGAACTTGAATCATGATGCTGTGTATAACTTTGTGGAGAAAGTCTCAGGCCCTGTCATGCCTCAACATCTGACCCAGACTAAGATCTTTGCGTTCTCTCCTTCCCTAGGACCTGATTCTCTCCTAATCTGGGTCTCCTGGCTATATCTCTTGGTGAGGGATACTCTTGTCTCTGGCCTGTTCTCCCTGTCTTTTATTCAGATTTCTCTACTCCTACAGACTTCAGCCCTTTACTGCCCCAAATCCCTTTCCCCCATCCTCCTGCTAGGAATGAACTGAGGAAAGCTCTCCAAGGCCTACCTTAGCCTGAGGAATGGCAGATAGCCAAAGGCATAACTGAGCCATGGAGAATGGAGCTCTGCCCCAAGGTAGGGAATTTTGAGTGCCCACAACACTTTCCAGGAGATGCTTTATTCCTTGCCCAACCTCTTCTCCTAGAGAATCCTCAGTATGTCCCAGAATATATTTCCTTTCCCTTTCCCTATATCTCAAGAGAGCCTTCCTCTGTCTACCTCTCCACCATATATAACCCATGACTCAAAAATGAAACTCTTTTACACAGACCAGTTTTAAACCTTGAGATTTCTCAGTAATGATTATTTTCTTTCCTCTTGTGCCCCCACCCAAAATTCCCCTGGGAATATCAGTATTTGACTGATGTCTTGGTTTCATGAAAAGCCCCTCAGTTGACTGCAAGCATGTGGGCTAACAATATATCAGGTTCAGGACAGATTTTATTGAACTCAACAGAAAATGCAGAGTAGAGCCTGAGCCCATCCCTGGCTAAGGCAAACCTTCTTCTTTCTAGTGAACCCCCCACTCTCTCAGAGACCTAGAAAATCATCCATACTACCCATTTCAAGCACTTCCCACAAGGGGAAAAAGCTTGGTGTCACTAGACAGATGATCCCCTTCCCTGGACCTACATAACCCCATATAACTCAGAGTACCAGGACAAGGCAACTCTACACTCTGCTGCTTCACTTCCTTCTCTGGAGCCTCCATTTGCCACTATCACTGTGGCCCTATGTTTCCTTCTCCACTGGAGCCCTGTGGCTCCCTGGAAGGTCTATGCAGAGGTCTGTAATCTGGGCAGAGGCCCTCTACTCAGCATTTCTCTGGTTTTCCATCCCTTTTCCCTCTCTGTCATTCAGTGTCTGCTCTCCCTTTTAAAAGTTATGTCCAAAGATGTATTCTATGTTATGAACTAGCCTCCTGCTTCCATCATTAAGAGGGTCACATTAAGGGACAAAACCAAGCCAAATTCTTACCTTCTCAAAGAGATAGCCCAGTCAAGGGACTTTGACATCCCCTTAACAAGATGGTGAGAGATTTAGCAGGGTTTGCTGTGCCCTTCTGGGCACACTCTTTACATACATCATTCTCTGTTTTTCATCCACTTGTCAATTAAACCCTTTGAAATCACCAGGCTGCATCTGAAGTTTTGGGCATGTCCATTCCATTACTTCTCCAGCCCTGACCCATTCTTGAGTCCCTGTGATCCTGGTCCCCATTTCCTCCCTTCCATGGTATCCAGGGTCCCAACCAAACCCATAGCTCAAGAGCCTAAGTTAAATAAAGGCTCTGTGACCTCTATACCCAAAGGGCCTCAATTTCTTTATCTCTAAAATTAGGTTTGGACAAGATGGCCTCAAAGATCCTCTCCAGTCCTAACACTTGAGGTTCTGTTTAACTCTCCATATACACACAAGATCAGTAAAAAGGCAAGTGAAACAATCCTCACAGAAATAAAGCTGATATTAAATAACTGGAGATACATTCAATGTACCTAGAAAGGCAGAGCCAAGACTGTGACTGACATTCTTAAAGGAGCAATGCAGTAGTAGTAGTATTGAACAGGGCAGAAGATCACAGAAGGTCAAGGCTGGAAGGAACCTCAGAGATTCTCTGGTCCAACCTGAAAAAGGATGCCATCTATAGCATGCCTGACAAGTGGTCACCCAGCCTTTGCCTGAAGACCACCAGGGACAGGAAGCTCACTACCTTCCAAGACAGCCTATCCTAGATTTGAACTCAGATCTTCCCGACTCCACGTCCAACCACGTCCAACTCACAATAGTCTATATTGTGAAAGACTAACTATATTTCCCTCCATCCTATCCCTCACCCCACTTATTCTATTTTCTCCTTTGATCCTATCTCTTTTCAAAAATGTTTGCTTCTAACTACCCTCTCCCCCAAATTACCCTCCCTTCTATCCTCCCCCTCTCATCCCCTATCCCCCCTATTTTCCTGTAGGGTAAGAGACCCAATTGAGTGTGTATGTTATTCTCTCCTTAAGCCAAATTCAATGAGAATCAGGTTGTCCCATTCCCTTGCACCTTCCTGCTGTTCCTCTCCATTGTATTAGTTTTCTCTTGCCTCTTTTATATGGGATAATTTACCCTAATCTATCTCTCCCTTTCTCCTTCTCCCAATATATTCCTCTCTCACTTCTTAATTTTATTTTTTAGATATCATCCCTTCCTATTCAGCTGGTCCTGTGCCCTCTGTCTATGTATACATAAACATACATAATATGCCCACACCCACATACATATTTATATGCACCTACACCATCCTACACATACATATATATGTATGTATACACACACACATATATATACACATATATATTCCCCTCATATATTCCCTATCCTCACACTGAGAAGTCTTATGAGTTATAATTATCATTTTTCCAAGAAGGAATATAAGTAGTTTGACTTTAATAATTCTTTTTGATTTCTTTTTCCTTACCTTCTCATGCTTCTCTTGCTTCTTGCATTTGAAAGTCAAAATTTCTGTTCAGCTCTGGTTTTTTCATCAAGAATGCTTGAAAATAGGGGTGGCTAGGTGGCACAGTGAGTAAGAGCACTGGCCTCAGAGTTGGGACGACCCGGGATCAAATCCAGCCTCAGACAATGAGCACCCACACATAAATAATGACTGGCCATGTAACCTTGAGCAAGTTACTTAACCCCAATTGCTTTAAAAATAAAAAAAAAAGAATGCTTGAAAATCCTCTATTTCATTTTGAATGACCATATTTTTCCCTGTAGCATTATACTCAGTTTTGCTGGGTAGGTGATTCTTTGTTTTAGTCCTAATTCCTTTGACCTTTGGAATGTCATATTCCAAGCCCTTCAATCCCTTAATGTACAAGCTGCTAGGTCTTGTGTTATCCTGACTATGTTTCCACAATACTCAAATTGTTTCTTCCTAACTGCTTGCCAAAATTTTCTCTGTGACCTGGGAACTCTGGAATTTGTTTTTTTAACAGATGATGGGCGAATTCTTTCAATTTCTATTTTGCCCTTTGGTTCTAGAACATCAGGGTAGTTTTGCTTGATAATTTCTTGAAAGATGGTATCTAGGCTCTTTTTTTATCATGGCTTTCAGGTAGTCCAATAATTTTTAAATGATCTCTCCTGGATCTATTTTCCAGGTCAGTGTTTTTTCCAATGAGATATTTCACATTGCCTTCTATTTTTTCATTTGTTTGGATCTGTTTTATAATATTATCTTGATTTCTCATAAAGTCATTAGTTTCCAATTGCTCCAATCCAATTTTGAAGGAGTTATTCTCTTCAGTGAGTTTTTGACATTCCTTTTCCATCTGGCAAATTCAGCTTTTTAAGGCATTCTCCTCATTGGCTTTTTGGGCCTCTTTTGCCATTTGAGTTAGTGTATTTTTTAAGGTGTTATTTTCTTCATTATTTTTGGGTCTCCTTTAGCAAGCTGTTGACTTGCTTTTCTTACATCATTCTCATTTCTCTTCCCAATTTTTCCTCCACTTCTCTTACTTAATTTTCAAAATCCTTCTTGAGCTCCTCCATGGCCTGTAACCAATTCTTATTTTTCTTGGAGGCTTTTGATGCAGGAGTTCTGACTTCATTGTATTCCTCCCACTCCATGCCTTGATCAGTTTTGTCCCCCAAAAAGGATTCTATGGTCTGTTTGTGCTTCCTCTGCTTGCTCATATTGCCAGCTAATTACTTGATTTTTGAGCTCTTTGCCATGGTAGAACTCTGCTTCCAGAATGGAGAGAGATATGTCCCAAATCACTGGGGTTTTTGCAGCTTCTAGAGCTATTAGGAGACTGCCCTCCCTACAGCTCCCACAAGCTCTGGCACAATGTCCACACACCCCAGGACCACCACCTAAGACCACAATCCAGATCCAAGCAGGTTAAAGCAAGAGTGACTACCCTCTGAATGGTGGCTTGATCCCCCTATGATCTGCAGGCCAAGAGCTCCTGAGGCAGCTAGGCTGTGGCCACTGGAACTGCCATGCCTCCACTGCCTCTTGCCCCAGAGGCAGGGGCTGGACCATGCTCTTCAGTCCCCCATTCTGACAGAATTCCACACTCACCTTTTACTTTGTCTTTGGTGTTTGTGGTTTGAGAAGTCTGGAAACTGCCATAGCTCCTGGTTATTCACTCTCCTGAAGTCTGCTCTGGCAGCCACTGTTTGGGATCACCCCAAGTCGGCCCAGGTGACTCACACATGACTGAGCTTGGTTCCCAGCTTGGTGTGATAGACCCTTCCTGTCCCACTTCCGGGCTGCCTTCAGTGGGAGATTTGTTTCTCTCTATCACTTTGTGGGTTCTGTAGCTCTAAAGTTTGTTTAGAGTCATTTTTACATGTATTGGAAGTGATTGAAGCAGGAGCCTACACTAAATTTGTGCTTCTACTCCACCATCTTGGCTCCACCCCAACCCGTCAATCTTTTAATTTTCTTGGTATTGTGTGACTACCATTGGAACACACGGGTTTTTCTTTAGTTAATTAGTCCTTACTCTGAGCACATGATGATGTCATTTGCTTTTCCCATTGTCCTGATGACACCTTTCATGCCACAGCTCTTATGTAATTCTTGGTCAGTTGTAAAAGAATTGTAGGCAATTTCCAGCCACCAGTCAACTCTCCATTGCTGATGGGCAACCTGAAACACTGATTCTTTAAAGACTATGGCATGTGATGCCTTAAAGTCACACAGAAGCAACAGAAGAACTAGTAAAAACCTGATAAATGGTCAGGTCTTTGTTTCAAGGAGAAGCCTGGGGGCATCCAAAGCATTGCCCAGTTTCCCAAAGGCAACCCAACCTGGTTATGAAATGTGTATCTGCAATAAAATTCTGACACCCCAAATCTAAGAGGAACTGACAGAAATTAATATAATAATCAATAAACACTGACCACTGTACTAGGTGCTAGAGTTAAAAGGTCAAGCATGAAACCATCCCTGCACTCAAGGGCGTTATATTCTATCAAACAGGCTTGACTAATTTCTTCAGATTGAATCCAGCGGCCAATAGTTAAGTGAACAAATTTTATGAACTAGTAGTTCTTGAAAGGAGAAAGGGAAATTATTAATAAGCACTGGAATATGTGTTCAAACTCTAACAATCAGAGGAATACATGTCAAAACAATTCTTTACATCCATCCTACTGGCAAAAATAGTAAAAATGGTAAAACTGCATGCTGGTGCTGCTGTAGGGAAACAGCCACATTAAGGGGAAAAAATCTGGAGCTAGGGAATTGTGGCAGACTTCGTATAGTAAGAGCTATAAAATTGTGCCCTCTGACAGATTCCACTGCTGTAACTATGACCACAATAATGTTATCAACAGGAAAAAAAGACCTATCTGTAAAGTGATTCAGTCCCTCCCCAGCTGATCTCAAAGATACAGTGGTTGGAAAAAAAAAAAAAGGAACAGTCCCAACTACATAGCTAGCACCCTTTATTTCTCCATCTGTCCCAGACAAGGGGAAGGGATTCCCACGTACATCTGACCAGGCAGATATCTGTCTTAGTTCCTCAACAGTTCTCCCATTTGGAGACCTACCCCACCCCACCCCCAGCCTGCCCTGAGATCTCCCAGCTCCAGAACCACCTGTCTTTGAACTCAATTTTGCAGGGTTCTCTGGGCTAAGTGGGGAGGTCCTACTCCTATCCTAAACTTCCCTAAATCTCCCAGTTCTTGCCACAGACAAAGGCTCAGCTTCCAATCTTAGTCATATAGACTGACAGACACCCAGATAGAACTAGCTCCCATTGGGCAAGGTTGAAGACATAGACTCAGGACCCAACCTTGATAGTTCCCTAATCCTTGATGGAACCCTTCTTTCTGTTGAGGACAGTACTAGGAGTCAGTCAATTAGCATTTATTAGGTATGTCCTATGTGCCAGGGCTTAGGGAAGACTAATACCTCTAGTATTAAGGCTGCCAAGGGCTCCTTATCCACCTCTGGTGTCCACCTGATTCACTCAACTCCCACCTGTGGCTCCAAGAAGCTGAAGCATGCCCCACTTCAGTCTTAGCAGATGGTTGGTTAAGCTTTGTCTAAACTGGGGTAACCTATGGGCCTCAAACCCATTGGTGAGTTAGGGATCTGTCTACCCCAAGCATGTGAAGACTTCCCCTGGCAGAATGGGCAGATGTGAACAATTTGTTCTAATAGCCATGAAGGTGACTGAAGAAGGTACTGTGAAATGCTTAGAGCTAGGTTATGACTCAAAGACACCACTGTCATTCACTGAATCCTGAGTCACCACCAGTTGTCTTGACTTTGTCCTGCCACTGGATCCCAATGACTCTGGGAGAAAGAGTGAGGTCAACAACTTAGCACAACTCTGCCTCCCTTAAATCTCACTGATGCATGCATCAAAGATATGTCGCCCCTGCCATTTACCCTACTTCAAAGTCCTGTGGCAACCATGGTCCCAACCTTCCAAACAAGCAGCCCAGGCCATAGGGTCATCTCACTGGCCTGAAACAGCAGTGGTATTCAGCAGCCCCTTGAGTGTCTAAGCAGCTTTCTTTAAGGACCATATCATTCAACTCCTCACACAAGGAAGGATCTAGAAAAGGTGCACTGAAAATTCACCCAACCCTGGCCCATTTGCCACAGCAGACAGGGATCCTACCTTGCAGTCAAGAATACAAAAAAATGTGCAAAACTTTTTGCAAAGATAATTCCACTCACCTTTGGTACATGGAATGTGTGCATGCTTATGGACAACACAAGACCCAGTAGCTCAAGAAAAGTTGTGTTGTGAGAGCTCAGCAAGTACTACATCCAAATAGCAGCCCTGAGTGAAACAAGGCTGGCAAATGAAGGCCAATTTACCAAAGTCAGAGCTGGATACATGTTTTGGATTTTTTTTCTGGTGTGACCACAGTGTTGGGGAGGTCTGAGAAGCTGGCATAGGTTTTGCAATAAAAATTAATTCAACCAACAAGCTTGTATGCCTCCCAAAAGGAGTGAATGACAGGCTCATGACAAAATTATTGACACTTGCAGAAAAGTGCCATGCCTCCATTGTCAGTGACTATACTCCCACCATGATGAACCCTGATGAGGTTAAAGAAAAATTTTATGAAGAGTTGGAGACCCTTATCATCAATGTGACAAAAGAGGACAAGCTTGTATTTCTGGGTGACTTTAATGCCAGAGTAAGCACAGACTATAAGATATACCAGAGAGTCCTTGGGAGGAATGGAGTTGGAAACAGCAACAATCACTTACTGCTGAAGACTTGTGTAACTTATGACCACATCACCAACACTGTCTTCCATTTACCTAAATGCAACAAAACTCTAAGGATGCATCTTTGCAGCAAACATTAACTTTTAATAGACTGTCATTGTAAGAAGAAGAAATAGACAGGATGTGAGAGTAATGAAACCAATGTGTGGTGCAGAAAGCTGGACCAAGCATACACTTATCCTCTCCAAGCTGAACTTTCACATTCAACAAAAGCTGTAGCCCCAGTGTAGACCACTACCAAAAGATTTATTGTTAACAGACTCAAGTGCTTCTCCAAGAGTGAACAGTTTGTTGATAACTTAAGCTGAGCCAACATACAGTTGGCAACAGTGGAGTAGAAAAGGAGTGGGCAATTTTCAGAGATTTGGTGTACGATACCACATTTAGTCATCTGGGCCAGAACATTTGCAAACATCAAAACTGGCTTGATGAAAATGATGGGGAAATTCAGAAGTTGCTAAATGAAAAATGAGAACTCCACAGGGTTTATCAGTAGGATAGTTTGTCTATCTCTCCACCAGCTGGTACCACACCTTCCATATGTGTAACTATCAGTTACAGCAAATGGAGAAATTTTGAATACTGTGGATGGCCCACTTACCTTGGCAATATACTTTCCAGAGATGTGTACATAGATGATGAGGTTGATGCACACATTGCCAGAGGTAGCTCAGTGTTTGGGAGGCTCCAAAAAAAGTGTGGGAAAGAAGAGGTCTACAGTCACTGTGCTGACCTCATTGTCATATGCCTGTGAAACCTAAAGAGTCTACCAGAACCATGCCAGGAAACCGAATGACTTCCATTTGGATTGTCTTAGAAAGATTCTGAAGATCACTGGCAAGTAAGGTACCAGATATTGAAGTCCTTCCCCAAGCTGAACTGTCATGCATTCAAACTCTACTTCACAACTCCAATGGGCTGGTCATATTCAAATGCCAAATGGACATTTGCCTAAAAGACTATTTTACAGAGAACTCACACAAAGCAATTTGTCAGAAGAAGTAATACAAGGACACTCTCAAGGTCTTCCTGAAGAACTTTGGAGTCGACCGTGTGACATGGGAGACACTGGCACAGGACCGCTCAGCATGGTGTGCCCTCATCAGAGAAGGTGCTGTTCTCTGAGTGAAGCAGAATTGCAGTAGTTCAAAAAAAATGTGGGATGTGTAAATTGGGAGACATCTCTACCTTATATATTCTCATGGACTATTTGTGCCAGACCTGTGGTAGACCCTTCCTAGTTTATATTGGTCTGATTAGCCAGTCAATCACACTGTACCTTGGCCCCAACATAGTATTGTGATTTTGGTCCTTTTCGAGAATGAAGGATACCAAACAAACAAACAACCTATGTGCCAGGCACTGTGCTAAGTGCTATGGATACAAGAAAGGCAAAAACAGTACCTACCCTCAAAGAGCTTATAGTCTAATGGGGAAGACAGTATGCAAAGCACCAAGCTTGCAGTCATCCAGGTTTTATCTCCCCAGCTAGAATGTAAGCTCCTAGGGGGTAGGTATTGTTTCACATTTGTCTTTTAATCTCCAGTGTCTCTGTTCTAAGGCCCTTCCCAGCTCTGACATCCTCTGTTTTATGTTATAAAAGGTGTGGGTGGCTTGCTTTCCAAATCTGCCAGTAACACAAAGATCCAAACATTTTGCCAGACTGGATCACTGGATCACATTTGATAAGATGCAATTTAACAGGGATAAATGCAAAATCAATTTCACAAGCCTAGGCATGACTAGACAGTCATTCATATGGAAGAGGTCTAGGTTTTTTAATGGTCTGCCAGCTCTGTGAGATTTCACTGTGATGGGAACAAAGAAAGATCATGGTTTTTGGGGTTGTTTAATAAAGGTAGAATGTCCAGAATCAAGAATGTGATCATCCCTAAGGATACTGCCCTGATTAGATCTCATCTAGTGAGCTGTGATCAGTTTTGGGTACCACATTTAAGGAAGGCCACTAAGGGAAACCAGGATGATGAGGGGCCTCAAATGCACATGTGCATCAACTGGAAGAGCTCACATCCACCCCCTCTTTCCCCTCACAAAGCCATCACCACACTTCCAGCCCTTATTGCCTCTTCCCTGGACTTTTGCAAGAGCCTCCTAATTGGTCTCATTGCTTCCAAGCCCTCTCCGCTCCACCCATTCTCCTCCTGCCTGCCAAAACAATATTCCTGAACCGCAGCTCTGATCACGTCACTGCCTTGCTCAAAGACCTTCAATGCCTCCCAAATGACTACAGTATTCAAATACAAATGCTTTAGTCTGGTATTTTAAATTTAAATCACTCTTGCACCCAACTTTCTAACATTATTTGATGCAACTCTCCTTCAGCTACTTTGCCTTCTGGTCAAACTGGTCTAGGACCACTCCCTGGATTCCATATTCAATCTCCTGGCTCAGTGGGTTTCCCTTTCCCTAGAGCTGGAAAGCAGTCCTCCATCCTCCATTTTACAGATGAGGAACCTGAAGCAAACAGAGGCTGTAAGTGACTTGCCCAGGGTCACACAGTTAGTGCCTGAAGCCACATTTGAACTCAGGTCTTCATGAATCCATGCCCAGCACTCTATGGCCTGTGCCACCTAGCTGACTTATTTTCCTTGGATAAGAGACAACTTAAAGGCTGTCACATAGAAAAAGGACTAGACAGAGTCTACTTGGCACTAGAGGGAAGAATCAGGGATCTTAGCATCTGTAGGAGGAAGTTACAGGAAGGCAGATTGGGGTTGGTTCAAAGAAAAGCTTCCTGACAAAGAGGGAGCTGTCCAAAAGTAGAATTCACTGCCTCGGGGGATCGTTGGTTCCTCCTCCCTTGGCGGGGGAGGGGGGAGGGAATCTGCATGAACTCTTGCCTAGTATGTTGTATTGAGATTAGGGCCTTGCTCAGAAACAGGTCTCCTTAAAGATCTCTAGTGAGTTACAACTTTTGGAGTCAGCCCAACTCTAATTGCTCTTGCCCTGGTCCCATGCTTCTCTTAAGATAACTTATAATCACATTTGTTGGTTTTGTGGATTTTTTTTTTGTTTTTGGTTTGGTTTTGGTTTTCATGAGTGTGTGTGGGTTTTTTGTTTTGTTTTGGCTTCCATAACACTCTAAATTCACATTGAGCTTGCGGTCTACTCAAACCACCAGCTCTTTTTCAGATGAATGGCCATCTAGCCATGTCATTTCCATCTCATAAAGCTGATTTTTTTAAACCCAAGTCTAAGACTCCATTTGATCCATTTGAAAGGTTTTGTGTCTCTTTCCATTTCCCACCACCCTGTTATTCAATTTTCTTAAGAGTCTTTCTGAATATTTTATGACAGCAAAAAACTAGAAACAAAGTCAGTGTCCACCTGTTAGGGCAGTGACTAAACAAATTGTGGTACATGAATGTAATGGAATATTACTGTGATGTATGTGTGAATACAAAGATGCATGGAAAGATAGAAATAAAGTAATGCAGAGTAAAGTCAGCAGAGACAAGAAAACAATATACACAATGAGTACAACAATATAAATGGAAACGACAACGAAATACCAAAAATATCAAATAAGGATGTAACAAAATGATAAAACACAAGCAGAGCTCAAGAGACATGAGAGGATGTTCCCCACCAATGAAGGTGAGAGGTTCACAGGGATTACATATTGCACAGATCTGAGGACTTGTATTTGGAGCAATGGATTGATTTTTTTCCTTTCCTTTATCTTTAAAAAATACTGTTTGTTATGTGGAATGGCTTTCTGAGAGGAGAAAAGGGATGTTAGAGAAAACGATGAGGAGGCAAAAAACAAAAGACATTGATAAAAACATTAAAAGAGTCCTGTTAAATAAGAAATTCTTTCCCTAATGTTTTGTGACCTTGGACTTATCAAGTACTAATCTACTGTATATATTTGGTTCTACATCCTGATTGTTTCATCTATCTCGCACATTGATTTTTTCTATTTTTAAAAAGCACTTAGTACTACAAAATGCCTAATATGGAAATGTTTTACACGATTGCACACGTATAGCCTATATCAGATTGCTTACCATCTCAGGGAGGGAGAAGAGGAGGGAAGGAAGGATAGAATTTGGAACTCAGGACTTGCAAAAAAAAGTTTGAATTGTTTTCATATGTAATTGGGGGGAAATAAAATGTTTTGAAAGTGCCTAGCACTAGATAGCTTTGATAATTACTGCTTTCTAGAATACTGTGAGATACGAGTCTGTAAATCCTACTTTCTTATTTTTTCCCATGATTTCCCTCCATAACTTTAACTTTCTACACTTCCAGAAGAATCTTATCATTTTAATAATTCTATGAGATTCATAGAGGAAAGAGTAACAGATAGACTGCTGACCTATCTATCAGCATCCATACAACGTCATTGGAATCATTGGATTCATGACGAAGAACTAGAAGCAGGCCTCCACCATATTGAATGGACTTCATGTTAGAGAATTTTTGGGAGGTCATAGACAAGTACTGCTGAGGCTGAGAGAGCATAGATGGGGTGCAAAATGCATCTGTGCAAGAACATCAGGGGAGGCTAGGTGGCACAGTGAGTAGAGCATCGGCCCTGGAGTCAGAAGGACCTGAGTTCGGATCCGGCCTCAGACACTTAACACACACAAACAAAAACCTAGCCGTGTGACCTTGGGCAAGTTACTTAACCCCAATAGCCCTCCAAAAAAAGCAAAAAAAAAAAAAAGAAAGAAAGAACATCTGTGTCACTCAGATGACAGATCCATTCAAGTATCTCAATAGTCCATTGAAATATTGGTTGTCATTTCATTAACCCTATAAGTTAATTTGGGGGGTTTTGTCATCTTTATCATGTTAGCTTGACCTCTCCAATTATGATTCAATCAACAGGCATTTTTAAATTGCCGGCTATATTGCAGGTACTCCAAGAGGTCCTGAGGAGAGAAAAACAGACCCTACCCTCAAGAATTTTACATTCTATCTGGGAATTAGCATGTACATATAAAGCAATGCACCTTTATTATATGGACATTTTATTTTATGGAAAGGGGCCAAAAAAAGGACATTAGTGTGAGAAATACAAAAAAAAGTAGCTTGATAAGAAACACAGACTGTGCTTTGAGCAAACCTCTCAGATAAAAGTTCTGAGAAAACTTGAGAGAAAACAGATCCTCAGAGAGAAACATATTGAATGATGGTAAAAACAAATGGTTGCAGAGCATTGTTCTCCAACAGTTACTTTGAATATGACTGCTAAGATAAAAATTATCCAAAAGTCCATTGATTGAGTACTGCTGTCAATCAATGAATCTATTACACAAAGATAGTATTGCAGTTTTATTAAGCTCAGAGCAAAGGTTTAACTGCATACAAAAGTCAACGAGCCCAGAGCATCAGTTTCAGCAACCTTATATAGGACGTGAATACATGAGCTTCAAGTTTCATGTCCCAGTCTTGACTTTCTAGCTTCCAGCAATAATGTCTGAATGTTCAAGTTAGAGACCAGGCACAGTGGTGGCCAGAAGCCTAAACCAGAAATTCCCTTGTCACACTGATTTTGAGACTTTAGAGCTCATTGCCGGGAAACTGCATCAAAGAACCATTTGGGTACAATGAAACTGCTGTATAAATAACTATTTGGGTCATGTCTGGCAGAAATGCGGTTTGGGGGGTTCTCAGCTTAAGTTAGAGATGGGTCACTACACATGAAGAGGTCTTGATTTAAGACATTAGAAGTCAGATTGAGTCAGAAGGAGCCAAGTGCAGACTGACATCAGAGAAACTGACAATAGAAACCAATGAAATTAGCTGCATCAGAAGACAAAACACAGGCTTCTACAGAGCTGAGAAGGTCAGCTACTGACAAAAGCTGGGACCAACTCTGCTATTGATGTAGGGAGGAAGGGAAGGGAAGGGGAGGGAGGGGAGGAAAGGGGAAAGACATTTTTAAAAAGGGGAAAGAATCTTTTACAAAAATATTTCTAGCAGCTCTTTTTGTGGTGGCTAAGAATCAGAAATCAAGAGGATGCCTATCCGTTGGGGAATGGCTGAACAAGTTGTGGTATGTGATTGTGATGGAATACTATTGTGCTATAAAAAATGATGAGAGAGATAAACCTGGAAAGACTTACATGAACTGATACAGAGTGAAGTGAGTAGAACCAGGACAACATTGCACACAGTAACAGCAACATTATAACAATGATCAACTGTGAAAAACTTAGCTATTCTCAGTAATATCGTGATCCAAGACAATAACAAAGGACACATGATGAAAAATGCCATCCACATCCAGAAAAAAACAATTGATGTTGTCTGAATACAGACCATAAGCATACTATTTCTATTTCTCTCTCTCTCTCTCTCTCTCTCTCTCTCTCTCTCTCTCTCTCTCTCTCTCTGTCTCTCTCTGTCTCTGTCTCTCTGTCTCTCTCTGTCTCTCTCTCTGTCTCTCTCTGTCTCTGTCTCTGTCTCTGTCTCTCTGTCTCTCTCTTCCTCTCTCTCACTCCCAAGTCTTCTTGCACAAAATGACTAATATGGAAATGTTTTACATGATTGCATATGTATAACCTATATCAGATTGCTTACCATTGCAGGAAGGCAGAAAGGGAGGGAGGGAGAGATAGAATTTGGAACCCAAAACTTTTTTTAATGTCAAAAATTGTTTTTACATGTAATTGGGGAAAAATAAAATATTATTTAAAAAAGAAAGGAAAGGGGGAAGGGAGGAAGTTAAGGAAGGAAGGGAGGAAGGAAATAAGCATTTATGAAGAACCTATTAGGTATCAGGTACTGTGCTAGTACTTTATAATCATTATCTCAAATGACCTTCACAACTCTGGAAGGTAGGGAATGCTATTATCCCCACTTTCCAGTTGGAGAAACTGAGGCAGAAAGAGGTATAGTAACTTGCCCGGGATCCCACAACTAGTAAATATCTGAAGCTAGATTTGAACTCAGGTCTTCCTCACCCCAAATCCAGAGTTCTCTCCATTGTTACCCCCAAAGACTTGCCTACATTGACCTCTATGGCTTAGGAGGAAAAACTCTACTAAAGTGGCATTTGTGTACATCTACATACAAATCACAGTTTAAAATCTCCCCATTTTCTCTCTCTCTGGCATCTCTCCTACTTTCTTTCCAAGGCTTCATTTGAACAACAAAAAAACAATAACTCAACAGTCAGCCACTTTATCTTGGAGAAAGAGCTAAAGGAAAAGCAAACAGACTCCTTAAGAAATAAGGATAGACGCTCATTTTTCTCCCAACAAAGGACAAGATTGTGAGGGAAATGCAGGACAGGAAAATGTGGATTCACTCAGGGCTGTGCTGGAGTGCACTCAAAGTGGTTCTGGAAGAGCGACAAGCTTTCAGCAGAAGCATTTATGCCTTGGAAATTGACAACGTTGCCTACCAGGGCTTTATTTATTCTTTGTTGGTTGCCTAGGCTTAAGAGAGAGATGGGGAAAATGTTAATTTGTTGTTGTTGAATTGTTACAGTTGCATACAACTCTCCATGACCACAGCTGGGATTTTCTTGGCAGAGATACAGGAGTGGTTGGCCATTTCCTTCTCCAGGTCATTTTACAGATGAGAAAACTGAGGCAAACAGGGTGAAGTGACTTGCCCAGGGTCACACAGCTAGGAAGTGTCTGAGGATTTGAATTCTGGTCCTCCTGACTCAAGGGCTGGCACTCTATCCACTGTACCAAAGATAACAACCCCCAGAATGTTAATACTGCACATTAAACTTTAAAATGTGCTGGGGGTTTTCCATAGAGTTAGTTGTTAAACCGTTACCAATCCAACCCTGAGATTCACATGTTCTGTTCTAAGCAACATAATGGGCATAGCTTCTCTGGGCCTGTTCCATTCAGCCTCTACTTAACTCAACTACAATCATTTTCCTAGAATCTGAGCAGTGGGTGGAACAGTGGATAGAGCACTGGAGAAATTGGAATCCTGCCTCAGACACTTACTAGCTGGGTGACCCTGGACTGGTCACCTAACCTCTGTCTGCCTCAGTTTTCCCATCTAAAATAAGCATGATAAATACCCACCTCCCAGGGTTGTTGGGAGGATCAAATGAGATCATAATTACAAATCCATTAGTACAGTGTCTGGCAAGCAGTAGGGGCTTTATCTATCTTAGCATTATAGTACCTATTATTATCGGACCCCCCTGACAGTTGGCTTCCCCAAGCTGCTTTAACTATGGAAAGAGTGGGACTTCAGCCTGGGACCCTGGCCCCCTCCTGCTGGCATCTCCCAGCTCTGCTTCTCCTTCCATCTTTTCCTCCTCTGTCTCACAATCACCCCATCTGACATACTTAACTCAAGGTCTCATTCTGATCCCAGCTCTGCCCATGGGGGTGGCTCCTCTCGTGAATATTCCCCACCCCCCCCATCCCTACCTCCTTAGCATGGAATGGAAACTAACCTTTCATCCAGTGCCTAGAGATGGCCAGGGGCTAGGTGAGTAACCACTGGAAACTCTTTCTACCAGTGAACACTGGTCTCCCACCTCCCACTGCACAAGAGATCAAGGTCATTAATCTCCTCTCAGAACTGTATTAGCCACATCACATACATATGTCATATGTATGTTGTCATTATCTTTAATACATATTTTATTGTTTCTATAAATTAGTCTTCAATAGAAGACTTACTCCATCATTCATTGTTAGTTTTAACCTAGCCCTGAGTCTTTTATTATATGCCACTTATTATTGATTTTTTTATTATATTATGGGCTTTTAAAATAGTATTTTAAAGTTTTGCCTCAGTTAAAGAAATTTTAGTTTAGAAATTTTCTCTACTTCATCACCCTGAAACATCTATCATCCACTTTGACCATCTCACCCTAGAATATCACTTAGACTGAGAGAGGTCTAGGTCAGACAAACTTCATTCCCCTTTTGGATGTGCTTCTGACTTTCTGTACTTCTCCCCCCCAGCTCCAGCTGTCACCCCCATCCCCTTTGTAACATAAAAGCTCTCTTTTGTGTGTCTTTTCCCATTAAAATGTAAACTCCATGAGGGCAGGGAGTGGTTTCTTTTTGCTGTTTGTAACCCCCCCCCCCCCCACCATTCATCACAATGTCTGGCACACAGTAAGTGCTTAATAAATGCACATGTTACCTTGCAGGGATAGCTTTGTGATGCAATGAATAGAGCACTGGGTTTGGAATCAGGTGAGACTCTTCTCCCTGAGTTCAAATCTGACCTCAGACACTAACTAACTGTGTGACTCTGGGCAAGTCATTTAATATAGTTTGCCTCAGTTTCCTCATCTGCAAAAAATGAATTAGAGAAGGAAATGGCAAAGCACTTCAGTATCTTTGCCGAGAAAACCATGGATGGGGTCACAAAGAGTCCGACAGGACTGAGTGGCGACAGCAGTGCTGCCTGCCTTGTGTGCCCTAAGGTATAATCTATTTTTGTAAATGTGGCATGAGTAATTTAGTGGAAAGGTCTCCTTTTCCTGCTGAGGTTTCGGCAGACATCTATCAGATCCATTGGGCTTCGAATTCTACTCAATCGGAGGCCTCATCGCTCTTTAGCTTTTTTGTTGGACTTCTCAGAGGAAGTTGGTGGGGTTGAAATCCCACACTACTGTATTCTATACAGTGCTTTTGGTAATTCTGTTGAATTTTCCCTTTAAATTTTGTGTTGCCATGCCACTTATTGTTTCAAAATTGAATGTGGAGATTTTTCACTGTCAGTGCCCCCTTGCTGCAGGATCCAGTTCTTGGTTTTATCTCATAGTGCTTTCTAATCAGAATTCAGCTTTCTCTGACATCAGGACTACATCGCCTATTCTTTCAGAGAGAGCTGGAGCCTTCTGCCTCTGAAGAAGCCACACTCTCATTTTAAATCAGGATGAGCCTCTCTAAAATGTACAAGAAATGGAAGCGAGGACATATAACAGAGCAAGAATATAAGTGCCCATTATTATAAGAATAGGGTCAGGAATGCTGAAGGTAGGATGAGCCGAAGCTATCAGAGAAAGCTAAGGACAGGGAGAATGGAGGCGGGGGAGCGGCTTATAGCAGGGAAAGGGGGTGTCTCTGAAAAGGAGAGAACTCCTGTTCAGGGCAGATGGGATAATCATGAGCAGTGATGGTTGACTGGAAAGTCACAGAACAAGGTTAACAAATGAAGTCAACTAGGAATCCAAACACAAGGAGATAAATTGGACCGCATATTCATGAATGTGTCATTCATCAGATTTAGTGGGACAGGACCCAAGATTGGATTGCAACTCTGAAAGGCTGGACCATATTCAAAATAAACAACATACGTAAAAGGGGGCAGGGTAGCACTGAGCACCACCTTCTATAGGAAGCCTTTCCTAATGCCTCCAGCTGCTAGTACCTTCTCCTAAAAAATTACTTCATAAGTTTTTCAGGTAGACAAATTGATAAAAGAAAGATGGATGGATGGATAGATACGTAGATAAATATAGATACATAGGTAGATAGATACATAGATGAATAGATGGGTGGATGGATAGACAGACAGACAGACCGATAGAGAGATAGGCAGATAGACAGACAGATAGATAGATAGATAGATAGATAGATAGATAGATAGATAGATAGATAGATAGATAGGTATTGTCTCCCTCCGTAGAATGCCAACTTGCCAGCTCCTTTGGATGAAAGACTATTTCACTTTTCTAATGTTGTCTTTGTATTCCCCAGCCCCAAGTAGAGTTCTTGGCACACAGTAGGCACTGAATGAATGCTTACTGATTGCTTGACTAATGTGAGGAGAACCAGAAAACAACATTGGAAGCAAAGCGAAAAGCATGGAGAAGAATGACTGGGAATCCAGTGGGGGGACCTTCATGGCTGACAAAGTGTAAACTGGGAAAGTGAGCTGGCCCCCCATTCCTCCATCTCTTTCTCCCTCTAGGGAGAGGCCAAGTTTCCTTATTTACCAGTCAATCCCTTCACTTCCCATTTTTCCATTGTCCCTTCCTGGCTGCTTCAGTCAGCACTGAGAGTTTCAATTCCTCCATTTAACTTTATGCTTATGTTATTTAACTGGTTGCTATTAAAAAAAAAAATCCAACCCCATTGGCCAACAAAACTAAGCTACTTGCCCTGGTTATTGAATTATTCAGAGAGATAGGAAGGGAGGACCCTTTCCTTTAAAACAGGAGCAGGAAGGCTCGGAGAGAGACTCCTTCGCCCTTAGTGCAAGCTGGGGACAAGGGGCAAATTGAAGAGAAAGTCTGATCTCTTCACGACTACACGAATTCCAATTCAAACCCTACCCTTCTTTTCCTTTAAAAAACAAACAAACAAACCTTGAGTCACAAAACTGTGCAGAGGAACTGAGCAGCCTTCCCCTGGGACTCCTGGAAAATATAGCCTAGCCCAGAGTGGAAGGGGCAAGGATCAGAGAAGACATGTAATTGGCCTGAGATGGAGACCCAACCTCCAAGCTTCAGCTTTATCAAAGAGAGCAGTACCTGGAGGCAGGGGAGCCCCTGGCCTCTCACACAAGCTCCCCCTGGCGGTCAGATACATTTTGTACATACTTCTCTGAGTACATGCTGTCTATCCCTGTAGAATGTAAGCTTTTTGAGGACAGGGACTGTTCCATTTATATCTTCAGTACTTAACATAGTGTCTGGTACAAAGAATGCACTGAGTGAGTGAATGGATGAATGAATGAATGAATGAATGAATGAATGAATGAATGAAAAATCATTTATTTAGCTCCTACATTGTGACTCAACTAATTCAGCTAAGTGTTGCCAATATAGATACAAAAGCAAAATACTACAGACTTACAATCAGGTAGAAAAGTGCTTACCTAGAACTTTACATTCTAATAGAACACAGCACATTTGGGGGAGTGGTAGCCAGGAAAGGCTGCTTTGATATGAGAAGAAACAGGAATGCTGAGTTGAACGATAGAGCAGTCAATTCCCCCTATCTGAGGCAAGGGCAGCTAGGTGGGACAGAGTATAGAGCACCTAGCCTGGAATCAGAAAGACTCTCCCTGAGTTCAAATCTGACCTCAGACACTAGCTTTGTGACCCTGAGCAAGTCACTTAACTTTGCTTGCCTCAGTTTCTTCCTCTGTAAAATGAGCCAGAGATACTTCAGCCTCTCTGATAAGAAAACCCCAAATGGAGTCATGAAGAGTTGGAAATAATGGAAACGACTGAACAATGACACCAACATCCAAGGCAAAGGGAGTGTTGATTTAATTTTAATGTGGAGAGCAAAATGCTGATGTGGCAGGAGTAGAAGATGGGAAGAGTTCCTGTGTAGAGGCATATAAGTTATGACTAAAGTGAAAAATTGCTGGTTGTCGATTGACTACTTGATATAATTCCATCTTCAAAAATGCTACCTCCCTCCTGATAACGAGGTGATGACATCATCAAGAAGATTGAGACACTTTTTTTCCCCAGACATTGGCTAACATTGGGATTTGTCTTGTTTGACTTATGTGTTTGTAATGGGTTTTGTTTTTCTTGCTTTCCTGATTGGGGGGGGGGGGGAAGGAAGAGAGAAGGAAAGAATGCAGACCTGGAAATAAAATAAAAAGGAATTTTTTAAAAGATTATTTACAACGATAATTCTATCCTTCAAAGGGTAGAGGAACTAACATGGGGCAGACCTGATTTCCACCAGCAAGGAGGAATCAATTGCAAAGGGATGAAGTCTTGTAGGGAAGTGGTCACTCCATATCAGAGTTTCTGATCAAAGAAAGAAAAGCTTACAATTATCTGACAAATTTTGAATAGTTCAGAGATAAAATAAGTAGAATCCCAAGGTCTAAAATTCTACAAGTGAACTTGACCCAGGAGGAATGAAAAGTTCTAAAAAGTGAATTTCTTTTTTCTGCCTTTTTGGAGGGGGGAAAGCAAGGCAATTGGGTTAAGCGACTTGTCCAAGGTCACACAGTTAGTAAGAGTTAAGTGTCTGAGGTTGGATTTGAACTCAGGTCCTCCTGACTCCAGGGTCTGTGCTCTATTCACTGTGCCACCTAGCTGCCCCAAAAGCGAATTTCTAAAGACCCAAAGAGAAACAATCCTAATGAGAAAGACAAGACGGAAGGATCTAAGGATAGAAAAGTAGCTGCACAGGCAACTATCCATCAATCAACTTAAATCTTTTTTTTTCAAAAATTTTTGTATTTGGTTTTTTTTTCTGATTACACATAAAAAATAATTTTTAGTTATTTTGAGTTTCAAATTCTCTCCTTCCCCCTCATTGAGAAAGTCAGCAATTTATATAGCTTATACATGTGTAGTCATATAAAATATATTTCCATATTAGCCATGTTGTAAAAATAAACAGACAAAAAGAAACCCAAGATAAATAAAGTAAAAATTTTAAATTCTGCACTCTGCATTCAGATTGAATTTCCATCATCTCTTTTACTGGAGGTGGAGAGCATTTTTCATCAAAAGTCCTTTGGGTGAGCCGAGCTGAGCTGAGCCCAGGTCCGAGTGAGCCGAGGTTTTAGCCCCAGGGCGGCAGGGCCAGCAGCCGGCTGGAGAGACCCCAGAACACCAGCAGCTGTGGTGATTCCAGAATTATCAACATAGACATGCCTAGGACAAAGTGAGAGGTTAGTGCCCTATGGATTTTGGGACCAGTATTTGGGGAATGCGTTGGCTTCCTCCCCTGGGGGCTAGAAGCTGCTGAGGACACACGCCATTTTGTAGTTTTCAGAGGCAGCTCCAGCTCCTGGCCTGAGAACTGTAGGGAGATCCAGAGATCAGTCTTGGGGGGTAATCGCTCTTGCTTTAACCTCCCTGGATCTGGATTGTGATCTGGGGTGGAGGTTGTGGGTGGGCTTCCAGCTTCCAGAAACGGAAGTTGTCCCCCACACGTTCGGGATGAAAATTCCTGTCTGGCAGCAGAGCCATAGTGTGGCAACAAGCCCAAAAGTCAAGTAATTAAGTGGCAACATGCCAAGGCAAAGGAAACAAATTAAACAGAAAAATGAAACCCTAGACTCCTATTTTGGGGGCATAGAGCGGGAAAAGGACTGTGAGGTCAGAAGTCCTGCTCCAAAAGCCCCAGGAGAAAACATGAGCAGGTTGCAGGCTACAGAGGACCTTAAGAATGACTTTAAAAATCAAATAAGAGAAGTGGAGGAAAAATTGGAAAGAGAAATGAGAAGGATGCAGGAAAAGCATGAAATGAGGGTCAACAGCCTGACTGAGGAAAACAACACCTTAAAAAATAGACTAACTCAAATGGCAAAGGAAGCCCAAAAGGGCAATGAGGAGAAGAATGCCTTAAAAAGCCGACTTTGCCAGTTGGAAAAAGAATCTCAAAAGTTCACTGAGGAGATTCATTCCTTCAGAGTTAGACTGGAGCAAATGGAAGCTAATGACTTTATGAGAAATCAAGATGCTGTTAAGCAGATCCAAACCAACGAAAGATTAGAAGGCAATGTGAAATATCTCATGGGAAAAACCACTGACCTGGAAAATAGATCCAGGAGAGACAATTTAAAAATTATTGGACTACCTGAAAGCAATGATCAAAGAAAGAACCTAGAAATCACCCTTCAAGAAATTCTCAAGGAAAATTGCCCTGATGTTTTAGATCCAGAGGGCAAAATAGAGGTTGAAAGAATCCACCGATCACCTCCTGAAAAAGATCCCAAAAAGAAAACTCCCAGGAATATTATAGCCAGGTTCCAGAATCCCCAGATCAAGGAGAAAATACTACAAGCAGCCAGGAAGAAACAATGTCAATATTGTGGAAATACAATCAGAATAGCACAGGACCTGGCAGCTTCTACACTGAGGGATCGAAGGGCATGGAATATGATATTCCAGAGGGCAAAAGAGCTGGGAATGAACCCAAGGGTCACCTACCCATCAAAACTGAGTATTTTGTTTCAGGGGAAAATATGGTCATTCAGTGGAACAGAGGACTTTCAAGCATTCTTGAGGAAAAAACCAGAATTGAATAGAAAATTTGACATCCAGACACAAGAGATGCCTGAGAAGGTAATCAGGGAAAAGAAATCAAAAGGAACTTATCAAAGTTGAACTATTTACATTCCTATATGGAAAAACAATAACTGTGACTGATAAAATCTTTCTCACTATGAAAATAATGGAAGAAGGGTGTATGGTCATATGAATACACATGTGAATGTGTGTGTATATGGTTACAGTTATACATGGATAGAGGGCATAGGTTGAATTTGTTGGGAAGGGAGAATACTCAAGGGGTGAAATTATGAGGTATGAGAGGAAAGTGGCAAGAGGAGATGGGGAGAGACAGGGTAGGGTAAACTATCTCATGTAGAAGAAGCAAGGGGAAGTGGTTGCAAGGGAAGGGGAGAATAGGAAGGCAAAAAGGCAAAACCACATTCTCATTGAATTTAGTTCAGGGAGAGAATGACATACATACTAAATGGGATATCTCAACCTGCAGCAGAAGAGGGGGAAGGGGGAGGAGAGGAGGGATGATGGATGGGAGGGCATCCTTGGGGGGAGGGGAGGTTGGAAGTACCCACTATAGAAGAGGGACAGGATCATGTAGGGAATGGACCAGGTGGGGGGTGGGATGAGTGGGAGGGAACTATAAGCAGCCTTGTACAATATATCTACTATGATAATGTTGTGCATAGCTAGACATGCACAACATATACTGAATTACTTATCTCCCCAGACGGAATGGGTGACAAGGGAGGAAGGAAATGGATCTGAAATTCAAGGTCTTAAGAGTAAATGTTTCAACTATAAAAAAAAAAGAATAAAAAATGATTGAGATGACTGCACATCTTCTCACCTTTGAATTATAAAAGACTTTTTTTCCCCTTGTTGGCAGAACTTACGGTTCCTTTTTTTTTATTAATTTTTTTTTTTAAAGCAATTGAGGTTAAGTAACTTGCTCAAGGTTACACGGCTAGTCATTATTTATGCGTGGGTGCTCATTTTCTGAGGCCTGATCTGATCTTGGGTCACCCCAACTCCGAGGCCGGCGCTCTTACTCACTGCACCACCTAGCCACCCCTTTAGGGCAATTGGGGTTAAGTAACTTGCCCAAGGTTACACGGCTAGGTTTTTGTTTGTGTGGATTAAGTGTCAGAGGCCGGCTCCGAACTCAGGTCCTTCTGACTCCAGGGCTGGAGCTCTATTCACTGCGCCACCTAGCCGCCCCTTTACAGTTCCTTTTGATGTAAACTTCATAGAATGTAGTAGGAAATGGTCCTATAACTAGATAAGGAAGCTCAGAATCCAGTCAACATATGGAAGAATATGTCAATGCTGGTTCATTCAATATAATTAGAAATAGATTTTTAAAAAATAAATGTATGACGAATTTTGACTTGTAAAGGAAGTCTAACATTATAATAATATGATAATACACTGGTTGTGAGTCATTCATTTTTTAATGAGTTTTAATAGCTAAGAAATTATATCTTGTCAAATTAGTTTAAAATTATCAAGGACTGATTATACAACTAATGGCCTACATAAATCCTTTTTCTTTTTCTCAGTTATCCACCCATTTACTCTTGCATAGATATTATAATTACTTTTTTTTAAAAAAAGTATAAATTCATGATGGACTTGAAGTATATTCCCTATCCTTACCATCTCTTCTCAATTACCCACATCGAGTTAAAATACATTAAAAATCTGTTCTTGTATAATTTGTGAAGAAAGGTACAAAAATAAATTTTCAAAAAAAAATTTTTTACATGAATTTTCCAGATCTTGGGGGCACTGCTCCACTAACCTTCATGATGTGAAAGGGATAACAATACTGTCTTCACAACTTTGAACAGACATACATCTCATATCAGCAATAGGATTGGAAGTTCCTTGAGACCTGGGAACCCATTGTACATTTTTCTGTAACCTCAGTATTTAATAAATGTATATTGAATAAACAAAAAAAAAAGTCCTTTGGGATTTTCTTGGATCATTGTGCTATTGAGAATAGCTAAGTCATTCACAGTTGATCATCATACAATATTGCTGTTACTGTGTACAGTGTTCTCTTGGTTCTGTTCATTTCACTTTGTATCAGTTCATGTAAGGTTTTCCAGGTTTTTGTGAGAGCACCTTGTTTGTCATTTATTATAGTATAATATTTATTCCATCACATATACCACAACTGCTTCAGCCATTCCCCAATTGATGGCTATCCCCTGAATTTCCAATTATTTGCCACCACAAGCAGAACTGCTATAAATATTTTTGTACATATAGGTCCTTTTTCTTTGTCTTTTATCTCTTGGGGATATACGCCTAGTGGTGATATTTCTGGATCAAAAGGAGTGCAGTTTTATAGCCTTTTGGGCATAGCTCCAAATTGCTCTCCAGAATGGTTGGATCAGTTCACAACTCCACCAACAATATATTAATTAGCATCCCAATTTTTCTGCATTTTCTCCAATATTTTCCATTTCCCCTTTTTTTTAATCATATCAGCCAATATGATAGGTGTGAGGTTGTATGTCAAAGCTGTTTTAATTTGCATTTCTCTAATCAGTAGTGATTTAGAGCATTTTTTTCAGAACTATAGATAATTTAATCAACTTGTATCTTTAAAAGGAAATGGAAGCATGTACAAGAAAAAGAAAGTCAAAGTAAAAGGGTGTCAATGTCCTAAAGAATAGCTTCAATGGGGGAAAAACTCTTTATATTAAATATATTTGATAAGGAAATCGTTGGATCTCTGAGATCCAAGACAATGAACAGAAATAGAAAAACAAACAAACAGAAGTTATTTTCCGGTAGAGCTTGATTAAAGGGTATGAATAAACAATTCTCAAAAGAAGAATTCCATCTTAGAAGCCACACGTAGAGGGTGTGTGTGGGGGCTGTCGTGTTTTGCCCATATAGGTTATGTGTGCCCACACAGGTCTGTCTAGACGTGAGTCTCAGCGAGGCAAGAATAGACATCTCTAGTGTCTCCTTCCTCCAGCCTTCTCCAAGGAAGACTTTGCTTCCTGCTAGAAGGGAAAGCAAGAGGTTGGGGTCAGAGATTGGCTAGTCTGCTGTGCTCGGGAGGGGGCATACCATGCTAGAATTACATTTATCTACTCCCCTCAATACTGCTTATTTAGGGAAAATAATTTTAGGTTCAAACAACATTCCTGTTCCCTTAATGGGAAAGGAGGATCCCAAGTTATAAATCCAAGGTTTGACCCCCTTCCCACAGATGCCAGTTCCATAATGAACATACATAGCAAATAGCAAGCAAGCTCGTTCGCCCAGATAGGAGAACAGAAATCAGATAAAGTAAACCTAGGACACTATATACCGGACAATAACAAAGTCAATGAGCTCTCCCCTTGAAAGCAAGATAATTCAGCCCAACCAAATGCCTTACATTTTACCCAGAGTCTCTCTACTATACAGGCTGGGAAGAGACACGATATCCAGCTCCTCTGTGTTATCTCCTTTCCAGAGTCTTTCTCAGCTTTCAGGGACATGAAGACAGGGTGGAATGGTATATCTTCTCTCTCAGTGCTTGAAGGCCCGCAAGCAAGATCATTCTTCTCTCTCTCACTCGCCAATTCCATTGCGCAAGCAGGCATGGGGCATTGAGTAATCAATCTCCACTAGTAAGAAGAGTCTCATACAATGGGCTCTTTGAGTCAATGTTACACATATAAAATAATGTTTCCAATCCAATAATGAGAAAAATGCACATCAAAAGAACTTAGGTTTCATCTCACGCCTAGGAAACTGGCAAAGTTGACAAAATAATTAATGAAGAGATTATGAAAAGACTGGGCATTAAATTACTATTAGGGCGTTGAATTGGTCCAATCATTCTACAAAGCAATTCAGAATTCTTTGAAGAGAGTGACTAAAGTACTGAGACCCTTTGACTCAAAGATTCCATTGCTAGGCATATGCTCCCAACGAAGTCTGTAGCAAAAAGGAAAGCTTCATAGACATTAAAATATCTATAGTGCTATTCCTAATAGCAAAGAACTAGAAACAAAGAAGATTCATATATGTTGTTAAATGGCTAAACAAATTGTGGTATGTGAATATATTAGAATATTATTGCACCATAAGAAAATTAATATGACTAATACAGCTAAGCATGGGAAGAAATATGAACTGATGCAAAGTAAAGCAAACAAAACTAGGAAAACAATATATACAGTGATTACAACAAAGTAAATGGAAATAGCCATAAAACAATAAAAAATTAATACTTTGAAATTATAATGGCCCAGGTTAGTCCCGAAGAAGAGATAAGAAAAGACAGCCCTCATTTTTTTCTATGAGGGAGACTGAACTGCATCAGACTTGGTCGGTTGGTTTGGTTGGATTTTGGTGTGTTGGTTAATCTTGCTAGATTTTTTATAACACTTTTAAAATGTCTACATTACAAGGTACAGCTCTCTGGGGAAGAGGGGATCCATTGGGATGTAGGTGAGGCAAACACCAAAGATATCAATAAAAACTTAAGTAATGAAAAGATTGGCCAATGAGAGCCCAGTTCTTAATGCAAGGCATTAAGCAAAAATCAAAGCAAAGGCTTCCTAAGTTCCCTTTTGGATTCAAGCATGCATAGTTATCCTCTGACTCTTTCCTGATGGCTTACAATATGGTGGCAAAGAGTCTTTTAATTAGCTGCTATATTCATATAAATGATTCAAAGGAACACACTGGCTTTCTTTGTCTCTGTCTCTCCATCTGTCTGTCTCTCTGTGTTCCTGTCTGTCTCCTGTCTCTGTCTCTCCCTCTCTCTCTGTTTTCCCTGATAGGATTTTTTTTTTTGGAGAAGGGAAGGCAAGGCAAATGGAGTTAAGTGACTTGCCTGATATCACACAGCTAGTAAGTGTGTCAAGTGTCTGAGGCTGGATTTGAACTCAGATCCTCCTGACTCCAAGGCCAGTGTTTTATTCACTGCATTAACTAGCTGCCCCTCCCTGATAGTTTTTAAGTGGAATGGAAGAAATTTTGAGAGCATAGGAATTGTGGAATTGAATTGAGATTGAGAGACTTTCTTACATGGCCATCTGGCCGTCATGTAGGTGTAAAACATTTATCTCCTGTTTCTTTTGTCTCTTTGTGTTGATTCTTTCCCAATCTTAGATGAATTAGTAATAGTGCAGATGAAATAGACCTGGCTACAACTTTGCAAACTTCAATAAGCTAGCAGAGCTATCAAAAGTGTTCCCAGAAACCTGGGCCAGTGAGTAACAACCTACTTGACCCAGCACAACAGTGTACAGGCCTGTCAGATCTGCCATACCATATCCTGCAGGATGAACGGGGTGCTCAAAGAAGACTAGTACCCATCCTTCCATCTATCCATCCATCCATCCATCCATCCATCCATCCATCCATCCATCCTCCCATCCTCCCATCCATCCATCCTTCCATCCTCCCATCTTCCCATCCATCCATCCATTAATTTCTCTATCCATTCATCTATCTATCTATCTATCTGTCTACCTCTACATTCATCCATCTACTTACCTATTTATCTATTGCAGGTATGTATATTCAGGGACGAATAGCCCCTCTGGTGTGAGGGCTTACTGAGCTCTTTCCAAGGTTGCTCATCCACCTTTGGTGTCTACCTGTCACCCAGCTCCCACCTGGGGCTCCAAGAAGCTGTGGTATGTGCAGTGGCCACACCAGTGAAACCATCACAGCAGATGAGCTAAGCCAAGTTGAAGGTAACCAAGAGGCCTCAGACCCACTGGTGAGTTAGGGGGATGTCTACGCCAAGCTGACTGGGAAGATGAGAACAATTTTTTGTCTTTACAAATTTGTTTGTTTACTTTTAGTTTACAAAATTCAATTCCACAATTCCTTGAGTTTCAAATTTTCTCTCCCTCCTTCCCCTCCCCTCCATGACAGCATAGGATCTGCAAATACTTTCACATTAGACATTAGTCAGGTTAGAAAGGTGGATTGTACCAGATGGAATGAAAAATGGTGAAGAGGAAATAAAACCAAACAAGAAAAAGAAAAAGATCAATTAGTTTGCTTCCATCAGGATTCAAGCTCAGTTCTTTCTAGTTATATCTCTGGATGTCGCATCTCTCTCCTTCATGAGTCTTTCAGGATTGACATACCACTGCATTGCTGAGAAGAGTCCAGTCTGTCATAGTTGGTCATCACACATATGTTGTGGCTGTGACTGTATACAAATTTCTCCTGGTTCTACTCTTCTCACTCAGCATCAGCCTCTCCAGAAGATGAGAACAATTTGTTTCAATGGGACATGAAGGTGACTGGAGCAGGCTCTGTGGGGAGCTCGTTTAGACTTCAAAGACACCTGTCTTTGTCACCTATTGCATCTCAGGCCATCCCCAGTCCTCTTGACTCTTGTCCTGCCACTCAACTTCAATGATTCTGGAAGAGAGGGTGAGGCTGATGACCTTGTGCAGCTCTGCCTCCCTTACATTCAATCCACACACAAGTCAAGACATCACCTGGGATGTCATTGATCCTCTTTGAAAACAAAGGCTGAACAATGCCATGTCCGGGAGGATTGTCTCCAACAGCTTTGCTACTCCCCAAAGTGCCCTTGGTTGGGGAAATCTCTCGTAATAACCTGTTGATGAGATCTACTCCACCCTGGGACCAAGTGGGTGTGTAGAAGGGAAAGTGCACTTCCGTTCTGGAATATTATTTATTGCATTGTAAGAAATTGGAAAATGGACAGTTTCAATGACACCTGGGAAGACTTGAATGAGCTTATGTGAAATAACATGAACAGACCTAACAGTAACACCATAAAGCAGAATGAGCCATGGAGTTCTGGACATGGCCAAGGCAAGATTTTTTCTTTTCTTTCTTTCTTTCTTTTTTTTTTTTGCTTAACTAAATTTTTAATGGTTCTTTTTTTTCTTCAGTGGAGAAAAGAGGAGGAATTTTAAAAGTCAACTAGAATTTATTAAGTATCCATGCAATGCTAAATACCAAGGATACAAAGAAAGGCAAAGCCATAAGAAGAATACCTGCTTTCAAGATGCTTATGGTCTAATGGGGGAGGGGGAGGCAATAAAATGCAAACAACATACAACTATGAACAAACAAGATAAATTGGGGATAATCACAGAGGAAAGGCACTAGCTTTAAGGAGTGAGAAGCTATAGTTGAGACCTGAAGGGAAAGGACCACAGAAGAAAGAACTAGGGGCAGCTAGATGGTGCAGTGAATAAAGCACTAGCCCTGGAGTCAGGAGGACCTTAGTTCAAATTTGGTCTCACACACTCGACACACTTACTAGCTGCATGATCTTGGGCACCTTAACCCCAATTGCCTTGCCTTCCCCCCTCAAAAAAAAGGGTAGCAATGGGTAGAACACTCACAGAGGCCAACTTAGACCCAATGTCAGAAAGTTCTCCCTAACTGTCTCAAAAAGGAAGGGGCTGCCTCAAGAGGTAGCAGCTTCCCCTAACTGGGGGTGTGCAAGTTGAAGCTGGATATTCACTTGTCAGGAGCATTGTAGACAAAAGACACTGGAGGCAAGAAGAGGTGATGAGGGCTTGGACCAGGGCTGTTGACTATGCGAATGAAGGGAAGGGGGGGTGGATTCGAGGTGGAGTAGAGGCAGAAACCAACAAGATTTGGCGACTGATCCACCAGGGGACATGCAAGAGAGTGAGGATGGAGGGCAACTCCAAAGTGGTGGTGCTGGTAGCAGGAAGGACAGTAGCATCCTCATCAGAAATACCAAAGTGTAGCGAAGGGGCAGGTCTGGAGGGAAGATGATGACCCATAAGTCCACCTGTGGCTTGTACTAGCACAGTTTCTAATTTTTTTGATAACTGTGTCATTTCCTGAGCTTGTTATCTTTCTAGTTCTGTTATCTCTGAGACTGTGGTTGTAGTTTCTGCTGATTGCTTGAGGTTTTTATTCAACAGTTAATGAGGCTTCTTTCTCCCTCCTTATAGAATCACCCCCTCTCCAGTGCATCCTCTACAGAAGCACCAAAATAATTTTCCTAAAGGTCTCACCGTGGCCTTACCAGGGCACTCCCCTGCCTACAAGGCTTCCCATCTCAACCTGACTTTTAAAGCTTTCCACAGTAGGGCTCCCACTGACCACTTTTCCTATTACCCTCTTTCATACACTCTCTGTTCCAAACTAGCCTACCCGCTGATCCCTGTACAACACATATCATCTCCCATTTTTCATTGCCTTCACTCCTCTCCTGACTCTGCCCTTGATGTCCTAGACTTCTTTCTCTCATCCTGGAAACTACTTTGATTACCATTCTCCAGCAGCTTCTCATCCTAGATAACAGGAGCAGGGAACCTTTGACCTCAAGGCCACATGTGGCCCTCTAGGTCCTCAAGGTTCAGCTTTGGACTAAATGCAAAGGGTTAGTCAAAGGGCCACACTTGAGGACTAGAGGGCCACATGTAGCCTCGAGGCTCCAGGTCCCCACCCTATCCTAGAAGATACTTTCACCCTGTGTCCCCTTCTTCTGACTGGCCAGTTCCTCCTAGGAGCCGAGCCAGTTACATTCCCTCCATTTCTCTGTCACCCTGGCTTTTCAGTTCCCTTTTTTGTGTTGTCTTACCCCATTAGAATGTAAATTCCTTGAAGGCAGGGACTGTCTTTTATTTTGCTTCTATATGTATTCCATAACACTTGGCACATAATAAGGGCTTAATAAATGCTTGTTGACTTGACTCCATTTCTTTATAGAAGTGGTCCACCATAAAAGAATTCACTCCTGTGACTCTACCTAGTAGAATCTCTTTAAAACATAGCCCAAGTACCACCTTCTCCCCAAGGCCTTTCTTGATTCTCCTAGCTCTTAGCACCCTCCCCTTCATGAAACCAGGCAGTTAGTTGGCACAATAGACAAAGCAATGAGCTTGGAATCAGGAAGACTCATCTTCCAGAGTTCAAATCCAGCCGCAGATGCTTCCTAGCTAGGTGACCCTGAGCAAGACACGTCACCCTGTTTGCCTCAGTTTCCTCACCTGTAAAATGAGCTGGATGAGGAAATGGCAAGCTGCTTCATTATCTTTGCCAACAAAGCACCAACTGGGGTCACAGAGAGTCAGGCACAGCGGAAACAGGTCAACAACAAACAACTCATGAGATTACTTTGTATTACCTCCTACATATTTTGCATCTATTTGTTCATACCTCTCCTCCAGAATCTAAGTTCCCTGAGGCCAAGGTGCCTAGCCCATAGCAGGTACATAACAAATGCTTATTCACTAACTGATGGGTCTAGTTCAACCTTACCCTGTAAAATATGAGCTCTTTGGGAGCAGGGACTGTTTTTCACACATGTAGTACCTATAGCACATAGTAGATTTTCAGTAAATGCTCACAGAATTGGATTGAATTAGTTCACTATTATATTTTCCTATTGGCCCATCTTTCAAATTCTTCTTTACCCAACTTTATTTGTTGTTGTTGAGTTATATCAGTCATGTCTGACTCTTCATGACCCCATTAGGGATTTTTTTGGCACTGGACTGGTTTGCCATTTGTTTCTCCAGCTTATTTTATAGATGAGGAAACTGAAGCTGACAAAGTTAAGTGACTTGCCCAGGGTCACACACAGTGTCTGAGCCCAGATTTGAACTCAGGAAGGTGAGTCTTCTTGACTCCAGGCCCAATGCCCTATCCACTGCTCTACCTACTTGCCCCCAAACTTAATTTAGTATTATTTAATTCTAACTTGAGTTGTTCCCATTGTTATTTGTTTGGGTTTTAAATTTTTACCACAAGCTTTTCTTTGATTGGTTCTTGCGATTTTTCTTATCATGTAAAGTCTTGCCTAAATTCTTTCAATGCATCATTAAATATTTCCCCCCTGTTATTGCAGTGAATTATTCAAACAAAAGTCCAACAGGAAAGAGGGGTCTGTCTAACAGCTGCAAAGTGGATTTTCCTTTTGAGGACCATATGGTGGCTCTATGAATCTGAGAGAAGCAGTATAGGAACCTGTAGGAAAAAAAGGCATTTATCAGAATGCCCAGTTTGCAACCCTAAATTCAATTTCTTTCTGTGGAGTGAGGACTTTAGAACCCTGGTAGCAAAGTAAGACTTACCAAAAAGGGAAGAAAGTTGTGTTGATTGTTTATGGGTTGTTGTGAAACCCTTTAAGTGTTTCTGTATTTTCCGTGGGTTTAAAGGCTGTCCTATAACCAATAAATGCATTTGTTACCTTGAGTGCTTGTATAGGAGCCAGGCACTCTGTTGCCCATATCTGTGGAAGCTTAAAACAGGAACTAAACATAAATTGTGTGCAGTGATTTCCCCATGTAAACTCTGGGTGGGAACATAAGCCAGAAAGTGAGTAGTCTTTCGTGGTGGTCACCAACCCCTGACCCAATCTGTGTAAACCCAAAGCTGGGGGAACTGGGGAAATGGACAACAGTGCACAATACCAAAATCAAAGTGTTTTATGCAACAAAAAACAATATATCCAGAATAAAGGGGAAAACAGACTGGGAGGGAAAAAGACTTCACAATAAACTTCTTAAATGAAAGCCTCAAACTCTAATCTACAAGAAATTGACACAAATTCACAAGAGGAATAACTATTATTCACTGATAAACACAAAATATCATTAACTACCTGGAAAGGATTGAACTTTCTAATAGTCTGGAAAACATTAGTCAAAAACAATTCTGAAACAGTCCTCTTGAGTTCTCAAACTGGCAAAACAGTAAAATAATAAAATCTAATGGTGACAAGATGGTTGAAAAAGATCACCAAGACTTTACGGATAGAACTGGGAACTTTTTTGAAAGAAATATGACATCTTACAGTAAGAACTAAAAAAAATATTGATGCCTTCTCATGCACTGATCCCATCACGAAAACTATAACCAAAAGGATGCTAGTGATAGGGCAAAAAGACTTATCTATAAGCTAATTTAGGCCTACACTCCCCAATTGATACCACTGATAGAGGGTGGTTGGAAAATAAAAAAGGAAATGGCCCACACAACGTGTGTTTGGCTTTAGAAGGGGAGAGGACAGAAACCAGACAATGGCCTCACCATTTCCCATAGACTGACCCAGCCCCTAGAGGGCTTGGTAAGGGAGTAAGCCGCTGACCCTTGACCTCACCATCTGTCCAGAATAAGAGAAAAGTCTCCCATTTCAGTCTGAACTGGCAAGCAGTTAGCCAGAGGGCCCAGATTCCATCATCCCCAGAAGATGCCCTTCTGAATAACCCCCTGACTGCCCTGAGAACCTGCCAGCCCCAGAAAGGGCCATCTCGAATACATTTTCCCCAGAAGGTCCACAGAGGAGTCAGGGAGTTTACTACTTTTGGCCCAAGCTTTCATGATTCCCTTAATCCATGCACTCCCCACTCACCATAGAGAGAGCTTCAAGTCAGACACACAGGAAGAGTCAAACCTGAAAGATTCTGGAGAGGTAAACCTGCCCCCAGTGATCTCCCAGTTTTCCCTTTGATCCAAGATTCTGACATTTTTGTTCTAAAGTTATTCCTTTCTCTCACATTCCCTTTTCCAAGTCCCTTCCCAACTCTGCCATCCTCTGTTCTAAGGCCCTTCCCAGCCCTGACATCCTCTGTTCTAAGGCCCTTCCCAGTTCTGACATTCTCTATTCCATGGCCCCTCCCAGCCCTAACTATACTTATAATCTAAAGGTAGTTCACTGTCCCCAACTGTGCTGACATCCCCAAACTCTCACTCAGCCCTGGATCACTCCCACCATCAGCCCTACATGTGTGAACTAAGCTGGAGAAAATCATGTAAGTAGCAGATTGGAACAGAAGACTGTGTCCACAACAAATTGATGTTATTGAACCTCAAGTTGGCTCTCACTGCTGCTGGGTAATTCATTTATACTTCCCTACTTGATTCACCATCCCACTCCCCACTGAGCCTCTTCCAGACCTTCCACCCCTTCTCAGATGTCCCAGGGCCCTCCTTTTCCTCACCCTCTCAGCTGAGAACCTTGCCCATATTTTGCTGAAGAAAACTGAGACCATTCACTGTGAGCTTCTTCTTCCTCATTTCATGTCACCTGGACACCTTCTGTCACTGTTTCCTCCTTCACTCCTCACATGAAGAGGTTAGCGTGTATATGGGCCTGAGTTCAAATCTGGCCTCAAACACTTACTAGTGCATGTGACCTTGGACAAGTCATTCAACCTCTGTCTGCCTTAGTTTCCACAACTGTGGAAAATTGGGATAATCATAATACCCACCCTCCAAAATGGTTTTGAGGTGCAAATATCTGTAAAGTGCTTAGCACAGTGCCTGATCCAGAGTAGATATATATACATTAAAGGGATGGTTCGTGAATGTTTAGAAAAGTTAAGGAGGAATCCCAAAACGCCAGAATGGCTTCCTCATGTACAGGTCCTGCCATCCAGACTAACCTCATTTCCCTTTTTGATACAGTTTCTAGACTGGGAGAAATGCTACAGGGTACACTAGTGATTTGACCAAATCTCTCATACCCAAGGTTTAGTTGAGGTGCAGCATGGACTCAGCCACCACTGCCAGCTGAGAGGAAGGTGACATTCCAGAATATGCCAGGAGCCAAAATCAAGCTCACGGCTCCCCAGTAAGCATATTTCAACCCCTTTCCTTTTTTAAAAACTGGGAGATACTGATTTTCTGCAATCCTGTAGGACCTCTCCTGTTCTCCATAACCTTCCAAAGATCCCATCTGTCAATTCCTTCAGTACCTTAAGACGTAGATCCATGGGGTAAGAGGACATGGTCCAGTAAGACACATGTCAGGACCTTGTTACTTACACAGAGTCTGAATTGCTTATTGATCCAAAAAATTCCTGTTCACCCTGTAAGTGAGTGGTTCTGGTTGTGGGACTTGAACTCACCCATCGAGGGATGGTGGACTCATCTTTGGCTAAATGGAGACTTTGTCTCCTGAACTGGGCACCTGGGTGTCTCAGTGGATAGAGTGCTGGGCTTGAGAGTCAAGATTTCTTCTCTTCCTGAATTCAAATCTGGCCTCAGACACTTACTAGCTGCATGAACCTTCACCCTGTTTGCCTCAGTTACCTCATCTGTAAAATGAGGTGGAGAAGGAAATGACAAACGCCCCCAGTATCCTTGCCAAGAGAAGCCCACAGGCAGTCACAGAGAACTGGACATGACTGAACAACAACAAAGGCCTCTCAAACAGAATATCAGTGTATAGATCACTGCTGCTCTCTGAACTCACCATGTTTCTGCTGATTATACAGGAGCCCCAGAGCTTGATGCCTTTGATAATAGTCCTGCTGAAGTCAGCGTGGGCCATCCTAGCCTAGCTGATAAGATATCCCATAGCAAAGGAGCTTGCCATCAGAATGCTACATGTCTGCCTTAGGGATAAGGGGACTTTAAGAAAAGAATAAATACACTTGACCATGTTCCAATGGAAGATTACAGCCAAATAGGACCTTTGGGAAAGTTTAGAAAATTCCAGAAGCCAACTTCCTACAGTCGTGGTGAGGACATAGACCCAACAAACGGGGCTTCCACTCGTTTCTGTGGAAGCAGATCAGGTAGTCCTGAAGTTGTCCCAACATGAAATCCTGTGCCCACGGGCTGTAAGGGCAGAGAGATTGCCCCGGTGGTAGGCTCCTATTTTGAGAAAACATCAAACTGCATCAGTGGATAAAGTTAAACCTGGGAACAGATGGATTTTATCAGACTCAATAGCACATTGCCAGCCCAATGAGCCCATTGTCTGACTTTCTTTGGGTCCAATTGGACTCTTTAGCATTGTAGATGTGGTTTTGTGAAGGAGGTGAATTAGACTGTGTGATCCTGAGGATTTGCTCAGCTTTCTTGTCCCACCCAGATTTCTAGAAGAAAATCCAGCCTTTTGTGGAAGATCTCTTTGGACCCAGAGGGGAGAGGCTGGACTGGGATCATTCACCTGGAGAAGGGCCTCTAGAAGCACCCCTAGGGGGCTTTTTTTCTAGGCAAACTAGGGCAATCAAGACATAAGACATGGTCAGAAGAAGATGGCCATCACCATCGTCATTGTGGTCATTGAGTTTGAGGACAGTGTGGTTAGAAAACAGATTCTTTCTGCTGATCTGAGGAGTCTTGCATATGTGATTGCTTTGAAGCATTGTACTAAAGCTTCACAATGAAGCAGATATGCAAGAAGGAAGAAAAGAACAGGATTGGATGAGTTTGGGGGACCACTTCACCAAAAGTTCTCACCTTTACCCTTTCAGAAGAAATAACAGACAACACATCTGTTATCGGTGGGTAGCTGGGGGCAGCAAGCAGGGAGAGAAAGCTACTTAGAAATGTATGAGATGCAACTGGGAAACAAGATATACAAGCACTGGGGTCTAGAAACCATCTTGCCCTACCAGAAAGTTTGGAGGGGCAGAGGAGGATATGAGAGAACAGATTGGGGGAGGGGTATTAAGCAGTCTCACTATTTTGGGTTAGGGTGGGGTAGGGGAAAGACAGGGAGAAAATTTGTAACTCAAAATCTTGTGGAAATGAATGTCGAAAACTAAAACTAAAAATATAAATGGGGGGAATATTCCTCCTATTAAAAATAATGTATGAGAGGCCACTCCCATGGAGTTATTCAGGTCAGTATGGCGTGGAGAGCAGAGAAGGGGCACCTTGTCCCCCAGTCAGCTGCAGGGAGGCACTTCCCACCCCTGACCTGGCCCTGGGCAGACTTTCATTCCATTTTTTATTTGTTCTTCTTTAGCTCAGGAAGGAAGTTTATGGCTAGAGGGCAGGGTAGCTGTGCCCTCCATGGAGGCCTCAGAAAATCTTCCCAGCCCCAGGACCCAGTGTTGGTACCAATCCCACATCCCAGTGTCTACCTGCCAACGTGGTACTAAGAGCCAGAGAACCTCAGAGGGCAAGGACTGTGTCCTCTGTATATTCTGCATGGTGCCTGGGACAGTGTGGGGAGGGGCTCAATAAATATTAGTTTATGAAAAAGTAAAAAAAGAAATTTATGAGAGGCAACTTTATAATCACTACCAGGGAGTATTCTTAATATCAAGACTGACTGATCCAGATAGAAGGGCTTGCTTTCTTCAAGGGCCACCCAGCTCTCTCAGCAGAGTGTCTCAGCCAGCAGGGCTGGGAACATATCCTGCTGAAGCCAGATGCCAAGAGTATCCTGTAGCAAAAGACCTCACAGGCCACAGTGTGAACACCCAAGCATGGGATCTCTGTTCTGCTGCCTTATAACACGGAGAAGGTGCAACTCCCCTACAGCTGAGTCATACGACAAGACTTCGGAGCCTTTTCTCAAACCCGTGGAGATTGGACAATGAAAGTAGTTAACTGGCTCCTGCTCACACTCCAGAATTTACTTCTGTTCTTAGAAAGGGAAATATCAATTCAGCACACCCCCCCACCAAAGTAAATATGATAGTAAAAAAATAAATAAATACAGCATGATGAAACTGAAACCAAAAACTGTGTCAGGAACACTAATTTTCAGAATGAGCTGAAACTGATAAGGAAAAAGAAGAAAAAATAAAAGTTTGAAAGGAGAATAGTCAGTAAATAATCATTTATTAAGCACCTACTGATGGGGTCATGAGACCTGAACCCCTAAAATGAAAGCAACCCAGTCCCTGAATTGGCCCATACGTTTCAGTAGCCCAGATCACTGGTGCCTCTGCCCAAGGCATCTGGCCCACCCCAGCCCACCTGGATTACTTAATTTGCTTTACTTGACACCCCTTCTCAGTTACCTCTGGAGCCCCCAGGCTGATTGCCACTCCTTAATTCGATCCAAATTTTCTCATAGTATTTTTCTAAATAAAAGTACCAACCTTACCCCCATTAAAATGCATAGATTCTTAGGATCTTGCCTGCCCAATCAGCATGTAATTAAACCTCACTACTCTGACTGAAAGAAGGCTTGGGTGGTAGATTTCTTTTGAGGCAGACTTGTCCTGTACCCTTGCATTTCAAGATTCCTAGCACTCCAAATGACAATACTACTATATGCTGGGCCTGTGCTAAGTGGTGGGGATACAAAAAAGAAGCAAAAGACAGTACCCTCCCTCAAGGAGCTTATAATCTAATGGGGAAGACAAAGCACAAACTATGTATGAGCAAGTTAAAAACTAGATAAATAGGAAGTCAGGTAAGAGAAGGAGGGCACTAGAATTAAGAGGGATTGAGAAAAAAGTATAAAAGAAGGCATAGGGTCAATGCTTGGGGCAGATGAGACAATGATAATGGAGGACAGAAAAAAAACAGACCTCAACTCATTTCTCTCATTTTCAGTGATATTTAGATTGGAAAAGGACGAAATAGAAATAAACTATTGATCTTTAATATAAGTTAGAGGACACCAAACTCGTGTTGATGAGCTCAAACCACCAGATCCAAATGAACTTTGTCTCAGGGCCCTGAAAGAACTAACAGATGTGACTGTTGAGCCCCCACCAGTGATACATGAAAGACCATGGGAAAGGTTGGAGAAGTACTATAAGATTAGAGAAGGCCTACTGTTTCCTGATTTTCAAGAGGGAGAAGAAAAATGGAACCAAAAAATTATATGCCAATAAATTTGACTTTGATTCCTGGTATAATTCTAGATTATATTGTTAAAGGGATGGCTTGTGGATAACTAGGAAAGGGCCAACATGCCCTACTGCCAAACTTGTTTCACCTCTTTTTTGGGGTGAGGTTAGTAGACATGAGCAGAAGGTTGTATGTAATTTTTGTAGTTAAGTTTCAGAATCTGACAAAATATTTCATGCTAGTTTTGTGGAAAATATGAAGAAATATGAACTAGATAATGAGACAGTTAGGTGGATTTGAAACTGGTTGAATGATGGTCCCAAAATCATGACTGGTTTGACATCAACTTAGAATGAGGTACCCAGTGGTGGGACCCAGGGACTGCCACAGTCTGGATGGAGTTTGGTTTGGATGGAGGCACTGAGGACATGTTTATCAATTTTGCAAATGACACAAAGTTCAGAGGATTCTATAAAACTAGAGAAGGGACAGAACCCAAAGAGATCTTAACAGAGCAGAATATTGGGCCAAATCTAAGATGCTACTTAATAAAGGAAAACTCTTACACTTGAGTTCAAAAGATCATCTTTACATGATGGGGTGGAGGAATATGGCTAGCTGGCTGTTTGTCTGAGAAAGAGCTGTGGGTTTTAACGGCCTGCAATCTTGATATAAGCCAAAAGAACAATACGGCATCCCCAAATAAGGAAGGAGATCTTAGGTCTCATTAAGAGAGGCATAGCTTTGAGGAATAGGGAGGTACTCTGCCCTGGCCAGACCACAGCTGGAGGCTTGTGTGCCACCACCTCCCTAATAGACTATAAGCTTTTTGAGAGTAAGAGTTGCCTTTCTTTTTCTTATTCTCAGAGCCTGCCACAAAATAGGCACTTAGTTCAATTGTTTTTGACTGACTGACTGGGTTTAGTACTTAGCATCACAGTTTGGGAAAGTCATTGATTAAGCTAGAGAGTGTCCAGAGGAGGACAAAGGGGAGAATGAAGGTTCTTGAGTCCACATCATATTAGGCTTAGTTGGAAGCACTAGGGATGTTCAAGCTGCTGAGTAGAAGACTGGGAGGGGTAGGGGAGCATTCACTGCCTTCCGGTCTGTAGAGGGTTGTCCTGGGCGGGAGAGCCTTGGGGATCTTGTTCACTTGGACCCTGAAAGCAGAACCAGGAACATTGATTAGAAATTACAAAAAGGACAATTTGGGCTTGAATTACAGGACCAATTTCCCAAAGGGTAGAGCTGTCCCAGGGTAGGGAGTACTGCCTCAAGAGCAGATAGACACTCCTTCATTGGAGGTCTTTCAGCACAAATTGTATGGGCCCACTGCAGGTCCAGAGGGTTCCTGCTCAGATCCAGGTTCCATTAGATGGCCTTGGAATTTCTAAGATTCTTCAATTCTATGACTCTATGACCTTGACCAAGTTTCTGCCCCTCTCTGGTCCCCAGTTTCCTCCTCTGGGATAGGGACAAGATTGGGTTCCATGATCTCTAAGGTCCTTGACTTAGGAATGTCACTAACATTCAAAGCCCTCAATGTTCCAACATTTTGCGTTCTGTGCTCCCTTTCTGACTGTCAGTTCCTCTACTTGGTGTTCTAACATTCCAGTTCTGATAGTGTACATTTCAAGGATGCACCCAAGGCTGGCTTCTCTCAGGGCCAAGAAAATGGGGTAAGAAAAAACGCTCCCTCTTCCCCTGGGGTGTTGGGGAGTGGATGGAGAAAGGAAAGCAGCAGCTTCTGGGAGGAGGGGAGAGACAGACACTATCCCGCACCCCAGTACACACACACACACACACACACACACACACACACACACACACACAAAACACAAGTTCGCACACCCCGCATCAATCCTGAGGCTGCCCACCAAGACGGATTATATGAAGGAGGTGATTTCCTACCAGATGCAATGAGAGCATTTTGTGCCTGGGGCAAAGAGAGGGAGGGAAGGTGGAGGGGTGGGGGAGATGAGACCACACCCAGGGAACTGAGTCATCCTGGGATGTTTTGGTTTGAGGTAATGAAACCTTTCTTCTGAAAAAAAATTTTTCCATTGATGATTTAAACATCAGCAAAGGCTACTTTGCAAATATTTACATTTGACTTAATGAATTTCAGCCCATAAAATGCCCACAACAGCAAGTACTGAGCCTCTCACTGGGAATCTCTATCAGCTTTCTTTGCTTAGCTTTCCCCTGATTCCTGTTGATTTTTCTTTTCCAGTCAGTAGGATGGAGTTCACTACCTCGGCTTTTTTCACACTGAGTCATTACAAAAAGAACTTTCCAGATTTCTCTAAAGCCTTCATGCTTATCAGTCTTAATTTTGTTCCATTCCATGAAGGCACAGCCAGTCTCCTTTACCATTCCAGTACTGCTGTAGATTTCTGTTACCTTTTCCAGTGCTTCCTGATTACAAACCACCCAGCTATAAATATCTCGGAATCTATGGCTCCTTCCCCCTGCTTTTTGACAACACACTCAGGGCGTATTCCCAACATCAGAAGAATGGGTCAAAGGGTACAATTATTTTTGTAATTTTTGCATAGTGCTGCCAAATCATTTCCCCTAGTTTTTGCAATTCCACCAGCAATGAATAAGTATACCTGTTTCTTTATCACCTCACCAGCTGAGTTTTGCTGCTTTCAATTATTTTTGCTTTTAAATATATTTACCTTGTATTTATTCTGTATGTACTTATAGAAATACATTCATTACATTGTTTAAAAAGTAGCACCATGGATTCTCAGTTATTGAATCAAACACACATCTACACAAAATTAATGTTAGACAGTTGTAGAAATATCAACTCAAGAAAGGATTCATTATCCAATAGTATTAATTTCTTTATATCTCTACTACTTAGCACAGTAGGTGATTAATAAATGTTTATTGACTATTGATTAATAACTATATATGGGGAAATTGGTTAGTAATATGGTGGGAAATAGATTTAGGGTTGCCTAAATATCACACCATATACCAGAATGAATTTCCACTATAACATACATTTTTAAAAATGGTTTTAAAACAGGGTGGTGAGGTGAGGCAGTGAATAGAGCACCAGCCCTGGAGTCAGAAGGACCTGAGTTCAAATCTGACCTCAGACACTTAACACAAAAACTAGCCGTGGGCAAGTCACTTAACCTCAATTGCCCTCCAAAAAGAAAAATGGTTTTAAAATAAAAGATGTTTATTACATAAGGTATGCCACTTGTGGAAGGGAGATAACTTTTTAGCTACTTAGGACTAATAGAATGTAAGCTCCCTGGGGGCAGAGACTGTTTCATTTTTATTTTAGTAGTCCTAGGGCCTGGAACATAATGGGTATTTAATAAATTCTTTTTGATTAGTGATTTTATTTTAATTGTTATTTTCATTTTATTTTCATTTTTGCCTCTTTGATTATCAGTGAAACTGATTTTCCTAAGTGATTTTTAAAAATAAATGATTATTAACAATCCATGTTTTTTGTTCGATGAATTCTAGGTTCTTGTATTTTGACTACTTATCCCTTGGATGTTGCCTTTGGACATCTTTAACAAATTCTTATGCGGGAGGGAGAATGGAATTTTTACCTCCCCCAGCCTAACTGACATAATCACAGAAAGTCAGGGGCAGATAACAGTGAGACCAGGGGTTAATATGTTGGGTTTTTTAATGAGGTACAAAGACATGTCTAAAAATGTGAGAAAGTTTCCCTGTTGAAATTAAAAGGGCTGTTGGCCATTGACCATACCCTTGGAGGCCTTTAAAAAATTAATCCTGCCAGCCTTGGAGATAGTTGAGCCATAGTTTAAGACTGGAGTCAATTTTGTCAGTATTACCCAGGAGCCTCTACCAAAGGACAGTGGGGAGGAGGGATTCTTCTCTTCCCAACCCCTATGATCCATGGTATCTTACATAGCATCTAAAGATATTATATATAATTATCAATTTATTTACTCAGACAGAAAGCTTAATAAGAAAGACTGTTGCTATGAGTCATTGATTTGTCATTGATTAGTAAGTGGTAAATAGTATGTAAATTGTATATAAATGTAAATAAATGGTAAATAAATGTTACACTTCTACAATATGTACCATGCAATGTCTCAGAAAGTTAGGTTTTATATATTTGGGCTCGTCATGACAATAAATCAAATTGATTACTCTTTAACAAATTTCTAAAATAGGGGGGATGGCAAAGGAGATGCTATTAAGAGTCACCATATCCAACACGGAGCAGCAGAGACATGGACACGAAAAGAGGTAAGAAGCATGTGCGTGACCTCCAGCAGGAAAGAAAAGAACCAAATAGGAATTCCAGAGATGGGTAGGTCTAGTGGTCTAGGGTCAAGAGCAACCCAAAGATCCCAGTTAAGTGATCCAGACAACAGAAATGCTGAGCCCAGGGGCATGAGGACACCATAAGAAGAGAAAGGACAAGGGGTGGCTAGGTGCTGCAGTGAATAAAGTCAAGAGGACCTGGAGTCAAGAGGACCTGAGTTCACAACTCCACCAACAATGCATTTGTGTTCCAATTTTCCCACATCTTCTCCAGTATTTATCATTTTCCTGTTCTGTCATATTAGCCAATCTGGTGAGATGTGGTACCTCAGAGTTGTTTTGATTTGCATTTCTCTAATTTTTTTTCGTATGCTTATAGATATCTTTAATTTCTTCCTCTGAAAACTGCCTGTTCATTTCCTTTGACCATTTATCAATTGGGGAATGACTTGAATTGTTATATATTTGACTCAGTTCTCTGTATATTTTGAAATGAGACCTTCATCAGAGACACTGGTTATAAAAATTCTTTCCCAATTTTCTGCTTCCCTCCTAATCTTTGTTACATTGGCTTTGTTTGTACAAAAACATTTCCATTTAATGTAATGAAAATTATCCATTTTGCATTTCATAATTTAGTAATGCCTTTAGTCTGAATTAATTATGTCCACTGACTGACTATTAAAAGTAAGTACACCAATGGGGATTCAGGAGTTACAGTTTTAAGAGCTGAGATGCACAATGTACCTTGAACCTGTGAGAATACTCACCCTTCAGGGATCCAACCTGCAAACCTGTAAATGCCTAGTATGGAAAATGACTGACAGGGAGTAGTATACTTATACATTTTAGATGTCAAGTTTTTATGCAACACATTTGCCATAAATATTTTCCTATCTGTTTTTTTCTTTTCTTTATCATAATGCTTTTGCTGCATAGTTTTTTCCTTGTGTAATCAAGCACATTTATTTTACCCCCAATGATTTCTTCTATTAATAAATCAAAATTATCTTCCTTTCATAATTGACATTTATTACATAATAAAAATCCTTTAAAACCAATTTTAGTGTATATTACAGTGAAAATTCATTCTGGGATATGCTATGAGGTGTACCCCTAAATCTATTTCCCACCTTATTGCTAGCTAATCTTCCCATATATACTTATTAATGAATAGTCAATAACATTTATTAAGCTGGGTACTGTGCTAAGTACTAGAGATACAAAGAAACAAATACTATTAGATAATGAATCCTTGCTTGAGTTGATATTTTTCCATGACTGTCAAACACTAACTTGTGTTTGTGTTTGATTCAACATCTGGGAGCACTAACACCTTAGCTTCCTCCCAGGCTCATCTCAGGTGCTCCTTCTTTGAGAAGCCTTTCTCATCCTCCTCAGTCTCAGTATTCTCTCCCTCCCTTCCAATATTCTTGTCATTATTTATCTACACAGTTGTTATTTCTCTTAGTAGGATATAAGCTCATTGAGATCAAGGACTGTTTTTCACTCTATCTTTGTATTCCATGTTCAGCATAGAATCTTTTTTTGTTTGGTTGTTGGGTTGGGTTTTTTCTTCTTTTGGGAGGGGGGAAGGCAGGGCAATTGGGGTTAAGTGACTTGCCCAAGGTCACATGGTTAGTTTTTGTGTTAAGTGTCTGAGACCAGATTTGAACTCAGGTGCTCCTGACTCCAGGGCTGGTGCTCTACTCACACCACTTAGCTGTGCCCCCAGCATAAAATCTTACACATAGTAGGTGCTTAATAAGTGCTTCTTTAGTTGAATAAAGCAGGAAATAGTAGAAGTGGGATGGATGTTTCTAAGAAAACTGATTAATTAAAGATTAAATTAAGTAAAAGCTTTCCAGAGGCAATCACAGTTGAAATTGGAAGAATATTTGATGAAGGAATAGAGGGAAGGACTCTATATTGATCTGGAGCATAGACTTGAATTTCCCCTGATCTCTTAATTTCTCTATTTTCTTGTGCAAAACCAGATTATTTTGGTGATAACTACTTTGCTGTGTTTTAAAGTCTGGGAATGGAAGTCCACCTTTTACCCAATTCTCTTCCCTTTGTTTATCAGTATAAATCTTATTGTGATTTTACCTGGATCAATGAACCAGCCCATTGGCATCCCAACTGATATTGTATATTCATTGAAATCAGTCCTTTTCTTGATATTGATCCGACCCATCCATGAACATGAATCCATATATGTCCTGCTAGTGATTTAGATCTTCCTTTCATTTAGTCATCAATGTTTTTAGGTTTTCCTTATAAAAGTTATGTGTATGTCTATTTAACACTCAAAAATTTATGGGTTTTCTTATCATAAATAAGATACATTTATGATGTCTTCTTTATTGCTAGGAAGTAATATGAGTCATCTTTGTGGTTAATCTTTTATGCTGCAAATTTACTGAATTCCTATTTTCTCAAGTAACTTTTTGGTTGACACTATTCAGTTGTCTAGGAATACAATCATGTCACCTGCAAATAATGATATTTTTGACCCCTTCCTTTCCGCCATTTTTTCCTTGGATATCTTTTCCCTGTGTTTTTGCAATTGCCAGCATCTTAAATGCCATGTCAAATGGAACTGGTGGGAGTGATCTGTGTCATTGTATACCATTCATTCAACAAGCATTTGTTTTTATATTCTATTTTTTCCTATTTAGATGTAGAAACAATTTTTAACATTCATTTTTTATTATGTTTTCCAAATTCTCTCCCTTCCTGCCCCCTCCTCGAGAAGGCAAGTAATTAATATAGATTATACTCATGCCATCCTGCAAAACATTTCCATATCTGTCATCTTGCAAAAGAAAACACAGACAAAAAAAATAAAACTAATATAAAGAATGTAAAAAAAAAAAAAGGGGCGGCTAGGTGGCGCAGTGAATAGAGCGCCGGCCCTGGAATCAGAAGGACCTGAGTTCGGAGCCGGGCTCAGACACTTATTCCGCACAAACAAAAACCTAGCCGTGTAACCTTGGGCAAGTTACTTAACCCCAATTGCCCTAAAGGGACGGCTAGGTGGTGCAGTGAGTAAGAGCGCCGGCCTCGGAGTTTGGATGACCCGAGATCAGATCCGGCCTCAGAAAATGAGCACCCACGCATAAATCAAATGACTAGCCGTGTAACCTTGAGCAAGTTACTTAACCCCAATTGCTTTAAAAAAAAAAAAAAGAATGTAAAAAAAAAAGTCTGCTTCAATCTGTATTCAGATTCCATCAGTTCTTTCTCTGGAGGTAGAGAGCATTTTTTCATCCTAAGTCCTTCAGAACTGTCTTGGATCATTGTACTGCTGAGAATAACTAAGTCATCCACATCAACAAACATTTATTAAGCCTTCATAATGTGTCAGGGACTAGGGTTGAGAGACAAAAACAAAATAAGAGTTTACATTTTATTGAAAGGAAACAATGTATATACATATATAGGGATATTGAGGGTTTTGCTAGCCAAAATGAAGCACAAAAGCTATTGGTCTTTGGTTCCAAAAGATATATATAATAAAAACAAGACTGAGGATGACTTGGAGGACAGAGGTCAACTCACCTTTTATTCTGACTAAAATTCATTCACAGGGGGCAGAGCCAAGATGGCAATGTAGGAGCAGGAAAACTCATGAGCTCCCCTCATAGCCACTTCAAATACCTACAAAATATGACTATAAACAAACTTGAGAGCTACAGAACCAACAAAGTGACAGAGAGAAACAAATCTCCCGCTGAAGGCAGCTCAGCAGGCTGGCAAGAAGAGTTCATCGCACCAAGCTGGCAGCTGAACCCAGCCCTGCTTGAGCCTGTGGTTTTAGCCTCAGGGTGGCCCCAGCTCAAGGGACTTCAGGAGAGTGGATCACCAGAAGCTGTGGTGGTTTCCAGAAATATCAACCCATAAATGCCAGAGACAAAGTAAAAGGTAAGTATAAAACTCTGTTGGAACTGGGGAGGACTAGGAGTGTGGTTTGGCCTCTGCCCCCTGGAGCAAGAAGCAGCAGAGGCATTGTGGTTATGCAGCCACCTCCATGGTGGCTGTTTCAGAGTTCCTTGCCTACAGATCAAAGCAGGGCCAAGGGACCATTCAGACGGTAATTGCTCTTGCTTTAAATTGCCTGGATCTGGATCACAGTCTTGGGTGGTGGTCCTGAGGTGTGTGACCAGTGAGCCAGCTTGTGGCGGCTGTAGAGATGGCACCCTCCTAATAGCTCTGACAGCTGAAAAAACTATAGAGATTTGGGACAAAGCTCTCCCCTCTGGGAGCAGAGTCTACCATGGCAAAGAGCTCAAAAGTCAAGTAATTGGCTGCCAATATGAGCAAGCAATGGAAGCACAAACAGAACATAGAATCCTTTTGGGGGACAAAAGGGATCAAGGCATGGAGCTGGAGAAAGACATTGAAGTCAGAACTTCTGCAACAAAAGCTTCCAAGAAAAATATGAATTGATCACAAGCCATGGAGGAGCTCAAGAAGGATTTTGAAAATCAAGTAAGAGAAGTGGAAGAAAAATTGAGAAGAGAAATGAGAATGATGCAAGAAAATCATGAAAAGAAAGTCAACAACGTTAGAGGTGTTATTAGAAAATAACACCTTAAAAATAGACTAACTAGGGGCAGCTAGGTGGCACAGTGAGTAAGAGCGCCGGCCTCGGAGTTGGGATGACCTGGGATCAAAACTGGCCTCAGAAAATGAGCACCCACACATAAAAAATGACTGGCCGTGTAACCTTGAGCAAGTTACTTAACCCCAATTGCTTTAAAAAAAAAAAATAGACTAACTCAAATGGCAAAAGAGGCCCAAAAAGCCAATGAGGAGAAGAATGCCTTAAAAAGCAGATTTGCCCAGATGAAAAAGAATTTCAAAAGCTCACTAAAGAGAATAATTCCTTCAGAAACAGATTGGAGCAAATGGAAACTAATGACTTTATGAGAAATCAAGATACTATTAAACAGATCCAAACAAATGAAAAAATAGAAGGCAATGTGAAATATCTCATTGGGAAAACCACTGACCTGGAAAATAGATCCAGAAGAGATAATTTTAAAATTATTGGGCTACCTGAAAGCCATGATCAAAAAAAGAACCTAGAAATCACCCTTCAAGAAATTCTCAAGGAAAATTGCCCTGGTATTTTAGAACCAGAGGGCAAAATAGAAATTGAAAGAATTCACCAATCACCTCTTGAAAAAGATCCCAAAAAGAAAGCTCCTAAGAATATTATAGCCAGGTTCTGGGGTTCCCAGATCAAGGAGAAAATGTGAGAAGCAGCCAAGAAGAAACAATTCAAATATTGTGGAAACGCAATCAGAATAACACAAGATCTAGCAGCTTCTACATTAAGAGATCAGAGGGTTTGGAATATGATATTCTGGAGATCAAAGGAGCTAGGATTAAAACCAAGAATCACCTACCCAGCAAAACTGAGTATAATATTTCAGGGGAAAATATGGTCATTCAATGAAATGGAGGACTTTCAAGCATTCTTGATGAAAAAACCAGAGTTGAATAGAAAATTTGACATTCAGACACAAGAAGCAAGAGAAGCATGAGAAGGTAAAGAGGGAAAAGAAATCACAAGGAACTTATCAAAGTTTAACTATTTACATGCCTACATGGAAAAGCTATAATTGTAACTTATGAAACTTTTCTCAGTATGAGGATAGTTGAAGGGAATATAAATGTATATATATATGTCTATATAGGAGGGAATATGGGCGTATGAATGTGAGCGTATATATGTGTACAGGTATACAGACAGAGGGCACAGGATCAATTGAATAGAGAGGAATGATATTTAAAAGGTGAAATTGAGAGGTGAGAGAGGAATATAATGAGAGGAGATGGGGAGAGACAGAATGGGGTAAACTATCTCATATAAAAGAGGCAGGGGAAAATGGTTAAATTGGAGGGGAAGAACAGGAAGGCAAAAGGGAATGGGTTAACCTTACTCTCATTGAATTTGGCTTAGGGAGGGAATGACATACACACAAAATTGGATATATTGCCCTACAGGACAGTAGGGGGGAGGAGATGAGATGGGGGATGATGGAGGGGAGGGCAGATTGAGGGGAGGGTAGTTAGAAGTATACACTTTTGAAAAGGGACAGGGTCAAAGTAGAGAACAGAACAAGTGGGGGGAGGGATAGGATGGAGGGAAATATAGTCAGTCTTTCACAATATATCCACTACGGAAATGATTTCTGTAACTATACATACACAACCTATACTGAATTGCTTAACTTCCCAATAAGAGTGGGTGACAAGGGAGGAAGGGAAAGAATCTGGAATTCAAAGTTTTAAAATCAAATGTTTTAAAAAATTATCATTATTATATTTTTTACATGCAACTGGGAAATAAGATATACAGGCATTGGGGTATGGAGATCCATCTTGCCCTACTGGAAAGTCAGAGTGGGGATGGGGGAGGATATAGGAGAGAGCAGATTGGGGGAGGGAGTATACAGTGGGATTGCTGTTCTGGGGTGGTGGGTAGAGGAAAGACAGGGAGAAAATTTGTAACTCAAAATCTTGTGGAAATGAATAATGTAAACTAAAAATAAACATAAAATTTAATTAAAAAAAATAAAATTCATTCACATGCTAAACTAAAGAAGACTTGGAAATATCTAAGAGGTTCTAACCCAAAGTCAGAGTTACCTGTAATATTATAGGATTTTCATCTTCATCCAGTCGTAGAATTTTTTTTTTAAGGATCCATCTTAGCTTAGCCACTTTTTTTGTTAGTTATCATGTCTATGACAAAAAACAAACAAACGAAAAAACTGCCTGCCCTTATCAGGGAGAAGTTATAATTTTCAAGAAGAAACAATTCAAATATATACATAATTATATATAAATATAATTCAAATATATTCAAATTATAAAGTTATACCCTAGCAGACTGAAACTAAAATGGCTTCACTGTCCCTAGAGATGAGCCTAGAAGAGTGAAGCAGGGACTCATGTCCAACAGAGACTAGATGGCCAACTACTAGAATACACAGCAAGGGCCAGTGGAAATTCAATACCCAGCTGTCATCAGAAGACCAGCAAGAACTCAAAAGACTATAGGAGCAATGAGACCAGAGAGACAAGGAGCAGAAACATGAAAGGTAGGAGTTGTCATGGTCACATGTATTTCCAATGTGCACACCTCTTATGTGAGTCCCTACATGTGTTCAACTTCCTTTCTCTCAATGATGTGTGAATTTGTGGGTAAAGGTTTTCTCAATTTATAAAGGAATCATTGTTCATTTTCTTTTCATGCTGTTTTTTCAAATGCTTTTGCTTTGAATTAATGTTGTAGTCTGGCTAGAGAAACAGTAGACAACTCTGTAAGGGTTCATGACCTATGGTTTTGAATACATGTACTTCCGCAGAGTACTTTGAGCCTGAATTTGCTAGCTTATGTGAGAGGTGCTGCACAGAACACTTTGAAAAAATTCGAGGTAAATATCAGGTCATTTCCAGCGGGGAGAGAACTAGCAACTGGTGCAGGAGAGGGGATGAGGAGAGATCTCATTTCAGAGGTGGCCCCTCAGCTGAACCTGGAAGGAAACTAAGGGTTTCACCAGGAAGAGGTGAGAAGGAAATAGAGTGCAGGTATGGGGGGGGCAACCTGTGCAGACTGATGGAGAAGAGGGATAGACCCTTATATGCATAGAACACCAAGTCAGACAGATTGGCTGGAGTTTGGTGTGTAAAGGGGGACTGGGGGCAGAGATTTCAGGGGAATGGAAACAAGGACTTTGCAACCCAATGGACATGGCAGGTCAGGGAGAGAGAGGAGTCTCCAGTCTCCGATGGCTCAGGTTTTGCAGCTAGGTGTGCTGTTGTCACTCATCAAGAAAAGAGCAATAGGGAAGAGGGGAAGATGGGAATGCCTTTGATCCTCCACCCTCTTATGTCATGTTTGCTCCTGGTTTGAGGAGAAAAATCCCTCTAAACATGTTCTTTTGACTCTTTATCATGAAAGTCTGGAAATCGAACGACATCCCTTTAGCTGTCTCTCAAAGGTTATTTCCCTAGTTTCCCTGGCTTGGGCTGCCTGGTTATGGCCCAGAAGGGATCCAGGGATAACTGAGGGGGTGGGGTGATTTTCTAATTCTTATAAGTCTCCACCAGTGTGATCATTGATTGTTCAGTACATATCAATTAGGCAGCCAGAATTAATTAGCTTTTATTTAGAAGTATTTACTAAGGTGGCTTAAAAATAGTTGGTGCAACCCCCCACCAAAGTCTGGGACACACCCTCCTACAAAGAGTCCAAGGGAAAGGGGGCTCAAGGTCAGAAAGCAGAGGGGGCAAAGGGATGAATTATCCCAGCTTGAGGATGGTGGGAAGTTCTTTCCTTCTTCCTAGAGGCATGAAATTCCCCCTGAAGGGTGTGTAGCTTCTGAGTCTAGAAGGCCTGAAAGCTGGGATTCTCCCCACCCTGAAGAAGTCAGACTCTCCAAAGCTGCCAATCTTTGATGTGTCTAGTTAAAGGGTGGAGAACCTGCAGCCTGAAGCCACATGTGGCCCTCTAGGTCCTCAAGTGCAGCCCTTTGACTGAATCCAAGCTTCACAGAACAAAACCCCTTCATAAAAGGCTCTGTTCTGTACTCTAGTTGGTTTTCTGCCAATCCCTGACTGGATATGTTGTTTGTCACTGGTCTGGTTCCTCCACTGACATGGTCCTGGGGTAGGGGGCCAGATTGTGACCCTCCCTCTGGGCTCCTTTGCTGCTCACTGGTAGACACAAGATATCTACCTTCTCAAAGCTTTGCCCAAGCAGTTGCAGGAGCCTCCTTTGCTGATTCAGAGGTCCGGAGCTGCACCTCATTCTTTCAACAAAACCCAACACATCTGATCGCCTGACTTCATCCAATGGCCCAGTGTACTTCACACCTTCCTAACTTAATTAACTAGGATGCTCTGCACCAGATGTATGCCTTTTGTTGAGTTGAGTCACTAGAGGTGCAAAGAATTGTTCAAGCCCCCAATTTCCACATTCGATTTCAATCAAAGAAATGTAATGGTCTGGTAAAGGCATCTTGTTAGGTATGTTAATTGGGCTTAGGGGTGAGAAACAGTTCCTCTTAAAGGCTTAGATTGTCTTTTTTCTTCTACATGCACAGGGCCAGAGGCTTAGAGCTGGAAGGAGCTATACATAGAAGTCACCTAATTTGACCCCCTGACTTCACAGATCGGGGAGTGGGGGCCCCGAAAAGGGAAGTAGCTGGCCTAAAATTAGTAAGCTGAAATATTGCATTATCTGGATAGCTTTTCTGATAATATATCTGGCACAAATTCTTCGTGGTCATGATGAATAGATGTTAAATGCATTGCTGTGTTCTTCCAGATAACATTTTCTTGAACACTTTAAATCTTCATTCACTGGGGAAATTGGTCTGTAATTTTATTTTCTTAGTATTCCATTTACCAGGTTTTAAAATCTATACACAGAAGATAACAATAGCTTTCTTTGCTTTGAGATGTACAATGCAGAAGAACTTCCCATTTCCCCAGGCATCCTACTTTCAGTTTTGGGAGCTTTAATTCTTTTTTTTTTGAGGGGGGAAGGCAAGACGATTGGGGTTAAGTGACTTGCCCAAGGTCAGACAACTAGTAATTGTGTCAAGTGTCTGAGGCCAAATTTGAACTCAGGTCCTCCTGACTCCAGGGCCAGTGCTCTATTCACTGTACCATCTTGCCACCCCCCTACTTACTTTTCTGATTGCTATTTTATGGAGTCATTATAAATGGAATGTTTAAAATTTCATCTTTCTGAATTTCCCCCTAACTTAAAGGTTAGAAGTCTGTGAATTTTTTTTATATTTTGATAACTATATTTCAGTACAATTGGTTTCCTTTGTGATTCTATGTTTTATTTTATGCATTTAACACTATGATTCCAAGGAGGGTTTCACAGGCTTCACTAAACTGGTGGCCCAAGGGGTCAGGACACACAAAAAGGTTAAGAATGCATGACCTAACTTCCTTTGACCCACCTCCGGTGGGGTGAGGACTGGTCATGAGCAAGCCCCACATTCCCCGGAGATTAACAAATTCTTGCTTTGTGTAGGAGTTGAGCTGGCTAATTGATGGAAGCCACCCTCACTGGCTTCTCATCTTGGCTCCCTTGGCTTGTGTAAATGGCTTGATTTCTCCTCTCTCTACCCATCCCTTCCAGACAAGAGGAAAGGGCTCCCATATGTTGGGAGGGTAAAGGGACCACTGTCACACAATTCAGTTCAATTTCACATAACTAGAAGTTAAGTGCCCCTTAGGCATTGGGCTAGGGATGGACAAAGAAAGACAAAAATGAAACCTATCCTTCCCTCAAGGGGTTTACATTATATAAAGGGAACGACACACATAAGGAATAAATAGGACTGGTACTCACAGCCTGCCCAGGGCCACCCAGGGACTCTGACTGCACACAGTCCAGATTCACTTCTGGGGTCCCAACCCCAAAGGCTCAAGATCTCCCTTCAGCTCATTGCCCCAACCCAGGATAGTCAGGATAAATCTTTTTTTTTTTTTTGGAGGGGGGAAGGAAGAGCAATTGGGGTTAAGTGACTTGCTCAAGGTCACATGGCTAGTAAGTGTTAAGTGTCTGTAGCAGCAAGCACCCCAGCATCCCCAGAGTGGCTGCCAACACAGATTCTTAGATCTGCTTTTGTAAAGGAAAGCAACTCAAAATGGGTTAACAAGCTTACTTTAATCAAACATATATCATTTACCTAGTTCAGGGGAAAAAGGTCAGCACCCCAAACTTCAGAGTATACAGAACTTACAGATCAAACAGACAGGCTTCCAAACTGTCCAACCATTACATCAATACCAAATCACAGTTACCAGAGAGGGAAGCATCAACATCTGGGTTTTCAAAGCCAGGGGGCTCTCAACGGCTTCCTAGAGTCTCATCTGGTCAAATCACACAACACTCCTCAAAGTGAGCCCCAAAGCAAAGCCTCACATCAGGGATTATATAGTCTTCTCCTGGCTCAGAGAATGTAACCACCCTCTTGACCCACTGTCCAATCACACAGCATCAAGGTGTGGTCATTCCTGAAAACCAAGCCTTCTACCACAGGTTCCATGTGACCACATTCAGCCTATTAGGAGGCAGAGTATATTTTGAAATCAAGGAAGGTTTTCAAGAGTCACTTAAGTCAATCAAAGTCTCTTAAGCCAATCAAAGGGCCTAGGGGCAGGGAAGATCTTCAAATCTGCATTTCCATTACAGTGTCTGAGGCCAGATTTGAACTCAGGTCCTCCTGACTCCAGGCCAGTGCTCTATTCACTGCTGACCCTGGATAAATCTTTAGAAAGTTTGCAGAGGTCTTAAGCAGGGCTCCCTAAGTGTGGGTAATGGGATGCTGTCCCTCAGTGGTATTCAGTGGGCAATCAATCAATCAACATTTATTATTTAGCACCTACTATGTGGCAGGCTGCGCTGTGCTAAGCGGTAGAGATATGAAAGGAGGCAAAAGCCAGTCCCTATCCTCCAGGAGCTCACAGTCTATGGGGGAGACAATATGCCAACCTGTATGTACAAAACAAGCTCAGTACAGGATAAACACGAAACAATCAAAGACAGGAAGGCACAGGGATTAAGAGGGACTTCCTCCTGTGCAAGGCAGGATTTCAATTGGAACTCAAAGAAAACAGGGAGGTCAGTAATGGGAGAAGATTAGGCAGAGCATCCCAGGCACCAAAGACGCCAGAGAAAAGGCCCAGAGTCAAGAGATGGAGAATCCTGTGGTGGAATGCCAGGAAGCCAGAGTCACTGAATCACAAAGAACATGGCAGGGCATAAGGTCTAAGAAGACTGGGAAAGGAGGAAGGGGCTGTGAAGGCCAGACAGAGCTTTCTGTATTTGACTCTGAAGGTAATAGGGCACCACTGGAGTTTAGTGAGTGGGGCCTGGGTGACATGGTCACCCCTGCATTTTAAGAAAACCGTTTAGATCACCAAATGGAGGGTGGGATGGAGTGGGGAGATTCTGGAGGCAGAGAGACCCCCAGCAGCTACTGCAATGGTCCAGGCATGAGATGACCAGGGCCTGGGCCACAGAGGGGACAGTATCAGAGGAGAGGAAAGGGCATATCAGAAAATATCGCTAAGATGGGAATGGCTAGGCCTTAGGAGCAGATGGGTTGTGGTGGGGGTGGGGCAGTAAGAGAGAGTGAGGCATCCAGGCTGACTCCTAAGTAGGGAGCCTGAGGGACTTGAAAGGGTGTTGTCCTCTACAGTGACAGGGAAAGCAGGAGGGGGTGGGGGGAAGAAAGATGAGTTCTGTTTTAGACATGTTGAGTTTAATATGTCTACTGGACATCCAGTTCACAATGTTGGAGATGCAAGATTGGAGGTCAGCAGGGAGATTGGGACAGAATAGGTAAATTTGAGAATTGTCAGCATAAAGGTGGTCATTAAATCCATGGCTGCTGATGAGATCACCAAGGGATGTAGTACAGAGGGAGAAGAGAAGAGGGCCATGAGGGACACCTGTGGATGGAGGCCATGACCTGGAAGAGGATTCAGCAAAGAAGACAGAGAAGGAACAGTCAGAGAAGTGGGAGGAGAACCAGGAGAGAAAGAGAGGGGTGGCCTGAAAACCTCGAAAGAAGGGAGTATTAAGGAGGAGAGAGTGATCAGCAGTGTCAAAGGCTGCAAAGAGGTCAAGGTGAATGAGGATGGAGAAAAGGGCATTGGATTTGGCAACTAAGAGACCAGCAGTAACTTTGGAGAGAGCAGTGTAGGTGGGATGATAAGGTGGGAAGCCAGATTGTAAGGGGTTAAGGAATGAGTGAGAGGAGAGAAAGTAGAGGCCCCCATTGTAGGGGATTTAAGGGTATCAGGTGCAGGGTAGCCTTTATTCCACCCCCCACTAAAAATGCCTAAGACACAAAGGACTCTCAGGCAAGCATGAACAAATTCAGAAATGTGAGATGCTCCAATTGCCCATTAGACTCCTATTCCCTCCGCGTCTCATACACATTCTGAAGCTAAAGATCCTCTGTGGGACAGCTGAACAAATAGACCCCATTCATCTTGAACCTGCCACTCATAGTCACAGCAACTCCCAACAATGTCATGGAAACCTGGTCTCTCCTGGCCTCTCCTGGCCCCTCAGATCATGGCTTAAATCCTTGAGCTGTGAGCTAATACCCTGGAGCAGATTCTCTTTTCCTGTGAGAAGCAAGCATTTACAGAAATGTTCTCACATTGCATAACTAGTGACTGACTCTTGAACCCAGAACCTTGTGAACTCCATGTAATGGGGAACTGGCCAGGGAAGTCTGTTCAGATTTGCCCTTCCTGGTGGATTATGTGGCACATACACAACATTCTCTGTTTTCTGCTAGGTTAACATGGAACTTTCAAGGTTAGTTCATAATAATTTAGAGTTGGCACAATGTGATGATAAAAAGTGTGGTTGGCTGAGGGTCCAGGACTGATGGATGATTTAGCAGAGGCTAAGCTGGAATTTACAAAAAGTTCAAGCAGACAATCCCTTTATCTCTTTCCTGATGGTTTTCAAGTGAGTTGCAGGGTTGGGGAGGATCAGTGGAAAACTACGTTCCCTCACCTGGCTGCCATGTGTCCGTGTACACATGGTGCTTACAGATCTTTTGTTTAGTCTTTCCCGATCTTAGGTGAATAAGTGTCTTGAGACAGAGGCACCAAATCAATAGATGAGACCAGGAGATACAACAAAGCCATCAGAGGATCCTCCCACCACCAACTGGACTTGGTATCCACAGCAGGTGAGAAAACAGAACAAAAACCAAGGAATCTTCTTAACCCAGCCCAGGAGTGGAGTGACCTTCAACTGAGACAGCACCCACCCAGCAAGGTGCCAACCCAGACGAGCTCTTGTCCATGAACATTTGTTTGTATGTATCTCCCCCATTGGACTGTGAACTCCTTAAGGTCAGGGACTATCTCTTGCCTTTCTTTGTATCCCCAAAGCTTAACACAGTGCCTGGTACATGGAAGGCACTTAATAAATGCTTATTGACTAACTTACTGAGCAAGAAAGTAACTTATTGTAGAAACAGCATTTCCAATGTGCTCTGCCCCACACAAATTTCAAACAATGTGAAAGGGGACTCCGAACAACTTCTGGAGCCACAGCACCCACAGAACGGCACAGAGAAGCTAACCTCCTGCTGAGGACAGCCCAGCAGCCCTGCAGGGAGCAGCCAGCGCAGCGCTCTGAGAGCAGGCAGCACAGCGAGCTGGGAACCATCAGCGCAGCCCACAGAGCCGAGCTCAGGTCCGTGGTTTTAGCCCCAGGGTGGCCGGGCCTTCAGCCGGCTGGAGGGACCCCACAACACCAGCAATTGTGGCGATTCCAGAATTATCAGCACAGATATGCCTAGGACAAAGTGAGAGGTTAGTGCCCTATGGACTTTGGGACCAGTATTTGGGGACCGAGTGGCTTCCTCCCCTGGGGGCGAAAAGCTGCTGAAGAAACAGCTGCACGGAAGCCATTTTGCAGCCTCAATAGTGGCTCTAGCTCCTGGTCTGCAAACTGTAGGGAGATCCAGCAATCAGTCTGGGGGTTAATCGCTCTTGCTTTAAACTGCCTGGATCTGGATTGTGGTCTGGGGGTGAAGTTTGGGGTGGGTATCCAACTTGCCAGAGTGGGTGGAGGCTTTACAGAGGCCACCCAGCTGGCGGAAGTTGTGAAGACCCCATGTTTGGGCGGAAGCTCCCCTGTCTGGTGGCAGAGTCCTACTGTGGCAACAAGCCCCAAAATCAAGTAATTAAGTGGCAACATGCCTAGGCAAATGAAACAAAATAAACAGAAAAGGCTCAAAGCATGGAGGAGGACTGTGAGGTCAGAACTCCTGCACCAAAAGCCCCAAATGAAAATACAAGCTGGCTACAGGCCATAGAGGACCTCAAGAAGCAGATAAGAGAAGTGGGGGAAAATTTGGGAAGAGAAATGAAAAAGATGCAAGAAAAGTATGAAATGACAGTCAACAGCCTGACTGAGGAAAATAACACCTTAAAAAATAGACTAACTCAAATGGCAAAAGAGGCTCAGAAAGGCAACGAGGAGAAGAATGCTTTAAAAAGTCGAATTTGCCAGATGGAAAAAGAATCTCAAAAGAAAGCAACTTATTGATCAACAACAATGAACCCCATGGTAAGACTGGTGGAAACTCCAAGAAGGGAGAAGAGGATTCCCAGGGCTAGGAGCTATGAGATATTCCTCCTCCTAATTGTACCCCTGCCTGAGGGCTCATCACTTTTGTGCTTTAAGTGGGAACCCACTCTCCCCAGAGACCAAGTGTGTGCAGAGGGGAAAAGGCACCCCCAGACTGGGGGGTAGTTTTTATAACTTCTGTCCTTGCTATAACTTCTCAGTAAATATCCCTTTATAAAAGCTAATCAATACCAACTAGTTGATTGAATTGGGGAGTATGTAAGATGGCGATTCATGGGTGATAGCCCTGGAGACTCTCACCCCTCGGGGTTGCCCCCTAAGACTCTGAAGGGGAAAGCAGTCCTCACCCTGTGAGGGTCTGCATTGCTAGTCCAGTGTAAGTAGTGGATATGACCCCAGAAGAGTTACTGCATCAGGTTTGCCCATGAAGAAACAAAGATCGCAAACATCTGTTCTCTAGATCCCCAGGAAAAGGAATTAAGGAAGTAGAGGGCCAGAAACATGCCCCTATTGGGCATCTGGGCCAATGAGGGCCACTCACCACATGCTTCTCCTACGAGTTCAGGGCAAGAATGGGGAACTCTTCCCCCCACCTTCTACACAGTAGTATGAAATCCTAGTCCAGGGGCTAGACGGGGAGGAGAAAAGGGAAGGAGACCTAGGGGGGAGCCATTTTACAGTGTGACCTTACAGATGATGGCTATGATGAAGATGAAGAGGGTTGCTCTTCTGATGAATACATCCTCCTGAGCCACAGCCAACAAATAACCAATCGTCAGGAAACTCAGCCCAAAAGAGGCCAGTCTACAAATCCAGCCATGTAGGAGAGACCCTTCAGGAAAAAAACCCCCACATCTTATGATCTCAGCAAGTTGACTGGGGGGAGCAGGGGGTGGGGGGGACACCTCACAAAGCTGACCAGCAGCTTCCCTCACTGACACTACTACAAGTCATTTATTGTTTTTCCCACAGCAAGAGCCTGGCCAAGCAGCTTCTGACGACCTCTACATGTGAAATTCATTATGCATCACTCGGCGTTGTGGCCAGAAGCTGCGCTGTATGACAGAAGCATGCTATCTGCATGCTTCCTGTGTGGGCAGCTGACTTCATCTGCGCGCCTCGGAAATCATGGCTGCTCATTGGAGAGCTCACAGCCCCCAGCTCTTGCCGGCGGTTCAGATTGCTGGTGTCATTGTGTAAATTGGTCTCCCGGTTCTGCTTACTTTGGCATGCTCTGAATCAGTTCAGGGGGGTCTTCCCACCTTCCTCTGATGCTTTCCATTTGGTCATTTCTTGTGGTGCAATAATAGTTCATTACATTCATCTACCACATTTGTTTAGCCATTTCCCAAGGAGTGACTACCCACCACAAAAGAGCTGCTCTAAATATTTCTGTCCATGTGGCTCCTTTTCCTCTTTCTTTGATCTCTTTGGGGTATGAGCCTAGTAATGGTATCACTGAGTCAAAGGTTATATACAGTTTAGTCATGGGGGAGGGGGAATATTTCTAAATTGCTTTCCAGAATGAACAAAGCACTTTGCATCTGTTCTCTCATTTAACCCTCACAACAACCTCCTAAGTGCTATTATAAAAATGATCGGGAAGGCTAGATGGCACACTGAATAGAGGAACTGCCCTTGGGCCAGGAGGACCTGAGTTCAAATCCTACCTCAGACACTTAACACTTACTAGATGTGTGACCTTGGGCAAATCACTTAACCCCAATTGCCCTGCCTTCCCTCCTCCAAAAAGACAAAAAATAAAAATAAAAATTATTTCCACTTTTCAAATGATGAAACTGAGGCAGGGAGATGTTAAGAAAGTCACCAGTTCTGGGGCGGCTAGGTGGCGCAGTGAATAGAGCGCCGGCCCTGGAATCAGAAGGACCTGAGTTCGGAGCCGGCCTCAGACACCTAATCCGCACAAACAAAAACCTAGCCTTGTAACCTTGGGCAAGTTACTTAACCCCAATTGCTTTAAAAAAAAAAAAAGAAAGTCACCAGTTCCAAAACCAACAAGTATCTCAAGTAGGGCTTGAACTCAGGACTCCTTTAATCCTGTGTTCTGTGCTAAGAGCCACCTAGATGCTGGCCTAATCCATAGCCCCACCAACACATCCCTTTAAATACCCATTACAAGATAATGTAGACTGTTCTTTAATCTGAAGTCCTTGCTTTAATTTGAATGAAGAACTTTATCTGTCCATAGCTTTCTATTTAAACCTTTTTGCTTTATTCTCAGGGGAGAGAACTGATAGTCCCAGGACAGGCTCTTCCCTGAAGTCATTAGGATCTTGATCAGACCAAGAGAAGGAAGCCATATTTGATTAATTCACAATTAATACAAGTATTTTGAGTTCATTATTGATCTCTGGAGGGAATGGCTGAAGAAGAATGGTTTGGGAGGATGAGCCTCCAGGAGCTGTCCCAAAAGTTGAGGAACAATTATTCTGTTACCCAGACCCTCTGACTATGTTTTTTCTTATTGTGGTATTTTGGGTTTGACTGACAATACTGTTAAGTTACAAGCAGAAATGTTGGGATGGAGGGAGATTTTCAGAGGCAGGATAAATCTCTCTCCCTCCGGTGCTCTCTCTCTCAAGTAAATAAGCACTTATTAAACACCTACTGTGTCCCAGGCATTGTGCTAAGTTCTAAGGATATAAAAAAGGTCAAAAACTGACCCTTCTTTCAAGGAGTTCACATTCTAATAGGTAAAACAACGTGCCAACAACAATGTACAATCAAGATATAGAGAGAGAAAAAAATGGAGATAACCATCAGAGAAAAAACTCTAGCATGGAAAGGGCTGGCAAAAGGCTTCCTATGGAAGGTGGGATCTTAGCTGGGCCTTGAAGTAAGCCTGGGAAGCAAAGGAAGTAAATATGAGGAAGGAGAGCACTCCTGGCAGGGGGCACAGCCAGAGAAAATGTCTGGAGTCTGGAGATAGAATGTCTTGTGTGGAGATACAGCAAGAAAGCCAGCTGCCACTGAATTGTAGAATGTATGGGGAAGAACAAAGCATAAAGAGACTGGGAAAGTGTGAGTGAATATGGGGTGGGGAGGAGGGCAGATTACAAAGGACTCTAAACTCCAAACAGAGGGTTTTCTGCCTGATCCTAGAGGTAATAGGGAGCTCCTAGAGTTTACTGATGCTTAGAATGAAATGAATTCATAAATCTGTCTCTGGCAGGCTTGCACAAACAGCATATCGCACAATTCCAAGAGAGAAGCGAGAGTAGCCATCAGTGGGGGAATGCATGGAAAAGCACAGACATTGGTTCAGGAAGTAGCTTAGCGACCCCAGCAATGACCAAGGGGACCAAAGGAAGTCAGGTGTGCCAAGAGATGCTCCAGTCCAGGAGCAGAGTCAGAGACCAAGAAAAGGAAGCGCTAGTTTCTGAGACTACCAAGTCCTGGGAATCTCATTGGGTTAGCAAGCAGGGTAACAGGTTTTCCTTTCAGTCCATGAGCTGGAGACTGGGAACACACACTTCTCCCCCATTCTTTTTCCACAGCTCTGGGAGGAAGGGCCCAAGAAGTCTGTCTAGCTGCCCTGGCCATGCTGGAAGGACAACAGGGGGGAAGCAGAGGAGGTGGTTGGGAGCATTTAACCTAGTTTTCCTTATTCTGTCTATAATCACAGTCATTCATGGCATGTCATTGGGGTGCATTGTTGTTGATTAGTCATTTCAGTCATGGCTGACTCTTTGTGGTCCCTTTTGAGACTTTTTTTTACCCCATTTAGGGTCTTCTTGGCAAAGATATTGGAGTGGTTTGCCATTTCCTTCTGTAACTCATTTGACAGATGGAGAAATTGAGGCAAACAGAGCTAAGTGATTTGCCCAAGATCACGCAGGTTAAAGTAAGTGTCGAAGGCCAGATTTGAACTCAGGTCTTCCTGATTCCAAGCTCAGTGCTCTATCTACTGCCCCGCTTATCTGCTCTCTAGAGTGTGCACCCAGAGAACTGGATTCAAGGCCAAGTATTCACTCAATCTTAATGGACATTTTTATTCATCGAACCAAAGTATATAAAACTTAACAAAATTAGTCTTCTTTCAATGAATAGCTAAAGTTTATCTTAAAAACACAAGTTTTAAAAATGAGGTGCAAAGTTAAAATTTTTGTTAAAGATGCACCTGTGCCCATGGAGATCAGAGGCTGCTAAGTTTCTGAATATATGAATACAGTGAGTCGTGAATGAAGCAATAAGAAACTCTCGGATAGCAAGTGGGCTCCAACCAATTATTCAATCAACAGGCTTTTACTGAATACCGCTTACACATCCAATACCAAGACTGGGAATACATGAAAATAAAATGAAACCGTATCTATCCTCAAGAGGCTTACATTCTATCCAGGCCAACAGATTTTATATCTCAAGACTGTGAGCAAATTCCATTTCCTCCCTCTGATTAATTTTGAACCTAATCAGCAAGCTGTTATCAAAACGTTAGCATCCCTTAAACACAGGCAGGCTGGTGCACAGGGACCAGCCTAGGCAGATTTCTTCTGAATGATCGCCCTCTCGTGATGAGTAGAGAAACTGCAGTCTCTTAGGAAAGGGCTATCTCCCACATAGGTAAAGAAAGTAGTTTGCAAGGCTGGTTGCTCTGGTATAGCATCACCTGGTGGAATGATTAGACATTGCAGTTCCTCCTATTAGGAATAAAAGCTAGCTTTAAAAATTTGCAAAACACAATAATAATAACACTTAACATTTATATCGCGTTCACTATGTGGCAGGTACTGTGCTAAGTGCTTTAAAGTTATTGTTATCATTTGATCCTTGCAACAATCCTGGGAGGTAGAAACTGAGGCAAACAGAGGTTAAGTGACTTGCCAAGGGTCACACAGCTAATAAATGTCCAAGGCTGGAGTTGAACTCGTGTCTTCCTGAGTCCAAGGTCAGCATTCTATCCACTTTACCATCTAGCTGCCAGTCACACTCTGTGACCTTAAGGAGGGCAATACTCAGGTCGCACAAACCAAGGGTCCCACTGTGTAGACACATAAACCTGAAGTAATTTGGAAGGGACGGGGGAAAAGATCAGAAACAACTGAGAGTATCAGGAGATTGAAGGTAGGTTTTATTTTTTGTTATTGTTTAGTCATTTTTCAATCATGTCCAACTCTTCATGACCCCATTTGGGGTTTCCTTGGCAGAGATACTGGAGTGGTTTGCTATTTCCTTCTCCAGCTCATTTTACAGAAGGGGTAACTGAGGAAAATAGGGTTCCCTGACTTGACCAGGTTAGCCCAGTTAGCAAGTGTGTGCGGATGGATTTGAACTCAGAAAGATGAGTCTTCCCAACTGCAGGCCTGGCAATCTATCCACTCCTAGCGGCCTTAAAGGAAGGTAGAGATTCCAAAAGACAGAGCCAAAGACAGAAGGTATGCCAGGTATAGGGAACTATCAATGCAAAAGCATGGAAAGATATGGAATGGAACCTTTCCAGGTAGGTTGGGGCAAGATTGGCCAGGGTGTTAAACACAAAACATTCTGGGGTTACAGGAAGTTATTGAAGTTTCTTGACAGACACGGCCAGACAAAAATAATGTTAGAACCTGACTCCAAGTCCCTCCCCCAGAAACATAGAATTTGAGAGGCAGAAGGGACCTCAATAATCTTGATTACAGCCCATGTCCAAAAGGAATCCCTGCTAGAACAAAGCTAATGATGGCTCAGCCATCCAACCCCTCCATGGAAGACAGTCATGACACTTCTGGACAGCTCTTATGGTCAGAATGTTTTTCCTGATATCAAGTCTAAATTCACATTTTTGTAATGTGTAGCCATTGACTCCACTTTTTTCCTATGGGACCAAGCAGAGTAAGGCTAACCTTTCTTTCACAAATACCTGAAAAAAAGAACTATCATGCACCCCCAATTCCCCCACCTCCTAGTCTTCTCTTCTCTAGGGAAAACATCCCAAGTTCTTGCCCTTCACCCAGCCTGGGAGCCTCCTTGGACACTTTCCAGCTCATAAACTTTCTTCTTAAACTGTACCACCTAGAAACAAGAACAGTACTCAAAATATGTTCTTTCTAGGGCAGAGAACAGAAAGCCTGGAAGCTCTGCCCCTCTCAATACAGAAAAGACCTCAATAGCTCTTTTGGCTTCCATCCCATCCTGCGAATTTTTATTGAGCTTGCGGTCCCCTCAAAACTCCAGCTCTTTTTTTCTGACAAACTGTTTCCTAACCCTAATTTCCCCATTCTGTATTTGTGAAGTTGATTTTTTTTAACTTTTCGTTAATCCCTAGTGATTAGATTCTACCTGATGCTTTAGCCTGATGAGCTCCTTTTCCTGACTCCATCATCCAGGGCATTCGATTGGCAATCATTCCCAGCTTGGGGTCATTTATAAATCTGATGCACAAATTTTATCAAGTCATTAAGAATGTCAGATAGAACCAGATAAGCCCAGACTGGAGAGCCCTCCTTGCCCACTGAAGATGGTTATCTATCTAATATCTATCCAGGTATGATTGTCTCATGCCATTTCCCCACCTTCTCCATGATACTAGAATTAACTACTTTCTCAAGAGCTTGGCTAAAATAGAGGCAAACTCTCCCGACAGCATTCCCCTCATCTACTCCTTTAGTCATCCTGTCAAAAAAAGGAAATGAGGCTAGTCTGGCATAAGCTGTGTTTGATGAGCCATGCTAATTCTTGGTAACCCCCACTTCCCATTCTAGGTATCCACCAACCACCTCTTTAATGATCTGCTTTAGATTTTTTCCCAGGAATAAAAATCAAGCTGTCGCAGGCTCAGTTCTCTTCCTGCTGTTCCCCACTCTCTTTCATGGGCGTGCTTCAGGCAGCTGAAAAGCAAGGATCTCACTAAAGTGAACTGAAAGCTGACATGTAGAGGATGTGCTTTTGTATTTACTCTGCAAAGGAGGTTATGAAAGAAATGTTGTTTCTATGTTACAGATGATAAAACTGAGGTCAGAGAAGCAAAGTTGGGTGTCTGGAGCAAGTATCAAAGGCAGGATTTAAACTAAGGAAGCTTGTTTGTCATTTTTTCATCTGCTCCTGACTCTTCCTGACCCCATTTGGGTTTTTCTTGGCAGAGATACTGGACTGATTTGCCATTTCCTTCTCCTGCTCATTTTACAGATGAGGAAACTAAGGCAAATCAGGTTAAGTGACTTGTCCAGAGTCACTCGTTGTGTTTGTCCTTCATTTTCAAGGAGGACCATGACATCAGGGAGATGATGATATGACTTATGGTTGACTTTGATTTGAGTGGCTCTCACTCAGAATCACACAGCTAGTAATTGTCTAAGGCCAGATTTGAACTTAGGAAGATTAGTCTTCCTGACTCCTGGTTCATTGCTCTATCCACTGAATCACCTAACTGCCCTGGATACTTACTAACTTGTGACCCTGGGCAAGTCACTTAATTTCTGTCTCAGTTTCCCCAAATGTAAAATGGGGATTATAATAGCATTTATCTTCCAGAGTTGTTGTGAGGATCAGATTAGGTAATATTGGTCAAGTGCCAGGCACAGTGCCTGGCAGATAGTAGGCACATAAAATTATTAGCTATCATTATTTAATAGTCCAACATTCTCTCTAGTACACTTCTGTGACCTCCCTCATTTGGCCCATTGTTCCTATGGGAAGGAGGAGTTTTGTCTGTGGGGGACACATCCTTTTTACCAGATCCTTATATTATCTGTTCTTCAGGTGGCCTCTTGAGGAGCTGGGGAGACCTGTCTGGGGAGACAGTGGAGGGGCCAGCCAGGGACTGACAATCTTCACCAATCCCCATCCTTTACCTGCCCTCCCAGTTTGCCTTGGGTTCATTGCTCTAAGGTGGCCTGTGTCTCATTAGAAGAACTAGGATTCATGATCCTTTACTTCTATACACACACCCCTTCAGATTCCCAGGAAACAATTTTTTTTTTTGGCTCACAAATACTCTGGGTGGAAAGCAAAAAGGCACTTTAAGTACAGACATCAATCAAGTAGGGGACAGGTAGTTTTATTCCCACATAGAATAGGTAATGCTGCAACGAAGACACATGGAATGCTTAGAACAGAAATCAGTAACTTATCAGTACGACTGCAATCATCTGAGAGGCTAATCATCAAACATCACCGGGACATTGGCAGTTTCTCTTTTGAGGGCTGCCAATTAGCCGTCTTCCATTTCACCTCCACAGAGGACAACCTGATTAACATTAAGTTCACTGTCACTATCTCTAGTTCTGTCTCTGTGTCTGCCTGTCTATCTCTCTCTGACTCTGTCTCTGTCTGTCTCTCCTTTTTCTTTGACTGTCTATCTCTCTGACTGTCTCTGACTGTCTCTCTCTTTTCTTCTCCCTTCCAATAGGTCTGCTTCTGACACTATCACCACCCTGGAGTGGTCCAGGAGCCTGGCTGTTTGTGTTCCTAGGAAGGAAAAGCACTAGCTGCCTTTTGAGATCTCTTATACCAAAGGGCACATATGGGTGATGGCCCCATCCTAGGCATAAGCTTTCCTGGAAGGTCATGAGGTTCATGGCTTGAGGGCAGGTGAGGAGATGCAAGTCCAGGCATGAGGGACCCCCAGCACTCCAGAGCTCAGGGGCAGCCTCATCCCTCCAGGCCAGCAGAAGAGACCTGGGCAGCCAAGACTGCCCTGTCAGCATATTCATGAAGTGCTGGTTTAGCAACCCTTATGGGGTGTCACCTAGGGCAGGAAATCACCCAGGTGAAGTGGCAGGTACCCTAAGGGAGAGACAGGAGGTAGGTGTGCCAGGCAAGTCAAACCCCTACCACTCTAGACCACCACCTCCCCTCAAGACCCTGATGGGGATAGCCCAGGACCTTAAACTTAAGAACGTGGGGTACAGTGACAAGCTATGACCATGAGAAACTAGATGGTATACTTTAGTGGCCTGGTGACAGGAAGGCTCACCTTCCTGAGCTCAAATCCAGCCTCAGGCACTTAATGGTGGTGTCTTAGTGGGCGACTCATTTAACTCTATTTGCCTCAGTTTCCTCATCTGTGAAATGAGCTGGAGAAGAAGATGGCAGATCACTCAAGTATCTCCGACAAGAAAGTCCCAATAGGGTCACGAAGAGTCAGACAGGACCGAAAAGTGACAGAAAGCAACATTACCGCTACCCTGAGGGCTGTGAGGCTTTTCCATGTGATTTGCAGTTGACGCCTTTCAGAGGGGATTTCTGCCCATGAGGATGGGAGTTCCTGGGGAGCAGGGCCTGTCTCTGCTTTTCTGTTTGCACCTCCGGAAATCTGCACAGAATTAGTGCCAAACAAATGCTTCTTGCATTGGTTCATCCCATGACTCCTAAGTATTCACACATCAGTGTGAAAGCAGAAGTCAAGATACCAAAGTGGGCGGCTGGAGAGAAGCCTCCACACTTACGTGCTTGGAAGCATCCTGTGCTTGATAGGAATGCCAATTGGCCATGCTCCAAGAAGGAGAAAAGGGAGGAGGCTCAGGAGTGCTCTGCCCAAGGCAGGGACCTGCCGGGAGCTGTCTACCCTTCAGTCTTCATTAGCCCAATGGCACTTGGCTGCCAAGAACCCTGGAGAGCCTCTACCCATGCTCCTGGCCCTAATTCCCAGGGGGTTCTATCCTTCCTAGAATAATACAGCTGACTGACCCGTAGAGCGTTCAGGTATGGGACTTGAGAAGTCTGCTGGTTTAAGCCTTACCACATGTCTGGGGGTTGTGTTTTTTTCCATTTTACAGATGGAGAAACTGAGGCATAGCTAATGACTTTCCCACAGTCATACATTAGTAAGTCCCTGAGACAGGATTTGAACCCAGCTCTTCCAGACTCTGAGTCTCTAGATCAGTGGTCTTCAAAGATGAGTCTTCAAAGCCTATAAAGGCCAAGATAAATAAACAATCCAAACCATCCCCTGCCCTCAGGGAGGAAACACCAGATAAATCCCAAAGGACACAGCAGATCTATACAGACAGAGACATTCAATCCCACCCAGGGGTGAGAGGCTGCTGCAGCTGGGAGGCAGGCACATGGGCACAAGGGAGGAGGGGAGTCTTGTCTGGGAGGCTGCTGGCTTGGGTGCCCAGGCTGTAGTTAGGTTATGAGGGAAGAGGCTGGGAATTTGCCCAGCCGTGAGATGCCAGCGATAGGAGGGGCAGAGTGGAGGGCTGTTGGGCAATAGTGGGTGAAGGGGGAGAGAAGCCTCAAGATTGGCTGTTGCAGTGGGGTGAGGTACACGACCCATCTTCCTGCCCTCCGATTGGGCGGCCTTGGGGGCCATGCCAAGGCACACTAGGCGGTGGATGGGCCCCAGCTCTGGAGAGCAGCTCTCTGTGGTACTGAGGGCTCAGCACAGGGTCCTGGAGGATGGGGAGTCTCAGAGTGGTAACAGTAGAGATTTCTGGAGCATTCCAAAGTTTCTGAAGAGCATTCACTGGCAACTCAGTGCCCAAGCACGTGAGGAATGATTCCCTCCGTCTGACAGAGGAGGAGACTGAGGGTCAGAGAAGCCAAGTGACTTGTCTGAGGTCGCACAGCAATTAAGCACCTGAATTCAGGTCTGCCTGTCCCGGAGTCCCAGGGTCATCGATTGAGAGCTGGAGGGGACCTTAGTAAGCCAGGGCCTCTATCAGGCAGCATGCAGGCAGCCTATCCTTGTGTTTGCAGCTGAACATCCTGGCTCAATCACTGCCTTCTTTGATGAATTATCCAAAGTGTTTCAGGAAGCTAGACAGTGCTCCTGATGCTAAACTTCAGCTTCAAGCACCCCTCTCCTACAGAAAATCTTCCCTGATTCCCCTCTACTCCTACCCCCCAAAACACTGTTTTGAGGCAATGGGGAGGAGGTGTTAAGTGATTTGTCCAGGGTCACACAGCTAGTAAGTGTCTGAGGCTGAGGATTTGAACTCAGGTCCTCCTGACTCCAGGGCACTCTCCACTTCACCCCCCCTCCCTACACACTGTTGTTTTATCCAAAACAGAGACTGAGAGGATGCATGTTGAGGAGACAGGGATCTGGGCTCGAGTCCTGACCCTGACCCACATTGGCTGGGTCACCCAGGTGAGTGACTTCACTTCTCTGTGCTCTAGGCCACCCCTACACTTTTAAATTGCATAAAAGTTGCCTGTTCCTCCCCAAAGCTGCCTGTACACATGAGATCACAGAGATCAATACTCATTTGTGAGTTTGTTGTATCCCCTAGTAGAATGGAAACCCTTTGAGGGCAGAGGCTGCCCAACTTTTGTCTCTGTATCCTGGGTGCCTAGTATACAGTAGGTATTTAATAAGTGCTTGTTTGATTTTGTCCAACCTTCCCTTGGTAGAATGTAAGCCCCTCAAGGGTGGGGCCTGTCTCGTTTTTTTTGCCTTGGTACTCTCAGCACCCAGCCCTGGGCCTGGCACAGAACAGTAAGTGCTTGCAGATGCTATATAATACTGATCAACTTGGGTTTGGCTCCCAGAACCCTCCTTTGATGCTTCTGCCTCTGTGACTCCCCCCTGAGTTTCCTAAGTCCTGGCAGGCAGCTCCTCTCCCCATCTGGGGCCAATGGTGACAGTCCTGCTGGATGACCCAAGGAGGGTCAGTCATCCTGTCTGCTGCCTGGGCATGAAGGGCAAGCCCCAGCCCTTCTCAGAGTCAGCTGGTGACTCGAGTCGGTGGCCAGGGTGAAGTTGCAAACCCTCAAAGGACTGAAGGATTGTGTAACACACTGGTGTGGACTGAATTAACCAAGCTCTGGGATCCTTCCCACCTGGAGCCCTACATTTTATGAGTTTAACATCTTAATCCCATAGGGATTTCAGAATCAGCCATCCAACAAGCATTGAAGAAGTCTTGGGTGCTGGGAATACGAAAGCAAAACGGAAATTAGTTCCTGCCCTCGAGGAGCTTACGCAACCCGATTTATACACCATAAATGCCATAGCTGGAAGACAAAAGAGAAAGATCCCATGGGAGTTGGTGGAGCTGGAACTCAGATCAAACCTGAAATATCCTTGTTTTTAAAAAATTGTCCATAGTAGGGCTACAGAAGCAGGGAATACAGAGCCACCAGACACAGGGGCAGAAGTGAGCCCAGACCACAGGGTTGCCACATCCTGCTTGTCCCTGACACAGCTCAGGGTCATGGCAGGGCCAGCCTCCTCCCCAGGACGGAGGGCCCCAAAGGGCCAGGGTTGACAGCCCCAAACATTCAGCAATCACCAAGACGCCAGAAAGGCAGCTTCCACGTCAAGGAAATAGGGATGGGATCATCACAAGCAGGCAGACACACACAGAGTGACACGCCCACACCCACGGGAGCAGACCCATACAGGTGTAGGTAATCAGAGGAAATAGCTCCGCAGTACAGGGGCCTGGCCCTTTTCTGGGCCACTCTTCCTTTCTGGGTTAGATGAAGGGGTTGGACTACATGGTCTCCAATGGCCCTTCAAGTTAGGAGTTTATAATCCCATGAGACATTGAAGGCCAATGGAGTCCATCAATAAGCATTTATTAAGCTCCTACAGTGTTCAAGGCAATGTCTAAGCACCAGAGATACAAAGAAGCCAGAACAGTCCCTGCTCTCAGAGCTCAGGATCAACAAGGGAAAACAACATGAAAAAACTTTATAGGATCAATATTGGGACAAGTAAACCAGGGAGGATCTCTGGGGGAAGGCAGTCCTGAAGGACCAAAAAAGGCTTCAGGTGGGAAGCCTTTAGGGGAGCCTTGAAGGAAGGTAGCTTGCAAGCAGGGGCAGGGGGGAGGGGGTGCCAGCAGGGAGGCCAGCAGGGAAACCAGCAGGGAGGCAAGCAGGGGGGAAAGCAGGGAGGTCAGTAGGGAGGTCAGCGGTGGGGCAAGCAGGGAGGCCAGCAGGGAAGCAAGCAGAGAGGTCAGCAGTGGGGCAAGCAGTGAGGCTAGCAGGGGGGCAAACAGGAAGGCCAGCAGGGAGGCTAGCAGGGAGACCAGCAGGGGGCAAGAAGGGAAGCCAGCAGCAGGGCAAGCAGGGGGAGAGCAGGGAAGCCAGCAGTGGGGTGAGCAGGGAGGCCGGAAGAGAGGGAGGAAAGTATTCTCAACATGGGACACAGTGATGCGGGGACACAGTGATGCGGAGGCACAGAGGAAGCCAGTGTCCATGGGTCACAAGCTGTGTGGAGCAGACTGACCCCACCCACAAGTTACAGGGGACCATCTCACTGGAAGTCCCTGCTTCCATTATCTATCCTGGGGCCATTTTGGTTTTTGTTGTTGAGTCGTCTGACTCTGAGATTTGGGATTTACTTGGCAAAGATACTGGTGTGGTTTGCTGTTTCCTTTTCCAACTCATTTTCCTGATAAGGAGACTTGAGGCAAACAAGATTAAGGAACTTACCCAGGATCACCAGCTAGCAAACATCTGAAGCCCAGTTTGAACTTGGGAAGGTGAGTCTTCAAATCTGGCCCCAGCCTACCCTTTCCAGACTTATTTCACATTACTGGGGCCACAGGGGTGTGAGTGTGTGTGTGTGTGTGTGTGTGTGTGTGTGTGTGTGTGTGTGTGTGTGTGTGAGTGTGTGTGTGTGTGTGAGTGTGTGTGTGTCTGTGTGAGTGTGTGTCTGTGTGTCTGTGTGTGTGTGTGTGTGTGTGTGAGATCAGGTCCAGTGTAGCAGTGACAAAGATGCCAAGTTAGACTATTAATGAGACAGTCCCAAGGTAGACAGGTAGACCCAAAAGGCCGTGGCTGCCCCTCTTACAGGTTAGACAGCTACATTAAGTAGTTGGAGTTTTGTTCAGGTGTGACTTGAACTGGATGTTTCTGAGATTCGTTCTAGCTTTGAGATTCTGGGATTTCTGCCCGAGACTCAACACAGCCAGAGACCAAAACCAAGGACAGCCACCATCAGAGCAAGAACACTCAGTGCCTTCCAATCTCCTATCAGGAGGGCCAGGAAAATACCCCCCAGGGCAGTTTGTGGCTGCCCTGAGCTCCCCATCCTTTCATAGTGACAGAATATGGTTTCGTCAAGTTCTGGGACTAAGGAGCTGGCTCTGGGACAACCTCCCCTGGGAGGCTTCCCCTCCCTGGGCTGCCCCCAGCTGCCCCTGGCTCCCCTGCCCTGCCCTCTCGGCTGAGAACTGGGTCTCATACCGACCTTGGTTGTGAGCCCCCCCAACTCTCGTCTATCACGGCCTCTTCCACCCACCTCCCATGAAAAGGTGGCTTTCCTCCTTACCAGGGCCCACCCCTCCACCTGCACAAGCGGTCCCATTCATCCCAGCTGACAGATTGCGCCCCCTTATTCCCATCTCTCACCTCTCCCTCTCTGAAGTCTGGCCCCAGCCTGCCTTTCCAGGCTTATGCCCCATTACTGGGGCCACAGGGGTGTTTGTGTGTTTGTGCGTGTGTGTGCATGTGTGTTGTATGTGCATGTGCGTGTATGAGTGTGTGTGTGCATGTGTGTGTTGTATGTGCATGTGCGTGTATGAGTATGTGTGTGTGCCCATGTCTCTCCCATCCTCAAAAGCCCTCCTCCACTCAGTCCTTCCGTCCCTGCTAACTATTGTCCTGTGTCTTCTGCCTTTTGCAGATAAACCCCTAGGAAAGGGGTCTATAGCAGGTGCTGCTGAGGCTCTCCTCTCCCCTAACTCCTCCCAGTCCAGTCCCAGCATCAGCCTCCGCCGGCCAGCCCTGCACTCCCCAGGCACGGCCATCTCTGCACCACCAAAACCAGTGGCTTTTTCTCAGGCCTCATTCTTGACTGTTGGCCATTCTCTTCTCCTTGAGCCTCTCTCCTCTCTAGGTTTCCAAGACATCCTATCCCTCCCCTCATTTACTCCTCTCCCCTCTTCTCTTCCCCTCCTCTTCCTCTCTTTTCTCCTCTCCCCCCTTCTCCCCTCCCTCCCCTCCCTCTCCCCTCTCTTCTCCCCTCCTTCTCTCTCCTCTCCCCTCCTTCTCCCCTTTTCTATTCCCTTCCCCTCCCTCTCCCCTTGCTCTCCCTCCTCCCTCCTCCCCTCCCTCTCTCTCCCCTCCCCTCCTCCCCCCTCCCTTCTTTCTTCTCCCCTCCCTCCTCTCTTTTTCCCCTCCCTCTCTCTCCCCCCACTCTCCCTTCCTCCTCTCCCCTCCCTTCCTCCCCTCCCTCCTTTTTCCCCTCCCTCTCTCTCCCCTCCCCTCCCTCTCCCCTCCCTCTCCCCTCCTCCCCTCCCCTCTCTTCTCCCCTCCCTCTTTCTCTCCCCTCCTCTCCTCCCCTCCCTTCCCCTCCCTTCCCTGGCTGCCTCTTTGGCTGCTCCTTCTGTCTTCTCCAGATCACACCCTCCAGCTGTTGGAGACCCTCAGCAGCTGGTCCTGGGCCCTCTTCTCCTCTCTCCAGACCTCACTGGGTGACCTCATCAGTTTCCATGGCTCTAATGACCATCGCTAAGCTGACCATTCTGCCCCATTGTCTCCAGAGACCTCCGGCTGCCCCTCAGACATCTCCAAGTGGCCACCCAGCAGCCGTCTCCAGCCGAGAACGTCTAAAACAGAGCTCGGTTATCTTCTCCCTAAACCTCCCCCCTCCTGCCTTCCCTGTCATTGTCCCTCAGGCTCCCAAGCTCGGAGTCAGCCCCAAAGGCCTGGCCATGTCACCTCTGCTGCACCCTCCAATCCACCTCGTCATCCTCTGACCTGTAGGCGCTGCTCCCGTCACACCGGATACTGCAGCAGCTGCTGGGGACCTGCCAGACCGTCCTCCATTCAGCCCCTCTGTGACATCACCCCCTACTCAGTAACCAGTGGCTCCCTATCACCCAGGAGCAAAGACAAAATGCTCTGCTTGGCCTTCCAAGGCCTTCCTAACCTGCCTCCTCCTCCCACTCCCTTTCCAGTCTTTGTGCACCTTAATCCCTTGACATAGCCTCGGTTCCAGTGCCACAGGCCGCCTGGCTCTTCCTCACACTGGACAGCCCATCTCTCAGCTCTGGACCTTTGCTCTGGCTGGGCCCCCTGCCTGGGATGCCCTCCCTCCTCCTCTCTGCCTTCGGCTTCCAGCAGGGCCCAGTGAAAAGCCCATCTTCTCCAGCTTCCTTTCTATATTCACATACTTGCTTCTCATCTCCCCATTAGACTGTGAACTCCCTGAGGGCAGGGACTAACTTGTGCCTTTCTTGGTATCCCCAGGATTGAGCATAATGCCTGACTTCCACTGGTGCTTAATAAATGCTTGCTGACTGACTTGAGCCCAGAGGGCCAAACCAGGGACAAACAGTGGGTGCTAAAAGAGGAAGGGCTGGGCTTGATGAAAGGAAACTTTCAAATCATTGGAGCCATCCCAGGTGAAGAGGGCTGTGTCAGGTAAATAGCTGCCCATCACTGGAGGTCTTCAAACTGACAACCACTTGGTCAGGAATGGCACAGGGGGAGATTTCCATTGGGGTAGACTGGACTAGATGGATTCACCTTGGGCTATCCTGGCCCGAGACCATCTTTCTGCATGGCACCCTGGACCACAAAATGGATTCCTCAGAGTGGGCTATGAAGACCACCCACCTAGTACAGGGGAGGGGAAAGGACAAGGTGGGAAGCTGGCCCCGTCCAGGATGCTGACAGCCTTTGTCCTGGCCCAGTTCTAGAGTTCTCAGACTGGAACCTTCAGCCTTCACTTCCAATTTTCTGTGCCCTCCCTTTACCCCAACTTTACAGGAATAAATCATTTTAAGATTAGAGAATTAAGAGCTGAGGAGACCTTTGGGGGCAATTTTAGTCCAACCTAAACCCTCAGTTTACAAAGAATTTTGAGGCCCAGGGAGGTTGTGACTTATCTGTGGTCCCCTGGATGGTCAGTGGCAGAGCCGAGTTTAAAATCCAGAACCTGCAGCTTGAAATCCCATTCTTTTTTTGCAACAGTCTTTTTTAGGGATCAGAGAGAGAGGCTTGGCCCTAAGTAGATCACTGGAGCTTGAAGGGAAGCAACCCAGCCATCCCTCCTCATTTTGTACTTGGGCACAAGGCCCAAAGGGGGAAATGACTTCCCCAAGGTCATAACAAAGGCAGAACTCAGACCTAGGCTCTCTACTTCTAAAGTGCTCCACCCTGCCCTGCCTGACCTCAAGTTTGGGAGGATATGCCCTGATGCTTCCTAGGGAGGGCAAGTTGACTGAGAGGGGGCTGGACACACCACCCATGTCTTAGACACAGTCCAGGAATTGCAAAGTGCTTTATTGCCAGAGATTTCTTAAAAATAGGAGATGTAAGAACAGAGGCACTTCCCCAAAGATGGGACAGAGATCATAGGCTATCCCTAGGAGAGAAAGGGTATGGGGACCAGTCTTGTGCAGAGGGAGCTCCCTCCCAGAACCATGGAGAGGGACAGGAGAGAAGGCTGCAGAAAGGGAAAAGGACATAGAGAGGTCATCTCCCTCCCAGCACCATGGAGAGAGGGCTGCAGAAGGGGAAGAACAGACAGAGAGGGGGTATCTACCTCCCAGGGAGCCCCTAGCCCCACATGGAGGGATCGTGTGTGAAGACATTTACTGAGGGCTAGGGCAGGGGAGTGTCAAGGCTTGAGGCTTCCCAATTGAAGCCCTCCACAGCACCATGATTCCACTCTGTGGGCATACCCACACAGCTTCACAAATAAGGCACACATGAGTGTTTTATGCATTAGAGGCCAGGCCTCTTAGTTTTCCTATCCTCCAGGGCAGGACATGGGGAAGAGAACTGAAGGGAACCAAGTTTGGCCTAGAGTGAGAGCCCTCCCTAACCCCCACCCACCAGGGGCCGGGCCTCAGAGCAGGGCCAGCTCCAAGAGGAAGCCAAGAAAATGATCCAGGTTCCAAAGGATGGAAGAGAAGGTTTGAGATCATCTCCCCTCACCCTTAGCCCAACGGGCATCCAGTCCCCTACCCCTAGGCACCTGCTCAGGCAACAGGACCAGGGAACCAACTACTTAAAAATTAGGGTGAAAGGTGGCCCTGGAGGACATCCCCCTCACACACACACACCTATACAGAGGGGGCACCAGACCAGCCCCCACTGCCATGGGACAAAGCTTTGGTTTAGCCTTTGGAGACACCAGAACCCCACCAAAGAAAAGGACAGTGGTGAGGGGGTGTCCAGCCAGCCTGATTCACAGAGACATAGGTTCTGGATCCAGCCACTACCGGCAGCTCTCCTGGCGATTCTGAAGGACCTCGATGACATTGTCGATGCCATCCTCAGGTACCTGTGGGCACAGGGAAGGGGGGAGAACACCATGGACCTTGCTTAAAAGAGGAGGGAAACAGGGAGAGCTGGACTTACTAAGACCAGTGATCTTCTAGAGGGAAGTACATCAGAACAAATCCCTAGGGGCACTGCCAGCCTGGGTGACATGGGCAAATCTCTTCATTTCTCTGGGCCCATCTCTGCTGCTCTAAAACAAGGGGGTGGGACTAGCTGGTCTCTGAGGCCCTTCCTAGATTTGTTTGTGATGAGCATGCCCTGGACTGGCCCAGGAGGGCCTGGCTTTGGGGAAGGGGTCATTGGGGAAAAGGAAGACACTCACCAGGGCATGGTCAAAGTTGAAGGTGCTGATGTAGTAGGCAGAGATGTCGGCAGCGGCCAGGGGCCCAGCAATCTGGGCCACAATCCCACACTCATCTGGGCCAAGGAGAGACGGGGAAGGAAGGGGGTGAAAGGAAGCAGTGGGGGCTGGCTGCTCCATGGGCCTCAGTCAAAGGCCAGACTGAAGTAGTCACTCACTAACTTTGTTAGGACAGCACAGAACCAAAGCTGCTCTCGGACTTGCAGGCGGTGGGATCCTGGATAAGTCTCTGGGACTCAGATTTCTGCTCTACGGAAATGTTCCAGTATGAAGCAGGGCGGTTCCTCCACCCCTCAGTGTATCTCAAGCACACCTTCAGAATGTAAACTCCTGGAGGACAGGCACTTATCCATGTTCATTGGCCAAGCATCATTCACAAATGCTTACTGAATTGAACTCAAGAAACCTGGATCTGAATTCTCCTTCTTCCACATCCTTGCTGAGTGACCCTGGGTCAGTCACTTACCTCCTCTGGAAAAATGAGGCATCTGGCCTCGATGACCTGTTTGCCTGGCCCTCTTCCCCTTTCCAGACTGATGCCCAGCAGTCCTCCCCCACTCCATATTCCCCATATGACACTCCTGTTCCTGTTCCCCACTTCTGTTCCCCCTTCCATGCTCCCCCCACCCCAGCTTTGCGTTTCAGAAATCGTGCCTTTCTCCAATGTTTATTTAGCTCCATTTCCACCTCCTCCAACTGGGCCTGGCCCAGTCACCCCAAATGTTGGAGCCCCCAACCTTGAAATCACTTTGGATTTCATATATCTCTGGTATTTATTTATCTGTGAGCATCTATCCTCCAGCATAATGGAAGCTCCCTGGGGACAGGAACAGCTTGTTTGTGTGAAGGTGCCACTCGCAGTGACTGGCACATATTTAAAGCTTGCCATGTTGAACTGCCCAGTGCCATTAACTGCACTGTCTATGGGCATACGCACTCCCACTCCCCCCCAGACAGGCTGAGCTGGCCAGGGACCTTACCCCAGACCCTTGGCTGCCAAAGATCCCCCAAAGCCTCCAGACCTTTGCCCACCCCTATTGTGGTCCCAGGGAGCTCCCTGGCCATCCAGGACTCACCGAAGCCTAGGGGCTGGCCCCCAATTCGAACCATTCTCCAGAGTTCCCCACAGGAGCTGGTGAGCAACAGGTCACTGGGGAACCTGGGTGGGGGGAAGGTGGAGTTGGCCCCTCCCCTTGCCCCCTCGCCCCCTCCTATGCTGGGACAGGTCTTGGGCAGGGTATCAGGAGACCTGGCTTCTGGTCCCAGCTCTACCCTGACACTGGAGGACCATGGGTAATCGACTTCCCCTCTCTAAAATGCTTATCCCTCTGTATGACAGGGGGTTGGACTAGGTCATCCTGAAGGGCCCTCCCAGCTCTGGTACTCCAGGCTCTAAGGTTCCACTCCATTTGGTGACCACCACAGATCTGTGTCTCTCTCAGGAGGCCCTGGGACCTCCCCACCGCCTGGGGAGGGAAGCAGGAGGCCTCGACCCAACCTAGGCTCAGAGGGAGCGGCTACCTACTTCTTCTGTGTCTCAGCATCCATGACGATAGAGATATAGCCCTCGATCAGGGAGAAGGCAAAGAAGGGGATGGAGTCAAGGTCTGGGTCATCAGAAGCCCCCTCCTTTGAAGCACTGGGGAGGTATGGAGAGAAAAGGAGGGTGGACAGTCAGCTCTGCCTCCCCACAGCAGCTCCACCTCTCCTCTGAAGGGCTGGGGAGTTCAGCATGGGGGTGTGCAACGAAAGGGAGGGGTTATGCTAGAACTACCTTGGTGACTTAGGTTAATCCCTTCTTGCCTTTGTGCCTCAGTTTCCCCATATGCAAAATGATCTAAAAAAGTTCTTTTCGGCTCCTACATTCTATGCTCTGAAGTCCCTCCCTAGCCCTGCCATTCCCTGTTCTAAGACCCCTCCCAGTTCTAACCTTCCCTTCCTGACCTCACTTTCCATAACTGCTCTGTGACCTTTCCCCAAGCTGGACCTCAGTTTCCCCATCTGTACAACGAAGGGGTGAGCCTATGAGAGTCCCTTCCAACTCTGTATTTTAGGCCCTAAGGCCCCTTCCAGTCCTGAAGTTCCAGGATTCTAGCAGTTTGGCCTTGCTTTTCCTAATCTGGGCCTCAGTTTCCCCATCTGGAAGGCAAGGGGAAGGGATGGGAGAGAAAGGTCCCTACCTGTGGGAGTAGAAGAGAACGTCCATGAGTGTGGTGGCAATGGCTGGGAGAGTGTCGGGGTCCAGAGTAAGGATGCAGAATCTGTTCTGGGGGCTCTGGATGGGGTGCACAGTGGGGCTGGGGCCTGCCTCAGGGAAGGGGGAAGAGACTTGTAAATGGCCAGCCCAGCTCCCAGTCACCCAAGGCTGAGCCGGGCACCCTGCTGTGGCTGGGGAGGTGGCTCCACCTGGTGGCCTCACAGGACAAGCCCACTGGACAAAGCTTAGGGCACCTCTGGGGAAAACAAGGGTTTTCTAAGCCCCCTGAGCCAATTAGCCATTAACTCCGTGTTGGTGGAGAAGTCTCGATCTCTGGGCCAGACTATCCGCCCCCCACAAAGGCCAGGCTAGTCATCCCTGCCCTCCCAGGCTTCTCCAAAGGTTTATGCCCTCTGGCTAAGAATGCCACAGGACTTTATATTGTTATGATTAGTAGTAACATGGCTAAAGACCCACCTCTCTTCCAGAGGTAGGGGGCTACAGGTGTAGAACATGGCATACACTGTTAGACTAGGAGGAGGTCAGGGTGGTTTTGCTGAACTGGTTCCTCATTCCCTACCTTGTTACAAGGGCTGACTCTCAAAAAAACCCCAAAAACCAAGAGTTGGCTCTGGGTGGGGGATAAGTGATATCAATCCTTTTTTAAAAAGGCTAATAACATCAGAAGCCTTTGGGAGCAGAGTCTGACCAAAGCAGACCCAGGCAGGGCAAGGGGAGGGGCATGTGAAGGAATGGCATTTCAGCAGCTCTTCCAGGTGGGGCACAGCTCTCCCCCTCTGCCCCCACCCTGGCAGCCCCTCACCCAGTTTGGCTTTGTGGAAGCCGTTGCTGGCATCGTCACAGGCCACGGGCACTGGCTCTCCATCCACCTCCCGGTAGATGGCAAACTCCTGGGCCAGAGTGTGGATCACCACAGGCAGGTCCTGCTCCCGGACCTACAGAGGGGAGGCTAAGGGATCATGGGGTCATACAACAGCACCTCCCAACCCCCCAGACCCACAACTGCCATGTGCCTCCCTCCCACATAGACACATGCTCCTCAGCTTAGGCATACTTAGAGTTTGTGAGTGGGACCCTCACACTCATTCATTCATCCTCTCCCTCTTTCTCTCTATAGCTTTCTCTGTGTCTCTCCCTCTCCCTGTGTGTTTCTCTCCCCTTCTCCGTCTCCCCCTCTCCCTGTGTGTCTCTGTGTCTCCCTGTTTCCCCCTCTCCCTGTGTCTCCCTCCCCCCATCTCCCTGTCTCCCCCTCTCCCCAACTCCCCCTCTCCTTCTCCTGTAAGCTCATGGCCCCAACTTGGACTTGGGGCAGGTCCCTGGGAAAAGTGCATGAGCAAACTATTCCTGTATGTGCCCCAGGCCTGGAATCTCATTCTTCCTCTTGCTTCTCACACTCCTGCCCCCAAAGCCTGGCAGAATGGGGCCAAGGAAGAAGGCAAACCCAAGGCCCTCTGTCTCCCCAAAGCTTTGGGGGAGCAGGTCCCCACAAGCTCCTCTAGCCCAGATGACCCCCCCCATCCCCACAAGCCACACCAGGATGAAGTCTGTCTGGTACGTAGACAGCATGAGCACTGAGACGTGGTGCTCTGCCAGCGGGGCGATGACTGAGCGGGCGATCTTGGTGACGCCAACAGCCTGAAAGTTGGTGGCTGAGCTGCTGTTGGACAAAACGTTGAGGACCAGCCATGTGGCCTCAGCCACCTGCAAGAACTCTGATGGGGGCAGCTCTGTGGGAAGGAGAGCAGGAATGAGTGAGGACCAGGTCCCCCTCCCCTCCTCTTCCTCTTCCCCCCTCCTCCTTCCCCCTCTCCTCCTCCCCAGCCCAGTGCCATCCCATAAGGGCGGAATCCCTGCAGTTGGTCATCAGGAGATTGATTCTAGCCCTGCTGCTGATCTCTGTAGGACCTTAGCCAACTGACTTCCCCACTGGGGGCCATAATAATCCCTCCAGGGTATCACAGAGATCCGGTGGCATAGTATATGTGAGGAACAGTGTCACCTAGGCTGTGATGCAGACATGTAGGGCAGCAGGATGCTGTATCTCCTTTTTGCTGTCCCTAAGAATGGTCTACTTGGACACAGAGCATCTCCTTCACTGGAGGCTTGGCCTGGAGGCCAGCTGGTCCAATGCCTTCTTTTTACAGAAGAGGAGCCAAGGCCCAGACACAGTTAACATCTCGCCCACAGTCATAGTCGGTCACAGAGTCAGAATTGGAACCCAGCACCTCTGCCTGCAGAGCAAGCAGGCTTTCCATGGGGCCATCCCGGCAGGCATCTCTGCTCCAGTGCCAGTCGTTCTGGACTGCATCCTCCAGCGGGGCGACTCTCAAATCCAGGCAGTCCTAGACCCTCTCCATGCCCCAGGGTCTAAACCGAGGCTGATCCAAGCCAGAAACTGGATCCTGAATCTGTCCCAGGCCCACCTCCTCCCACGGCAGACCATGTGGCTGGGGCCCCAATGGCCCCAGAGAGTCTTTTCTGCCTCTCCCCACTCCACAATCCCAAAGCCAGGATGATACCCTTCTACCCAGGGAGGGGCCAGGCTTCTGCACAAGGGCTGAAAGAATAGCAGACAGTGGGGGGAAGTGCCCGGGCCTTGGTGCCAAGCCTCCCTGGGTGCGAGCAAGGGTGGCCAGGCCAGCGAGCTCGGATGGGAAAGAGGGTAGAAGCTTGTTAGTGAGGGGCCTCCAGCCACCACAAGAGGGAGCCAGTGAATGAGAGGTCTGGCCGCTTCCCCCTCAGCCTAGGCTCAGCCAGCAGTGATGGCGCCCTGCCTGACCTTCCTGATAGGAGTGCGGGGGATGGGCCGGGAGTAGGTGAGCTAGGTCTGGACTCAAAGGCTAGCTTCACTGCACACGGGCTGGGCGGCCTTGGACAGGCCACCTCTCTCTGGACTGGTTTGTCATTGCCAAAGGCAGGAGAAGGGAGATGCTCTATGACCACATGATCCCCCAGGGAACTAGGCAGTGAGCAGGGGGCATGGCCTGATCCCTTGGGGAGGGAAAGGGATATGGTAGGCAAGGCTGGGAGGCACCCCAGTGCATCTACCACTGCCCAAGTCAGAACTAGACCCCCTCTACAGAAGGCACAACAAGCAGTCACCCAGGCTGCTCTTGAGGACCTCCAGTGATGGGGAGATCAGTACCTCCTGCCCATCCTGCTTTGGGACAGCTCTGATGTGAGGAAGGGAACTAAATCTGCCTCTCTGCAAACCCAACTCCCCAAGTGGGGAGGTGAGAGGAACACCAGCAGCCTGAGAAGTCCTGAACACCCCGGCCACCAGGGGTGGGGGGCTAGTTGAACTGGGACAGAAGGCTGGAAGGGCTGAGGTCATAGGCTCTGTCCCGAATTTGGGGAGGGTGGGGGTAGGGCCTGAGCCTTTCCCCAGGGTGGCTAGTCCTGCATAAAAGCTGCCTTTGTAGGCATCCAGGCTGCCCAGGCTGGCTTCCTTCCTCTCAGCCCAAATGGCCAGGCCCTGACCTCTCCATGACTCTAGTACCCACACCCCACTCCCCCAAGCATGCCAAGCAGGACAGAAGAGGAGGACCTGAGCCTAGACACACAGGGGCCAAGCCAGAAGCCAGCCTGGACTGCCAGAACTCAGTGGGAAGAGCCCTGGGTTCGAGTCAGGAACCCTGTGTTCAAAGCCTGCTGATACTTTAGTCACTGGCTATGTGATCTTAGGACCTAAGTCCCTCTCGCTCCCTGAGACTCACTTAGCTCCTCCATAAAATGAGGAGCTTAGAACAGATGGCCCCTAAGTCCCTTGTAGGGCAGCTAAGTGCTGCAGTGGATAGAGCCTCAGCCTAGAGTCAGGAAGACCTGAATTCAAATTTAACCCATGGAATGTACTATCTGTGTGACCTTGGGCAAGTCACTTCATCCTGTTTGCCTCAGATTCTTCATCTGTAAAATGGACTGGAGAGGAAACAGAAACCAGTCTGTAATTTTTGCCAATTAAAACCCCAAATGGCATCCTGAAGAGTCAGACATGAGTGAAAAATGACTGAGCAACAAAAAAGACCCCTCCCTTTGCTAACAGTATTGTTCTGAGTTCAGGGAAGACCGGCCTATTTCAGCCCCTGAACCCAGAGCCTAGCACCAGCTGAGTCTGGGCAGAAGCCCCAAGCTCTGAGGCTCTGCCTTCCTAGGCCTGGGAAGGTGGCCAATGGGCAGCTGGAAGCTGGCACTGGTGGGCACCATTGGAGGTGGGTGAAAGGAGAGAGTCAAGGAGGAGGAAGAGACTGAAAGAAAGGGGAAAGGTCAAGAGAAGAGAGGGAGCAGGGCTGGGCGTGGATCTCCCTTCCCCCACCAGCCTAGGCCAAGGCCTACCTGGACCTCAAGGTCAGGAGTCTTCCCCCTCCCCATGATTAGTGGGCCAGAGATCTAGAGCTGGGTAAGTCCCACCCCTATTATACAGATAAGGAAACTGAGGCCAAGAAGGCTATCATTAAGAGCACTTTACAGTTTGTATAACACTTTCTATGTTGAGCTCTTTGATTCTCATATGACATCTAAGGTCACAAAGGTTACTAAGCAGAGGGATATTTGAACCCAGGACTCTGGATAAAGTTTTAAATTTAAAGTTAGAGGCCTCTTTATGACCATCAAGTCTAGAGGTGGGGAACCTGCAGCCTAGAGGCCAGAGGTTCACTACCCCTAATCTAGTCCAAATTGGAGAGAAGATGCCCAGGCTTGGAGAAGTTGGTTGCCCAGGCCAAAGTAAGGGTTGTGTCAAATAAACCACCCAATAAGCCCTTTGGCAGCAAATCAGATTAAAATGGAATTGGGAATTATTCCACAAATTAAAAATACAATAGAATCAAATGTGGTTCTCTAATCCAATCTGTAGATTACAGGGATCTTTGCATATGGTTAAGTGGCCCTGTTTCTATTTCTTGAGGCCCCATTCTCAGCCTCTGTGATGCTGGGAGTGACTTACTCACACCAGGTCCCTAGTCAGTTAAGGGTGCTGGGATTCAAACCCAGAGCCTCAGGCTGCTTCGAAAGCATGAATCTGAATGGACAACCTGGGGCCTCTTTGAATATTCTCCAGTTCTGGCCAGGCCTTAGGATGGGGGTGGAGAGAAGGGACTAAGCTGAGGAAGGCAGGAAAGGGAAGCAAGCTATCTTTCACCCAGGCTCAACCAACTTGTGTGCCAAGCGTGACCAGTGGTTGAGTGCTCCCCTCTTCACTCACAACATCTTTCCTGGGCCCTTCCCACAACAGCCCAGGTACCCTTACCTTCCCCCGTTCTAGACTCTGTCCCATGCATTTAGCAACTAATCACATCCATCAAGCATTGTGCAAAGACAAAAATAGTTCCTGCCCTCATTCTAGGAGAGGAGACAACAGGTAAATAATCAGGCAGAGAATGCACCCCAACTCCTCTCCCCATTGGAAGGGCCTTCTATAAATGAAAGGCCCCACCTAGCCAGATGCTTCAGTTGTAGCCCCAGACCCAGCATCAGCCCATCCTTCTAGTTCACAGAAGCAGCTTAGGAAACCTTCCTAAAGATGGCCAACTGGGAACTGGGAAGGGGAGGAAGGACAGGGTAGGAGACTCTGGTCAGGGAGGAACACAGCCAGTTTGGGGGGGCGGGGGGAGGGGGAACAGCCTTGTGAATTCTCCCTTTTTCCTTTTGCCTCAATGGGCTCTGAATCAGGCCCCGCCAGTAACTTCTGAGCAGGGCTCCAGGGACCCTAGTCGCAGGAGGCTAGAACACAACTCAGAAAAATGGCCAAATATTCAGACGTCCCCTAGCAAGGCAAATGTCAGATTTAGAAAAAGTCAATTATACTAATTTTTACAGTAACTGGAAAGTGAGAGGCAATGTTCATGACTAGGTAAAGCCAATATACAAAAATGGCAACAGTATCAAAACTGACTTCCATTACCAATCAAAGTGAGGATGGATACAATACAGTGCCATGGCTGTTAGCTCTAGCTCTTGAAATAACTTTGTATTGCTCTTCATTTACTTGTCTGTGTACATCAAATGAGATTAAAAAATACTTTGTGAGGCAGTTAGGGGCCACAGTGGATTGAGTACCTGCCCTGCAGTGAGGATCACCTGAGTTCAAATATGACATCAGACACTAACTAGCTGCGTTACCCTGTCAAGTCACTTAACCTCGATTGCCTCCAAAAAAAAAAAAAGGGAAAAATACTTTGGCAAACTTATAGAGCTATATAAATGCTAATGATCATTATTAGGTGCCAATTCCCCTAGTAGAATATAAGTTCCTTAGGGGGCAGACGCTTTAGTTTTGTCATTATGACCCCAGTGCCTAGAATAGAATGGTTACTTATTAAGTTTATTGAATTACTGCCACTTTGCAATTGGTATATGGGAAAGACCTGGGTTTAGAACTCAGCTCTGGCCCAAGGTATTCCCTATGAGACCTTGAGCATGTCACTACCCATCTTAGGGCATCTGTTTCCTCATTTGTAAACAGAAAGGTTTTCACCAGATGACCTCAGAATCCCTCAACTCTAGATCTTATTCTTCTCCTCTGGCTCCACTTGTGGCCAGTGCCTGGGACTGAGAGCCTGGACACCTGGGGCCAGCTGCTGGATGAGCCCCTGCTGGGGAAGGTAAGCACAGCAGAAGCCCAGGGCAAGTAGCATCCCCTAGCACCAGACTCGGTGTCTGAGGTCACAACAGGAAATAGAAAGTGGGCTGAAAACAGGCAGCTTCCAGGAAAGGGATCAGGCTCATCGACATACAGACAACCCATGTGTTGGGTCTAGGCTTGGAAAATCTTGCCCTTCACCTGCCTTGATTACCTACTGGCTCCCATATACCCCCCTGCCAAGTTCCTAGACCCTCAGTTGATAGTGGACCCTTATTTCAAGAAATCCCAGTGGCACCCTGGGGTGGGGACAGCTACTCTGCTCCCTTACAGAGGTGGGGGGGGGGGGGCAGGGTCTCTGAGGACAGCATCAGAAAACAGCAGTTATTAGAAGCCTCCTGTGCCATCATGGCTCCTTCCTTCTCACTCTCCCCGGCCAGAGGGCATAGGACGTGGAGTCCAGTGGGTAATCCAGAGTGCTTTGCTCTCCTTAAAATTACCTATAAATAGGCCTGCTATTATTACTATTTTGCCAAAAAGGAAACTGCAATCTTGGGAAAGGGAAGTGAGTTGGCCAAGATCACACAACCACAGTAGAACCAGGGTCCAAAGGAAACAGCTGCCACAGGACTGCCAAGGATGGCCTCAGCAGTGTTGCAGACCCAGCCTCTGCTGGGAGCCTTGCCACTTCTCCAGGGGGCTTCTGCTGAGGCAGGAACCCAGGTGCTGCTCAAATGTATTTCACTGGGCCTGCCACCTCTGTCCTTCTCTCCTGCCCCAGGCCCTGTCTTAAGTATTCTGATGACAGTGTCAGTCTGGCACACACAGGCAGTCAAGGGGCGCCCCTTGCTGGGGTCTGCGGGAGAGGGACTGAGGAGACCATGGGAGAGCACCAGAGTACCAGAACCCAGTACCTTTGTATCCTTCTTCATCCAGCATTAAGGTGTAATCTTCTGGGGTTTCCGTCAGGCTAAAAAACTTGCACCTAAAGAGAAAAGGACCCCCCCCCCCCTTGAGCCAAGGCAAGGTACTCCCCATCCCCTTAGATCCCAAAGTCCAGAGGCAGGGGAGGAAGGAATGGGAAAGGATGGGTCAGACTCAAGGAAAGTGAGTGGACTTTGACCAGGCTCCATTCAAGCAGAACAAATTGGGTCCCCTGGAAACACTTGCCCATGAGGAGAGGGGGAAGAAGGGGAATGATGGGTACAGGGGATCCCGGCTGTTCCCTAAGCTCACCCCAGAATCCCCATGAAGGAGCCATACAACAGTCCCTTTGCCTCTAGTGCAGGGGAAAGAACCACCTCCCAACCAATTTCCCAAGAGCTGGTTAGGGTGACCCCTGCTGGCACTCATCCCTCTGACCCACTAACCCAAAGAATTCTGGAGCTGGGTCGTCCCTCAGAGATGAGAATAGCTCACGGAGTACGGACCCCCTTATTTTACAGAAGAGCAAAGTGACGCCCCAAAGGGAAATAACTTGTCCAAGGTCACCCCGCTACTAAGCAGCCAGCTGCCGGTGCAGGAACTCAAGCTTCACTGAATCCCCGGAGTCTGCTAGAAAAGCCACCATTAAGGCTGTACCATTCAACGCCTCCCCCGTTAATAGAGAGTCTTGGAATAAGTACAAGTCCAAGCAAGCTGGGGGTGGGGGGAGGGGCCGCCACCGTTCACTTTCTGGGCGTCTCTGGGCAAGTTACTACAATCTCTCTGAAGCTCAGTGGCCCCTTCTGTAAAGTGGGGATAATAAGGGCCTGCGGAGCTGGCTTGGGGATCAGATGAGAGAGTGGGCTGGAAAGAGGGAGGGAGCGTGGTTAGCATCACCCTTAGCCCCCAGACCCACCCAGAGCCGGGGGGAGGGGCTTAGCAGCCGGCCCCGCAGGCCCCCAGCTCCCGCCTCAGCCTTACCGGCTTCGCTGCCGCAGGAAGAGCAGCTTGACAAGCGGGTGCGTATAGAGCCAGAGTCCCGGGCGCGCGATACTCAGCACCCGGACCCGGTGCTCCAGAATGTGCAGCTCCATCAGGCCGGGCTCGCCGATCCACAGAGCCCGGGAGGCCCGGGGGCTGGGAGGTGGCCGCTCCAAGGAGGAGGAGGAGGAGGAGGAGGAGCGAGGGGCCGCCGAGGCGGCTGCGGCTGCGGCTGCTGCTGCCGGGCCCCACAGCCGCCCAGCCAGCGCCAGGCCCCGGGCCCGCCTCCTCCCGCCGAGACAGCTCCTGCTGCTCTCCGCCCCGCCCTCCCGGAGCGCTCCGGCCCACGCCACGCCCCCTTGAAACTCCCCAGGCCACGCCCCGTCCCTGCCGAACGCTCGAGTCCTGCCAATGCCTTAGCAGAAGTCTCCGGGCCACGCCCCCGCTGGAATGGAGGGTGGGGGTGAGGGGGCGGGCCCCACGCGTGCACTGGGTGCCACGCAAAGTGACGTCCGGGAACCCCAAGGGGCTAGCCGGGAGGCTGCGGGGGAATGGGGGGGCGTCGCGAGGGGTTGTCTGGGCAGGTTGGTCCAGGCCAACCCAGGCTGGGGAAATCCAGCCTCCGGACGGGTGGCGGGGAGGGGGGCTCCCACGCTGGTTTCTCCAAACCCTGGGAACAGGCCCAGAGCAGAACCCCAGCTCCGCTCTCAACTTACTGGCCCCCGAAAGGCCACTCAGATGCTGGATCAGCGGACCCACCCCCTCTCTGATGGGGGGCAGCTATGGAGAGCAGGGGCGGAGCATACCGACCCACCGCCCCGCGTCCGACTGTGAATCCTCCTTCCCATTCACAAGCCCAGCGTCCTCATTTTAAGTGAGGAAACTGAGGCCCAGAATAGGAGAGGGGTCAAAGATCCAAAAAGGACTTCAACGTCAGAAGAGTTGGATCCAGGTCCAATCCCCTCCCCCACCGCTTACAATCCATAGCTGGTAGGTTTTCCCCGCCTTCCCAGAGCTCAATACACAGCTAATTCTAAGTGAGCTGCGTGAGTATCATTTAAAAAATAAAATCCACTAGAAAAACCATAAACAAGGCAGTCTGCGGGAGAAAATGACACACACAGGTATGTTTAAAGATGGACCAGAGGTGGCTGATGGATTGAGCTGTCAATGACGAAGGTCCTCCTATTTCAAGATTAGAAGAGGAGGAGGCATTCCGGGACCTTCCCATTGGGAGGGAAAGGCAAGGAGTATTGAATTCTGGCTCTTTTCACACACAGGGCCACAAAGGTAAGCCCACCCTCCTTTCCCAAGAATCTCCCGCTTGCCCGCCCACCTCCCATATCCCTTCTGCCAGACCCCAAACCAAAGCCCGAGTAATAGAACCAAGGGAAAACTCTTGACTCCCAGGCTAGGGATCAAATTCATGTTATCTAATCCCCATAAGGCTCCCGCTGCTGGCATCTGATCCCTCTTTTCGTCCTTAACTGACTGTTCAAAACCTGTCTCTACTCCAGCCTTCCAAGATGCCGGGGCCTCTCCTCCTGCCCGCCCCCCCACTCAGCAGAGGGCCTGGTCTCTTTACAAAATAAGGTCTTCCTTGCTCGTTTGCTTTCCCAAACCCAGTTCATCCCACCCCTCCTCTTGCTGGCCCTTCCCAAGGTTATCTGGTCTCGTCTTTCCCTCTCAAGGAACCACCCTGGCCCCTTGGATGGAGCCCTATCCAGGCCCCACCCCCTCTCCAGGATCCACCCTCCCTGCCACCAACAAATTCTCCAGTCCCCTCGGCTTCAGAAGTTACACATGACTCAGCTCTATTCAAGCTATCAGCTTCCAATCTCTCCTCCCTCCCTTCACAGCCAAACTCCCCAAACTGCCTCCACTCCCACTGGCTGATCAGTCCTTTGCAGACAATCTGGTGAAACCACTCCCTCCAAGTCTACCCCAGATGGTAACAGTGCTGTTCCCCACATGCCCGGCTTCGGGCTGCTACCATCCAATTCCCCTGAGGTTTCCTGGGATCCAGACCCAGGGCCCATCTCATTTGATGGAGAAATTAAATGGCAGGTCCAGAGGGAACAGAAATCCATGTCCTCTGAGCTAACCTTCCAGAGATGAACAATTGTCTCTGCTTTGGAGACCGTGATGCACAAATGTGTGCGTGCAAAGATCCCTACTACCAAGTTTGCCCAGAGCACTGGGCTGTCTCAGTGGAAAATCTCATCTTCTTTCCCCCTCCTAACCAATTTCTATGGATCCCATTGTCTTCCAAAGTCCTCCGTGAACCCGCTATGTGTTCTATCTGCTGCTGGGTGCCCACTGGACCTCTCCATCTCTCCCTTCACCCAGGGACACCAGCTCTGGGCTGGTGTGAGGACTTGCTCATATCCACCTTCAGTGCCCACCTGCCACCCACCTGCCACCTGTAATTCCAAGAAGCCACAGGGGCCACCACAGGCTAAACCCCAGGCTGAGGGTCAGTGAGAGGCTTCAAACTCATCAGAGAGTTATGAGAATCCCCTCCCCCATGAAGCAGGCCCTGTGAAGTTGTACAATTCAGGAACTCAGCTGTGGGAAGTAAGCCTTCTAGCAGAATGGCTGGAGAACAGTTTGTTCCAATGGCCAGGAAGGTGGCTAAAGATGACGAGTTCTTAGAGCTCGGTCACACACTGAAGTCACCACAGCCATCCACTGCATCCCAGGCCATGGCCAATCTTTTTTTTGTCCTGCCACTGAACCCCAATGCTCAGGGAGTGAGGCTGACTGCTCTTGTCTGCCTCACTTAAATCCGACACACTGATGTTAGTCCTCAGAAAGGACAAGTTTATTACAATAGCCTCCTTTTGACTTCCCTGCCTCCAGCCTCTAAACCTTTCTCCAAATCGTTTCTAAATGTCTTAATCACTAGGACTCCATTGCTCCCATAGTTCCAAATTCTGGGGTGAAATACACATTCCTCAGGTCTTTCCCAACTGGCCCCAGCCTACCTTACCTTACCTATTTTTGCCCCCTCTGTCCAAACCCTTCATTCCAGTCAAAGTGACCTGCTCTGCCCTTTCCCCTGGATTGGATAATCTCCCTCTAGTCTTTAGAGAGGCTCTATCTTGCATGCTTAGAACTTTCTTCCAATTCACCCTCACCTCCTAAGTTTGTTTTCTTCTAGACTTTGTGAAGGTAAAAATGAACCGGCAGTTGTAAAACATTTAACACTGAGAGCAGAGTGTGGGGCTAAGGGAGAAGGGTGTCAGGGCAAAGGTGGACAGCCCCTGGTCAGGGAAGAGGCATCCAAAGCTGCAGTCCATGGCATAGAGTTGGCACTTAACAGATCTCCTACAGAAAAGCTTTCCTGATCCCAAGTTTTATTGATCTGAGTAGCTGCTATTACTTCTACAACTTCCATGACTCTTATTACTCCCAGCCTGGATCTAACTTCCTCTCCGGCCCCAAACTGGCTTTCTTGTGGTTCAGGTATAAACCCCAATTCCAGCTCCCAGTCTTTGCCCAGGCTGTCTTCCAGCCTGGAAAACTCTCCCTCCCCACCTCTATTTCACATGCCATGTTTTCCCAAATGTCTTTGCTTTCCACCTTAACACCTCCCCCTGACCCCTCCACATCCAACCAGCCTGCATCCCAGAATCCCCTACTGTACAAGGTATCCCAAAACATTTTACAGTTTCAATAGGTTAAAACTGCACCAAGACCTTTGGGACACCTGTCTATCTGAACATGTTTCCCCAATAATCAGAGCAGTTTGCCTCACTTCTGGCCTCTGTATCTCCAATGACATAGTGACCAGAATATAAAAGATAATAGATTTTTGTCCATTGATGGCACAATGTATTTCCCATCATCCCCAGTTTGTTGAGGACGGAGGCTTTCTTGTTTGGTCCTTGTATCTTTCCCCAATAGCTGGCACACAGCAACCTCATAAATTAATCCAAGTACGCAGCCACAGGGATAGCAGAGTATCCAAGATGCCTGGACGTCCTAATTCAGAGCCCCATCTTCATGGCCAGACCCAGACCATTGTGGGATCATTGTGGATGGAGGATTGTGGTCCATTCCCAAGGCCAGTGTCTATACCCACCATCCACCCCCATGGATTGGGCATCTAATTGGATTTAGGGATGGAAGAGTGCTGCCTGGCTTCTCCCACTAGTTGCCAGGCTCCCTCCACTGGGTCCAAAAGGCTCCTCCACCAGGCTCCCACTTTTCCCAAGGGGTATCCAGGCAGGCGGCTGTCCGCTGGCCCCAGCTGCTCACGACAGGGCATTCTGCCAGCCTTACCATGGGTGGATGCATGGGTTCTGCCATGATGGGCTGCTGGATAGGCTGGGTCATGGGCTGCTGCATAGACTGGGTTATTGGCTGCTGCATAGACAGGCTCATTGGCTGTTGGATAGACAGGGTCATGGGCTGCTGGGTAGATTGGGTCATGGGTTGATATGCAGACTGGATCATGGGCTGATACGCAGACTGGGTCATGGGCTGATATGTAGACTGGGTTATGAGCTGATATGTAGACTGGGTCATGGGCTGCTGAATAGGCTGGTGGATGGACCCCAGCACAGTCTGCCACATATGCTGATTCATGGGCTCCAGCATGGGCTGATGCATGAGTAGCCCCATGGTTTCTGACCTGGATTGCTGTGCGGGCTCCAGTTGCATGGGCTGCTGCATGGGCTCCAACATGGGCAGCTGCCTGGGCTCCAACATGGGCTGCTGCCTGGGCTCCAACATGGGCTGCTGCCTGGGCTCCAACATGGGCTGCTGCCTGGGCTCCAACATGGGCTGCTGCCTGGGCTCCAACATGGGCTGCTGCCTGGGCTCCAACATGGGCTGCTGCCTGGGCTCCAACATGGGCTGCTGCCTGGCCTCCGGCATGGGCTCTTGCCTGGGCTCCAACATGGGCTGCTGCCTGGCCTCCGGCATGGGCTCTTGCCTGGGCTCCAACATGGGCTGCTGCCTGGCCTCTGGCATGGGCTCTTGCCTGGGTGGCTTTGTGGGCTCCCAGGAATTTTCTTCCTTAGATTTTCCTGTGGGTTTTGGTACAGCATCTGTCAAAATGTGTTTCATGGTTTCAGCTGTCTCCGTGTGCTCCTTATCTTCATGGCTGTGACCTACACTGTCACCTACAGTGTCTGCTGCAACCACCTGGGGGCACATTGAGAAAAGGAGGAGAGTCACAGGGAAGACCAGAACCTACCCAAGACAGTGGGGCTAAGGGAGGGGGGCATCAGGGCAAACCTGGACAGCCACTGGTCAGGGAGGAGACAAGCCAGGCATCCAAACCTCCAGCCCAATGCCCCTCCTGTTAACCCTACATAGCTGGACTGAACTCTAGAAAATGCTGCAAAGTAAAGGGAAGGGAAGGGATGCAGGAGGCAGGGAGGCCCCTCCTCAGATCCGTGGATCTCCACAGGAATCATGGGAGCCGAGGTCAAGCCCAGCCCTGCCACTGCAGGGATGAGGAAAGAGGCTCATTGGTGTAAGATGCCGCTGAGCCCAGCCTGCCACACAGAGGTACCTGGAGGCCTGAGGGTCTCCTGGCCCAGGCCCTCAAGGCCTAAAACCCTGGCTCTGGGTCCTTTCTTTGGGCTGCTAGGTTGGGGAGCAGAAAGGGCTAACAGCAGGCAGGAGAACCAGTGGTCAAGGAGGGGAAGCAGGACTGAGTGGCAGTAGGACCTGGGAAACAGCCTGCAGCCAGGGAAGCAGCTGGAGGGCCAAGACTCACATCAAAATGGGAGGGGACATCCTGGGGGGCCCTGGGTTTGCGGCCATAAAGGAGCTGGAAGGGGCTTCTCCGCTTGTTTTTGGTCACTGCCGTCCTCAGGGAGAACAGGGCTTTGTCCAAGAAACGATCCCACTTCTCCAGATCTCCCTTCACCAGGCTCCACAGGGCCCTGAAAGCAAATGGGAGTCATTTGATCAGGGCCTGGCCCCAGGGAATGGACCCTCCCAGTAAGCTACCTTCCCCCACCACAGGAATGCTGTGTTGGGTTACTTGTCTCTAGTTAGTGGAAAGCCTTCTGGCTCCCAGGCCAGGACTCTGTCCATCACCCCACCCATCCTTCCCCTCCCAGGACAGGCTCATAAGGTGGAGCCCTGGTCTTGACCAGGCCAGCCCCCATCTTCTCCTACAAACATAACCTCCTCCCGCCTCTAATTGTGAGGGGGCAGAAGAGCGACATTCCAGTACCAGCGCAGCCACTTGGGCCTCAGTACTCCCTTATAGCTGATAAGAATAATCTCTAGTCTTCCCTCCCTGGCTTCTCTACTGGCAGCAGGTCTGGTGGCATCTGGGGATGGGGCCCATCAGTCCTTACCTCCTAATAGAGCTGGAGGTCAAGGACAAGATGCTATTAATCTTTGGCTGGAAAGCAGACATGATGATGTCTAGCTTGCCAAGGGGTACCCCCAAGCTCTGGAGCTGGCGCCGGAGGCTCCGATTTACCTGCAAGCAATTGTAGGTCACTGCAGAGGAAGCTAAAAGGACTAGAAAGGTGGCCTTGGAAGGAAGGGGGTATGGACGCTGGGGTAGAGGGAGCTGGAGGGCTAAGGGGGCCTCTAGGAGGGGGGAAATAGAGACCTGAGGCTGACCTGGGGGGTTTTAGGAGACAAGGACAGGCCCCCAACAGAGAAGGGGGAGGAAGGAGCCCACCACAGCCCTCCCCACTCGTCTATAAATGGAAGCGAGCTGCCCTTACCTGGCTTACAAATGGAACCCTCAGAGTGGTGACCAGAAGCTGGGGGCGGCCAAATCGGAGAAGGAAGGGGATCAGTGCCCAGGCCACTTCCACTGGATTTTGTTCCTTCAATGGGGAGGCCTCTACCCACCGTGAGTAAGCATCCACAGATAAAAGGATGAAGCGAAAGCCACTGGAGGTCTCCACCAGGGGCCCCACCAGGCCCAGGCCCACCTGCTCAAAAGCCTGAGTGACCTGAAGGGAAGAAGCCCAGGTCAGCCATCATGGAAAGGGCCCTCTCAGAAGCCCACTGCTCTGGGAGCTAGGGCCTGGGGCAGTCCCGAGCTTTCCAAGATTTCCAACACTCCTTACTGGAGGAAATGGTAGGAGCTTGGTATCTTGGCTCTTGAGTTATGAGGACAGATCCAACTCTCAACCAACTGAGCCACTGGGAGACCCACTGGACCTGGAGTCAGGAAGACCCAAGTTCAAATCTAGGCTCAGACACTTACTAGTGTGTGTGACCCTGGCCAAGTTATTTAACCTTGTCTGCCTGAATTTCCTTAACCCTGAATAGGGGATCATAACAACACCTACCTCCCAGAGTTCTTACGGGATAATATTTGTAAAGTGCTTATCACAGTGTCTGGCACATAGCAAGTGCTACATTAACGCTCATTCCCTCCCCCTTCTGTTCCCAGCCTCCCTATACTCACCTCTTCAACCTGGAGCACAGGCAGTGGGTCCTTGCTTCGATGGCTCTTCGGGGCACTCTGTGGAGAAGAGGACTGTCCATCTGTCTATCTATCCCAGAACCCACCACGGCAGGACCCACAGGGAGACTCTTTTAGGATAACCCATCCCCACTGCTTTCATGGATGGGAAAACTGAGGCCAAAAGAGGGCAGGGATTTGGCTAAGGTCACATAGCTAGGAAGGGGCAGAACAAGCCCTCAAAGCCAGATTCTGCCTCTTAAGTTCAAGGTTCTGTCCATGGCTTTAGAAGGTAGGGAAGCCCAGGGAGGACTGGCCAGACCCCAAGCCCAAGCTGGCAATCCCTGTCCACCTGACTCCCCTGGGACTGTTACCTGTATGGGTAAAGACTTCTCCAGGCGTGGTTTCTGAAAGCAGTTACATTGCTTGACCTGTGGGGTCAGGGATGAGACCATTGGAGACTGGCCAAGCTCAGACTCCTTCCCATACCCCACCCACTATCAGCTTCCCCTAGCCTGGGAATGCCAGCCGGCTAGGACTCTTTACCAGGACATTCTTTACCAGGCTGAAAGAGGAAAACCTCACAAGAGAATCCCCCTAAGGTCTAACCTGCTTAAAAGCAAAGAGCCCCCCATTCCCCACTCTCTCCCTCACTCCCTTGAGGTGATGCCAGCCAGGGGGCCCAAGGAGGAAGACCGCCCCCCATGAAGCAGTGTGGAGATATAGTCTGATGCCCCTCCCTAGGTGGGGAACCGGGAGCCCAGTGAGGGGGAGTTTGAGCAAGACTCTTCTCCAGGACCTCAGTTTCCCTCTTCTATAAAATGGGTTGTTCACATGAACCTCAAGGAGGTTAAATAAAAGAGAGCCCTTATATGGGCCAAAATATCCATAGCAGCACTTTTGTGATAAATGTAGGCCAGGAAACAAAGTGGGTGCCCTTGTCTGGGGGATTGGCAAATGGACCTAACAAATACTCACAAAGAAACTTGGGTAGACTTCTATGAACCCAAAAATGCATTTGCCATGATGACAAGGTAAGGGAGGCAAGCATCTATTAAATGCCTACAATCTGTGAGGCACTGAGCTAAGCTCTTTTTATGAATATGAGTTCAGTGGATTTTCACAACAAGGCAGGGAAAAGGGAGTGCCCAGTTTAAAAGGACAGAACAGTGTGTGACTACCATGGAATGATAATGACCCCCCACAGGGATGAGGAAAACCACCACCCTCCATCACAAGGGAAAGCTTAAGGCCCAAGAGGTCATCCTTATGCAAAAGCCAGAGAATGAGAAGGCTGGAAAGTTCCACAGTAACCCCCTCATTTTACAGGCAGAGAAACTGAGGCTCAGGGAGATGAAATGGCTTTCCCAGGGTCATCCAGGAAAGCAAGAGAGTCCATGTCTATCAGGGCCTCTCCTTCCTGGGAACTGCCCCTGCCCAGCCCCGGGGCCCATCCTCAACTGACCCATTTGGTGACATCTTGGTCAAGGGTGGGCCAGTAGTAACAAGTAGAAACCTTCTTTCTTGTTTCCTGCAAAGTGTAATGAAGGCCTGAAGAGGGGACATGGGCCTGCTTCACAAGCTCCTGACGCTGCTTCCGGTCCAAGACCACCAGCAACTTCTTGCCAGGACGAATGAACATCAGATTGTCACCTGCAGATAAGACACCCTGAATTGGTTACTGAAGGAGCCTGGCCTCGTCCAGTTCTCCAAGAGCCTCCCTACCCCACAAGGGGATGACCCCACCCCAGACCCTTCCCCTGGGGAGATAGCCTCCCATCTAAGGGGATGACCCAGACTCTTTCCCAGTCTGAGGGAGAAGGCAGCCAGCTCCAGCCTTCAATGTGACCCCTCCCACATTCATCCAGACCAAGGGGAGGATAATGACTCCACCCCATGTGCCAGAAAGAATGCTGGATTAGGAACTGTGTGTCTGAATTCAAATGCAGTCCCTGCACCGGGAACCTTGGCCAAGTTCATGGGCTTTACTTTTTTTATGGATAAAAATGAACAGGATGGATAACTTCTATGTAAAGCTCCTTCTGCCTCTAAATCCATACATCTGTGGTCATTCAGGGAGAACCAGAGCTATTCATACTACAAAGTTCCCTGTCTGGTGGGAAAACAGCCTCAGACAGCACACAAAATCATGAGACTGGGGAGACACTGCTGTTGTTGAAATGTGTCTGACTCTCTGGGGCGTTTTTTGGGGTTTTCTTAGCAAAGATATTGGAGTGGTTTGTTATTTTCTTCTCCAACTCATTTTATAGATGAGGAAACTGAGGCACACAGGGTGACTTGACTTGCCTGGGGTCACACAGCTAGTGTCTGAGCCCAGCGCTCTGCACTATGGCTCCCCTAGCTGCCATTAGTGAAGGAGGGATGGGGTGTTCAAATCCAGCCTCTGATGTTTACTGCTCATGTTCCCCCTGGACAAGTGATTTGACTACCCTGGGTCTTGATTTCCTCACTAGTAAAAAGAAACATTGAAGATGGCCCCTTTGGCTCTCAATCTAGGTTCCCTATTATTTAGCAATTAAACTCTTAGTGCCTAACTAGGAAGGGAGCCCCTGGTTCAATAAAATGGTAGACTAGAAAGCCAGATCAACAGAATGAGGAGAGTTGGGGGATGGGTTTGCTTGAGATGGAGAAGAAATAAAGGAAGAGAGCTTACGTTTGCATAAAGGTTCCCTAAGGACAGGGCAAATCTAGGCATAGAGGGAGCAGGCAAAGGAACACTGAGGAGGGAGGGGATGGAGGGGTCAACTCCCAGAGACAATAGAGAGGGAAAGAATTGCCTTGGCAAGCTTTCTTGGCAGCTCTGGAGAGTCAGGAAGCCCTGAATTCAAATCCTGCCTCCTCATGCACTTGCTTGGTGACCCCAGTCTCTTTACCACCTCTCTGAGCCTCAGTTTCCTTAGGTGGGGAAACCCAAAGCCCCTCTGACCTCGGATAGCCTCGAGATTTAAATGAAATGTTATAACCCTAGCGGGAATTGTTTCTTAATCTTGCTCAGACCCGAGGGCAGAGGCATGGCAATCAGGAGGGCTGGCCTCCATCTTGTGGGTACCAGGGGAGTCCCAAGTGCCAGGCTCAGCCAGGAGAAGATGCAAAGGGGGGGGGGGGCAGAGCACAAGAGACAGGGGAGAATAGCAACTGCCATTTCCTAAATGCCTTCCTCCAGTGCTTTACATATGTTAACCAGTTCCATCTTCACAACAAGGGGGGGTGAGCTGCTATTATTATGCCCCTTTTCCAGACGGGGAACCTGAAGCCCAGGTTTAGGAAGTTGGGGTAACCGGCAGCCAGGAACGGAGGGAGGCAGAGTTCCCCCTCGGGCCTTGCTGCTGCCACATGGGGGCTCAGGGAGGGATTGTCTCCCATCCAGCTGGAGGGAGGTGGGAAGAGGAGCAGCAGTGATAGGGTGTGAGAGAATAAAAGTGAAAACTATTAGGTGAAAGACTTCCACTAGAAGAAAACAAGGGGAAAGCAGGGGAGACACAGAAAATGCCAGTTGTGGGAAGGAGAGAAGACTCCAGAGGTTCGGGTGGGGCGAAGTAGGAGATGGCCCTGGAAGGCAGTGGTCTTCAGAGGGGGAGATTCCCTCAGCTCCCTCCTGCCTCAAGCCTCTCCCCACTCCATACCACCCTTAACTCAGCTCAGTGCAGGTCTGACCATGTCACCCCAGCCCCCTCTCCACTGGTCAAACGCCAGCCAGCCATCCTCCTGCAGGACCTAAGATCTCCAGGATCCAATAGCGATCCATCATACCCCCTTATCCATATTACAGAATTCGGAGTCGGAGGAAACCCTACTGTCATCTAGGCCAGGAGAGCCTGACCTTTTTTTGTCTTGGGCTAGATGGGGCCCTTTGGGGGGCACTTGAGGACCAGGACCCCTTCTCAGAATAATAAATTCAGTGGCCAAAACATTACCTAGTTCATGCATCCCCGTTTAAGAATCCCTGATCTAAGCCATATCGTACATGGAAGGGATCCCCAGTCACATGCCCAATGGTATCCATTCTGGGTTAGGAGCCCCCCAAGGTGGAGGGACCCACAAACCTGGACAGGAACATCAAGGAGGGTCAATATTCTCAGATACTAATGGTGGTGAAGGGGACCTCCAAGGAGCCCCCAGATTGAAGGACAGGGCTCAGGCCTCGTGGAAGCCAGCTCCGGGGCCAAAGGGCAATCCACTTTTAAAAAGGACCAGAACCAGCCACCTACACACCCGGAGATACTCAGTATCTCCGAGGGGGCGGGGAGGGCGGTACAAGGAGACCCCCGAGGTCATTCCCAGCTCAGAATATAAATGAAAACGAAATAATAAAGGTCCACCCAGATCCTCTAGGAGGGGCAGACCTAGCTCCCTGCCCTCTCAGTCCCATAAATTTGTATTTGAGATAAGAGAGCAGCATCCCGGCTCGGCCGCAGGGTCTGCTGGGTTTCAGGCTCCACATTCTTAGCAGAATCACCCTCTTCTAGGATTTCATCACACCCCCTTCCAGTCTGTTACAAACGCCTTCTTCCCTATGGGTCTCCCCTCTTCACTGATTTCTCCACACAGAAAAACTTCGGTTATTTCTAAAGCCCAAGTCTGATCATGCCCCTCTACAATCTCCCGTAGCTCCCCAGTGTTCTTAAGACATTTAGAACCTCCCCTCTCCATTTCGAGGCGGCTTTCACACATTCTCCAACCAGCTAGGCCAGGCCGGCTGCTGTTCCCCAAACCATTCCCCCTCCTCCCTCCGACGCCTGCTTGGTCTGACTGCCTCTAAGCCCTTCCCAGGCTCAGTCTCCGATCTGGCGCCCCGCAGGAAGCCCCGAAGCCTGGCCCCGGGGCCGCGGGCGGATAATCCGCAGCCTGCCCGCTCACCTTCCAGGGAGAAATTCTGCGCCCGCCTGCGAAAGTCGCGCTTCTGCGTGGCGGTCACCAGGTGGTCCGGCAGGGCCCCGCTCTCCAGGAACTTTTGGACTTCGAGGATTCTGCGGTCCATGGCTGGGGTTCAGGGATGTCTGTGGAGAAGGAAGCGGGTCGGGTCCTGAGCCTCTGCCCTTCGACTCCAGGCCAGGGCTCTGGATTCGAGTCCCGATTCGGCCGCTAAAGTACTGCGTGAGCTGGGCTGTAGGGGCTACATGGGTGGTAATGGTAGAGCAGCATGAAGCCCTGGCCGCGGACCAGCGGAACAGACTGGTCCAGAAGTCTAGGAGGGGAAGGGAGGGCCAGGTGTGTAGGGGGGTGAGAGGAGGGGCTAAAACTTCCGAGAGGCACGCCCCTCCCCTTCCCACTCCCAGAGCCCGCTCAGCCAGAGGATGGAGATGGGAGGCTGGGGGTGGGGGTGCTGGGCAAACGCATAGCGACTCTCCCCCTCCCCACTGGGGAAGGCAAGAGAGGCTCCCATTGGCTCAGGCATACGCGGGACCCTAGAGGCTGGGAAAGTCCCTCCCCCACTACTTACGCCCACTCTGAGCATCTAGGCTGGACCTGGGGGTGGGGGGAGGGGAGAGGTCTCTCCATCTTTGGCCTTCTCTTCCCTCCCCCTCCAGGTGGGCAGATGCTCCTTCCCCGGTAAATAAATTAACTGGCATTAAGTACCCACTGTGCGCCCAGGCACTGTGCTAGACGCTGGGAAAGAGAAAGACAGCCTCTGCCCTCAAGGAGCTTAGGAACTAAGGGGGAAAAGGAAGCCGGGGGGGAAAGGGGGAAAGGGGAAGGTACCACTTGGTGGGAGCCTCCAGAGCAGGGCAGCCAGGTGGGAAAGGAGGTGTTCTGGCCTGCAGACTCTTCAACAGATGCTGGTGAGGTAGGGTCCCAGGGCTGATGGGATGAGCCACTGGAGTTTAGTGAGTAGGATTTGAACTCAGGCAGCCCAGTGCCCTCTCCACTGCCTGCCAGCCCTGTCTAAATAGGTGCCTCTGAATCCTATTTTTTCCTGGCAATAATGCTGATCAGACTGGTTCAGCTTGGCCTGGGAGGGTAAGGGATGCACCTTTCAGTGGCAGCCTTCCAAGGAAACTTTGGGTGGCTGCTTCCATCTGGCAGATTATGGGACACCCCCCCCACACACACACACATACTGTAAGCTTTTTTCCAATAACTCTCATTCCCAATATGGAAACCTGGCCATCACAGGACTATGTACCCTAGATCTGACGCTGAAGGTATGGTCCATAGGCCTGGAAGCCCCTCTCTGTTTTCTCATCTGTAAAATGGATTTCATAAACACTCACTCTACCTCCATATTTGCAAACTCCTTCCTCAAACCTAGAGGTGAGGGGGATGAGTGTCATGTTTTGAGTGAAGTTATTAGACTTCTATCAATTTCTGAAGGGACCTGGGGGAACCTAGAATTCAGAAGCTCTCATTACATATGCATATCAATTGATGGTTTTTAAGAGATGCTAGGGGCAGCTAGTGGGGAAGTGGATAGAACCCAGGGCCAGGAGTGAGGAAGACCAGAGTTCAAACCCAGCCTCAGACACTAGCTGTGTGACCTTGGACAAGTCTTTTAACCCTGTTTGCCTCAGTTTCTTCATCTGTTAAAGAGCTGGAGAAGGGAATGGCAAACTCCAGTATCTTTGCCAAGAAAGACCTAAGTTGTGAAGAGTCAGACTGAATGGGACTGAAGGAGGTTCAAATCGCAAGCCCGTAAATGTCAGAGAGAGGATCTGAACCCGTGTCTTCCTGCCTTTCCATCATCTCTGTATCTGTGCCTATATTCCTATGTGGTTCTTAGCCTCTCGTTTAGATTATGAGGTCCTAGGGAACAGGGCCTGAACTCCTGTTTTGAGAGGCTGTAAATCTGCTACATACACACACACACCACACAATACACCCTACACACAGCACACTCACCCTACACACACACCCACACACATCACACACACACACACACACCATGTTCCGGCAGCCCAGGTCTAGAGCTGTGCTAGCTTTGGGTGGGGGCCCAGACAAGCTGGCCAGCTTCTTAGCTTGCTGTGTGATCCAGGGCTAGTCACTCAGGGTCTCTGGGCCTCCGTAAAATGGGGGCCATAAGCCTGCCCTCCCCTTACCATCTTACCATGCAGCCCTCCCCAGGACAGCACAACACAGTAAAGCATTATGTAAATGTTAGCCATTAAGAGTTTTGTACCAGTAGCTGGTGGGGGGAAGGGGTGGCCCTCCCTCCCTCTTCCTTCCTCTCTTCCTCCCCCTTCCTTCTTTCCCTCCTTCTCTCCCAGTAGCTTTTCCCCTATTTGGGAATGGGCCCAGGCCTGCCTGCCCTGTTCTGCCCACCCCCCCCAGCCAGTTCTGAGGAGGGGGCCCAGCCTGACTGGTCTTCACCTTCTGGGGCTCCCAGCTGCCAGCCTCCCCCCCCCCCCCGCCTTCCCTCCTGGTAAACAGGGCCAAATGCTGGCCTGGGCCCCTGGCTCTCCCTGGCCCTAGCTCCAGACAGTTCCTGTGAGGCATTGTATTGGCTGGGGCTTCTCATCTGGGCCCCTGAATGCCCCTAACCCCAGGGAGGGCTGAGGGAAGAAAGGAGGGACCAGACTTGACAGCTGAAGGGAGTGGGAACCCTTCGGATCTAGCTGTGTAGTGATGGCAATGTTGCTTCTACTTCCTAAGCCTCAGTGACTTCAGCTGAGAATGGGGGTAAGCGCACAGGCACTGCAGGCCTTCTTTCAAGGGTCATTGTGGGAGGAAAAGTGTTTGGTCAACCTTTCAGCACTGAGGAAAGGGGGTGGGAGGGATGAGTGGGGAGGGGACAGAACACAGACCACACAAGTGAGAGGGGGCTAAGGCTGGAAGGACCTCAGAAACCATCAAAGCCACCCCCCTGATAGATGGGGAGACTGAGACACAAAAAACAGTGACAGTTGGATCTGCCTCCTCCCAGGCTACGGGAGTCTTCCCCATGTGTCACATGGCCTGAGCCAGTGTTCCAGGGCATGGGTGTAGGCTGTGTGGATTTTCAGAGGGGGAGGTTGGAGGAGGAAGGGGTAGGGGGCTGGAAGAGGCCCCAGCAGAGAGTGGAGCTTGGTCCCCAGCCTCCTGGAGAGTGGCCTGCCCTTTGTCCCCACTAGGGTCCCAGCCAGAGGGCCCAGACTGGGTGGCATCTGCCATTCCCCAAGGTGGCATCTGCCCAGGGCCTAGACTAAAAGGGGGTTGGGGGAGGGTGGTGGCATTGTTTTTCCTGAGAGCTGGGATGAGGCTTATGAGGGTAGAGATGGGAGGGAAAGCTGGCAAGGGCCCTGGAAGAGGTTGCCCCTCCCAAGTCCCCTCAGGCACAAGCACCCTCTGCTGGAGGGAAAGGGCAAGCACCCACCCACCCTGCTCCCCTTTCCCAGGCCCAGGCTGGTGGCTCTGATCCAGGAGCGGCTATTGTTTGGCTGGAAGCTGCTTCCTCCAAGGGAAGGCCAGTTCCAGGGACACCGTGTCCTCGCCCAGCCCCTGCCCTCCCTCCAGCTCCCTGTCCCCAGTAAAACTACCTGATCTGCTCTCTGAGTGGGGAAAATGGAGGCCAAGCAAACTGCCAGGGCATGGGTGCCCATACCCCACTCCTCCCCGCCCCCAAGCTCCCTGGGTGAATGCTCCGGGTGCCAGCCCACCCACCAAGCCTCCAGATCACCAGGGAACCCTCTGGGCTCCAGCCCCATTGTCCTGGAGGGCAGGCTGATCCCCACCCATACACCACCACCCCCAACCCAGAGAAACTGAGGCACAGGCCGGGAACTGACCCACTCTTCCCAGCAGAGGAAGGAAGGAAGCCTGGCTCTTTAAGGATCTAATTCTTGGAAAAGCCAGTGAGTGGATTGGGTGGGGTGGGGGGTGGCCATCAGACAGACTCCTGCCCTCAGGGTCTGGCTTCCTTCTCAAATGGGTGTGATTAGATTGGGGGGAAGGGGAGGGGAGAGAACTGAAGAAAGCTCTTTAAAAAAACGAGTGGGAAGGAGGGAGTGATGCTTGAGGTCTAAACAGGTAAATCCATCCCAGAGACTCCCCGCCTCCCAGGCCAGGCTCTGGGTAAAGATGGCCCCAGGCAGAGGTCTAGGTTGAAATCTTACCTCTGACCTCCTTCTCACCCTTGGACCGGGTGCTTGAAAAAATGAAGAGGCCAAGTGGATTAAAGAGGGGCCTCCCTGGGCAACTCCCTTAACCTTGATGGACTCATCTGGAAAATGCGAATAATAACAGCACCTCCCTCACTGGATTGTGGCAAAGATCAGAAAGGAGTCATATTGGAAAGGTGTTGAAGGGTCAGTCTGTGGGATCCCTTCTTAGGATACGTGGATGAGGCTCCCAGAAGGTTGGGGGGGGGGGGGTGGACCTTACTCTGAAAGCCTTGGCTCAGCCTCCTGGAGAAGCTCATGGGATTCCCTGGAGATCCAGCTGCCTTTTCCTACCTCCCCTCCCCCCACATCTGGTGGGCTATTTGTTTATCTGTATTCCAGTGGATTGGAAGTTCCCCGAGGACAGGGAGATGACTCTCCTACCCTTTAGATTGTAAACTCCCTTGGAGGCTGGGACTGCCCCTGACATTCCTTTGTAAAGTGCTGCCAAGCCTGAGGCTCTTAATAGATGCTTCTTGATTGACAAATAAATGGGAAATGGACTGGAGCTAAGTGTGGTTGGCACGTAAATGGGAAATGGACTGGGGCTCCGAGGTCCTAGGACTGAGGAATTCCCAGCCTGACTGGCTTTCTGCTCTAGGGCTTTGAGAGAAAACCCTAAATCTGGAGGGGAGAAAGGAGGAGGAGGGGGCGGGAGGACTTCCATTCCCTCCTCAAACCAAGCACTCATTCATTCATTCATTCATTTATTCATTCATTCATTCACTCATTGTACTCTGGTGTCTTTGGTGCCAGAAACAAAGTGAATTTCTCAAGTGATTTGCATGCAGGCTGCCGGATGAAGGGGCTCAGTGCGGGGGTGAGTCGAAATTTCTGCCTCAGAAATCCCCTGGGTCGGATCTGGCAGATTTTGACTGTTTTTGTTTTGTTTTGTTTGCAGAGGAAGGGTGGGGAGTGTGCAGATCTTACAGCCGAGCTTTCAAAATGTAGGGACACACATCTGAGCCCTCCAAAACCTACCTTGGAATTCATTCGCAGGCTCTTGGATTAGTATTAATAGCAAGAACAACTAGCATTTATAGAGTGCCTTAAGGTTTACAAAGCGCTTTTCCTGCATTGATCAACATGCATTTATTAATCACCTACTGTGTGTTCAGCACTGGGGACCCCCAGAAAACAAAACATATTTTCTTTATTAAAAGGCAAGAACAACCCTGGCCATTTGAGCTCTCCCTCTGATGGGGAGACTACCTGCCGACAACGATGTATAAATAAGCTACAGACAGGAAAAACGGGGTAACAGGAAGAAGGCACTAACATTTAAGGGGATCCTTGTGGAAGGTGGTTTTAGCTGGGACTGAAAGGAAGGTGGTGAAGTGCACCTAAGCTCTGGGCTTGGAATCAGGAAGACTCATCTTCCTGAGTTCAAATCCAGCCTCAGACACTTCCTGGCTGTGTGACCCTGGGCAAGTCACTTCACCCCGTTTGCCTCAGTTCCTTATAAGCTGGAGAAGGAAGTGGCCAAGCACTCTGGCATCTCTGCCAAGGAAACCCCCCAATGAGGTCATGGGAAGTGGGATCAGGCCAAAAGGACTGATTAAAGGAAGCCTGGAGCGAGCACCCGGCCTCCACTGGACTATAAGGTCCTTGAGGGCAGGGATTGCCTTGTATCTTTAGAACTTGGCCCAGTGCTTGGCACATAGTAGGCACATAATTTTTATTGACTGAAGAGGAGGAGAAAGAGAATTCTGAACACTGGGGACAAAGAATTGCCCAGAGTCCAGAGATGGCCTGTTCCATTCAAGGAGCAGCAAGAATGCCAGCGTGGGCTGTCACTCAGAATAAAGGAAGGGAATAAGCATTCATTAAGTGCTTATTGATATAACCCCATCTGATCCTAACAACAGCCCTAGGGGGTATGGGTTATATCCCATTTACAGATAAGAAAACTGAGGCAGAGAGTGAAGTGACTTGGCCAGGGTCACACAACCTCAGCTAGGAAGTATGTGAGGCTAGATTTGAACTCAGGCCCTTCTGATTTCAGTGCTTTATTCAATGGGCCACTTAGCTATAAGAATACTGGAAAGGTTCCTAGGGGACATGTAGTAAAGAGCTTTGAATGCCAAAGGATTTGATATTTGAGACTGGAGGAAATAGAAAGCCACTGGAGTTTGAGGCATGGGGGGGGGGGTGTCAGACCCACCTTTTAGAAAGATCATTTTGGGGGCACTATGTAGTACAGTGAATAGAGCACTGGCCCTGGAATCAGGAGGGCCTGAGTTCAAATGTGGCCTCAGACACTAACACTTACTAGCTGTGTGACCTTGGGCAAGTCACTTAACCCCCTCCTGTCAGTTTGAATTCTGAGTGGTGGCTGGACAAGTGGGGAAAGACTAAAGGCAGAGAGAGATCAACCAGCAAACTTTGGTGGTTACAAAGGCGAGAAGGGGAAGAGAAGAAGCATTTATTAAGTGCCTACTCTGTGCCAGGCCCATTATAAGTATCTTCTGATCCTCACAAGCACTGGGGGAAGTAGGTGGTTCTCCCCATTTTATAGTTGAGGAAACGAGGCAGAGGAGAGATGTCATATTGGAAAATGGATGGGTTTTGGCCACAAATTGAATGGGGGGTGTGTGGTGAGTGAGGAAGCTTGGTTTCAGGTCTGGGTGAGTGGGAGGGTGGCAATGATGAAGGCAGGGATTGGGGAGGGCTTTGGAGGAAAGGTGATGAGTGTCTAAGAGACCTATCTGGATCCCTGGAGGTGGCACCTGGAGCTTCCAGATTAGGGCTGAGAACAGGACTGAGAATCAGCCTGGAAATGGTCATTGAATTCACAGTGGATTGAATGCTGGTTCAAATCCAGCCTCAGACACACAGTAGCTGTGTGACCCTCAGCAAGTCATTGAATAGCTGCCTCAGTATCCCCAACTATAAAATGGGCATCTTAACAGCACCTACCTCCCAGGGTATCAAAGAAATATTTATAAAGTGCTTGGCACATAGTAGGTGTTATATAAACTTATTACTGGGCAGCTGTAATGGAAATGCAGATTTAAAGATCTTCCCTGCCCCTAGGCCCTTTGATTGGCTTAAGAGACTCTGAGAACCTTCCTTGATTTGAAAATATACTCTGCCTCCTAATAGGCTGAATGTGGCCACATGGAAACTGTGGTAGGAGGCTTGGTTTTCAGGAATGACCACTCGTAGGTGCTGTGTAATTGGGCAGTGGGTCAAGAGGGTTGTGACATTCTCTGAGCCAGGAGAAGGCTATATAATCCCTAATGTGAGTCTTTGCTTTGGGGCTCACTTTGAGAAGTGTTGTGTGATTTGACCAGATGAGACTCTAGGAAGCTGTTGAGAGCCCCCCGGCTTTGAAAACCCAGATGTTGATGCTTCCCTCTCTGGTAACTGTGATTTTGGTATTGATAATTGTTGGACAGTTTGGAAGCCTGTCTGTTTGATCTGTCTGTATACTCTGAAGTTCGGGGTGCTGACCTTTCCCCCCCGAACTAGGTAATATATGTTTGTTTGATTAAAGTAAGCTTGTTAGCAGATTTTGAAAAGCAGATTTAAGAACCTGTGTTGGCAGCCACCCTGGGGATGTTGGGGTGCTTGCTGCTACAGCAGTTAGGTGGCATAAAGGATAGTGTTGGGCCTGGAGTCAGGAAGATTCACCTTCACAAGTTAAAATCTGGTCTTGGACGCGGGCTAGCTGTGACCCCAGGCAAGTCACCCTATTTCCGCATCTGTAAAAACGATCTGGAGAAGGAAATGGCAAACCACTCCTGTATCTCTACCAAGAAAACCCTAAATGGGGTCACTCAGAGTTGGACATTAATGAAAAATGATTGAACATTGAAATTACTCTCACTAGCTGTGTGACCTTGGACCAGTCTCATCCCCCTGGGTTTCATTTTTCTCCATAAAACATAGCCTCCTTCTCCTCTGTAAAAATATGGGTTTGGGGGAAGCTAGGTGGTGCAGTGAATAGAGCACTGGCCCTGGAGTCAGGAGGACCTGAGTTCAAATCCAGCTTCAGACACTTGACACTTACTAGCTATGTGACCTTGGGCAAGTCACTTAATCCCAATTGCCTTACCTTTCCCCCTCAAAAAAAAAATGTGGGGGTTGGATGGAACATCTTTAAAGGTCCCTTCCAGCTCGAAGTCTCTTGGGGGCAGCAGTTCTCAAACCATGGTCTGAGGACCTGTAGGGGTTCCCCAGAACCTTTTAGGGGATCCATGAGATAAGCTCTATGTATCACTGAAGATTTCTAATATGAAATTTAATAAATTTAATACTATCAATAGACAAGAGATTCCAAACCATCGCTCCTGGAGAGAAGGTTCCCAATAATTCAGAGTCTACAGCACAGAATAGCGGTGTCCAAGCTGGGAGGGGCTTTGGGGATCTGATCAGCCCCATGCCCTGACATTTCCAGACCCTGGGGGCCTGTGTCCCCATGGCCTCTGGACACTGTCCTTTAGTGCCTGACTGAGTGTCCCCTCCAGTCCTAACTCCTGCCCTCACACTGGGGGCTTGAGCACACATGCGAATGCCCCCCAAAAATGGATGCCCCACTCCATTCAATCTCCTCTGTCCCCTACCCTGCTCCACAGGGGTGGTCACAGCCCCGATCCTACCCCAACACTCCACTTCTGGGTTTATCCCATAGTAACTTTTACCCTCTCTTCCTCGGCCTTGCTATCACTATCCCTGACGATGGCCTCAGTCCTCACCAGGAAGTGAGTCCATTTCCTCCACCGGTAACCCCAAAGCCACCTTCAGAAGGCCTCTAAGACAGCTGTTTTTAAATAAGCTAGGATGACCTAATGGGCTGAGGCTTGATTCTGAACCACTGAGATTGGAGCTGCCCTGATTCAGCCCTCACTGGGCCTGAGGGGTGCTGGGACTGGATGCTAAGGAAGGGCCCTTCCAGGTATAGGCCCTTGAGGCCCTACCTACCTTGAGTAAATAGGTCACCGCTCCCTCCAAGATCCGGAAACATTTCTGGGGAGGAAGGAGACCCGAAGCGACTTCCCCTTTCAGACTCTGGGGGGCCCTGTGGTGCCAGGGTGACCTGGGCAGCTGTTGTCAGCACCCCTCCCCTCCATCCAAACAAACCCGACTGCAGGGAACAGGAATGTGTTCAGTAGGCCCCATCCAGAAGCAGGAAATGCAGAGGGGCAGCAAAGAGGAGGATTATGGAGGTTGGCGGCAGGGGAGCCCCATCGAGGGGGAGGCAGGGGGCTTAGCTTCCTCCCCTGTAAGATGGTGAGCCTACCCCCAATCTGAACTGTGCATGCCCACGTTGGGGGAGGGAAGAAAGGGAGCAAGATCATTCTCCACACCCGAAGGCCTTCAGAGACTGTCTGATCTGACCCTTTTACAGTTGGGGAAACTGAGGCCAAGGTGACCCAGGTAATATGCTTCAGAGGCAGGATCTGAACCCTGTTTCCCTGGAATGAATGGGCATTCATGGTAGGGGGCCCCACCCCCCAAAGGGAGGGGTCCCAAAGCTCTTTACACAACCCAGTTTATTTCTGTACAAAACCATTGCTCTACACAAAGAGAAGCCATGCCCTCACCTCTTCCCCCAGGGAATGGGCCCCCTGTGCCCACCCCATCCAGCACAGACTCTTGCCCCATTCCAGCAGAGGCCCTTCCCTTGTGCCCTGTGGGCCGTCCAGCTGGTGGAGCCCAAACCCAGGACAGTAGTAGCTGATGGTCAGTTCTGAGGATCTGAGCCCACCAGGCTGAAAAGGGCTGGAGGCTGAGAGGGAGGGAGCTTAGTCCCCCATTTCTGGGCAGGGTGAGTCTGGAGGAGCCCCACTGGGGCAACAGGAAGCACGTGATTTCGTTAAGACCACCAGGAGCCTGGAAGCCCAAGGACACAGGCAGGACTAGGTCCTTCAGGCTCAAGGATAGACACCTGGCCATCCCCAGGGTCATGTGGGCAGCCAAAGGCCCAATACCAGAGAAAATAAATAGTCATCGAGGCCGAGGAGCTTCCACTGACCCCCCCCCCCCAGAGCCCTCCCCTTATGGCTGCCAGTTAGAGGGTAAGGGTCATACTGATGGGAGGGGGCCAGAACAGCTAGAACAGGAGGATGCTGTCTGCCTACAGCCTCAAGTTGGGGGTTACAGGGTAGGCCCTGAAGAACCATGCCCAGCAAACGGAAGGGGACCCATGATCCTCAGGGGCAGCCACTGCCAAGGGCCCTGCCTTCTGTCTCAAAGCCCTTTGGCCACACAAGATGATGCCCTTTGTGACTGGCCTAGCAGGTATCAAAGCTGTAGGAAGATCCCTCTCCCCCACCCTCTAGGTGGAGAATGTCCCCTCCCAGCCCTTCAGAAAAGGGAAACTGAGGAATCAAGGAACCCTGGCCCTTTTACAAGTAAGTGTCTTCACTCTCCTGGGAAGTCAAGCTCTCCTTGGAATGATGAAGCGAGTCCTTGGCACCTGCGTCCTCTGCGCCCCAGGCGGCCTTAGGCACTGGGTCAGCAGTGGGACCCAGGCCCTGAGGAGGGGCTTCCGGGACTGGGCCGCTGGCCTCACCAGGCACCCCTGGGGACAGTTGTGGTGGGGGCTGCTGCTGCCCCTTCTGCTGCTTGGCCTTCTCCTTCATGGCCTTCTGGTGCTCCTTCTCTGCCTGCTTCTGCTGCCTGCTCTTGGTGCCTGGTGCCGGCAGCTGGGTGCCCGGGGGCAAGCGGATGGAGGGAGAGGGCTCCAGCGCCTTCCGAGGGGCCGGCTCCGCCTCGCTGATGGCCTTGGCCCCGTGGAGCCTCGGTGGCGACTGGTACTGGAGCTCGCCCCGCGTGTCCTTCCACTTCCGAAGCTGGATCAGGTGTTCACGCTCAATCTGACGCTCGGTCACGGGCAGTTCAATGACCTGGTGCCCAAGACCAATGAGTGTGCCACCTGTACCTAGGCTGGACCCCTCTGGCTCCAGGCCCCCTTTCTTGGCTCCTCATCCCCCCCGCTTCCAGGGCCCCCATACCTCCTGCACCAGGAAGGTCTCCTGCATGATCTTGGGGTTCAGACTGCGCAGCCGCTCCATGGTCTCGTACTGGCCCTGGCAGGCCTTAAGCTTCTCAGAGGAGCCCAGACTATGCTTCAGCAGTACCAGCCCCACTCGGAAGAGGATCTTCACCCCTGCAGGGAGGAGGAAGGGTCAGGGCAAGTGTCCAGCACTTGGTAAAGCATGACTGACCACAGAGAAGGGGCTGGCCAGCCTGCCGGAGCAAAGGAAGCTTCGCTGCCCTGTGACGCCCTTAGGTGACTGTAGGAAGGAAGGAGCACAAGCTCTCCTCTGTTCTCCATTGAGGAAACTGAGGGGCACAAAGTTGAAGCTGACCAATTTAGTGTCACAAGCACTGACTAGAATTAGAACCCAGGGCCAAGCCTTCTCCCTTCACAGCCCCCATGGGAGCTGGTACACAGTGGCTTTGGAGGACTGGTGCCGCCCTAGCTCTGGCCAGGGAGAGGTGAGGGAGGATGGGGGCAGCAGGGCAGCCATGGGTCCTCTCCGGGGGCCCCATCAGGCCTCAGGGCAGGCCTGCTGCCCCCTCTTCAGACCCCCAGCCAATGGAGGTATTCCTGCCCAGGCTGGAGGCAGAGAGGAGGCTTCCACCAGCCCCATGAAGTCAGTCTAGTGGGCTGGGGGGTCTGCAGTCATCTCAATCACGAGATTCTGGGCTTTAGACCCAGGAGAGACTTTAGGGGGCATCTAATCCACCCTGCTTCCCCTCACACATTATGCCTCCCTTTATGGAGGAGACCCCAGCCCAACGAGGGCCAGATCCTTCTCTAAGGTGACTCCCTAGTGGCATTTAAACCCACGTTTTTGACTTCCCATTCTAGCAGCTGCCTCCTCCCCTAAGTTGGTCTAGGGCCTAATTCCTGGCTGGACCCTCCAGCCTGCACCTCAGAGGAGCCTAAATCCCCCCTGGACAGAAAGACAACCCAGCCTCTCCCCTAGGCCCTGAAGCCCCGAGCTGGGGGTTTGGTGCCCACTGTTCTGGGGCAGGCCCATGGACCCCACCTCACTCAGCCTGGAGGGGTAAAGACCAAGCTCCTCCCAACGCCTGCCTTTCAAGAGGATGGAGCCTGGACTCCTGGACTCCTGCCCCTTCAGAGTGCAAGCTCTGGAGGACAGGGACAGTCTTGCTTTTTCTCTGTATGTCCAGCACTTAGCACGGGTTCCTGGCACGTTGCTGAGATCACATCAGGCCCTTGGTTTCCTGGTCTGTAAAACCGGGGCAGCGGCTGACCTCCCACAGTGCCCCCACTGTGCTGCTTACTCGCCAGGCTTTGTGTGTCCCCAGGGTCTGCAAGCTCAATACTGAGACACCTCAACTTCTAATATGGAAAATGCTGATATTTGCCCACATGAGCAAAGGTTCTCTGGGGGACGGGGTTGCAGTCATTTCTGAGGGTCTCGCTGGGAGTTGCTGCTCCCCCTGAGTGGACTGTGCCCCCTCCCAAGTCCCACCTCCAAACCCTTGCTCTGGCTGTGCTCTGAGTGGCCTGGTCTCCCTCCCCTGCTCTGGTCCTGTATCTCCTCTCCAGGGGGCCTCCCCTGCCCCCAGTGGCTGGTAATGATCATCGCTCCCTCAGAGCACCCTTTATGCCTGGGTCACCTCTCTGAGAGGCTGTGTCTGAATGCCATCACACCAATTATCTGAGCTGGCACCTTGGCACTGCCTGCTTCCCCCCACCCCATGAAGGGCTAAACTCGGGTCCTTTCAGCCTTTCTCTTCCCAACCCCCAGAAGCCCAAAGTGGGGCGAGGGAGGTCCATACCTTCACAGAAAAACATGTCCCAGACACGAAGCACAGAGCTCCAGGGCAGGGTGCGGGAGAAGGCGCACATGAACCACTCTGTCATGTACAGGATGGGGTCAATCTTCTGCTTGCTCAGGTGTTTGTAGGCCACTGGGGAGACTTTGTGCAGCAGAGAGAACAGGATCTCCCCGTCCAGCTGGATGGCCTCCTGCCATGAGAGCCAGGCGTGAGCATCCCAGCCCAGGTTCCCAGGGCTACTGTCCTTCATGCACACGTGTGCAAGAACACACACACATGCACACATTCAACACAGGGTGGGCACCCGGCTCTGCCCCACCCAGCCCCTGAGGTTGGTCTCCGGCCATACCCAGCATTCTGATTCTGGAGCTGGGCAGCAGGGAAGTGGGAGAAGGCCCAAGAGCCCTGGCCAGGCAAAGCCTGCTCAGGGGTCCCTGGGAGGGGCTGGGGACCCAGGCACAGCATCCAGGGGCACAGCCGCAGCTTACCAGCTTCTCACTGTAGTAGCCTGGCAGGTACTTTTCACAAATCTGCACGAGGCACCAGAAAGCTTGCTGTGACAGGAAGAGGAAGAGTCAGGCCTGGGCACTATGTGCAGGGGCCCTCAGTCTTCTGACCACCTCTCCCTCCTGGTGGGGGGACTGATAGGGGGGAAGAATGGAGCCCCAGGAGCCACTGGGGCAGGTAGGGAAATCCCATAAAGCCCCAGGGGAAGGGGCCAGCAGGTACCTCTGCAGGCATGTGCATGAGCAGGACAGCGGCCACAGGGGCCTGGGCTTGGCAGTAGCCCTCCTCAGGCCTGTAGAGGGTGTAGGCCTTCAGTACCCGGAATAAGTCCTGTTGGCTAGAGAAAAAGGACAAAGCCCTGAGACCAGGCCCAGGACCCAAGGGCTGGGCTGGGCCAGCGGCTCCAACCAGGAACAGAGCAGTCCCACAGAGGGAGAGCCCTAGGCTGGCTGTGGCTGGCAGGGGAAGGTGCTGGCCATCACCCACATCCTAGCTCGAGATCCATTACTGTATCAGTGTGACTTAAAGGCTTTGAGTCAACTCATTACCAAAGAGTAAAATGTGGCCACAGAGAAGTAACTTTCCCAAGGTCACCTGGAAAGAGCTAGGATTCTGCCACAGGCCCAATCTAGTCCTGGCCCCGATGCACCAAACAGGGCCCCTACCCCACCTGGGGAGAGGAAGGATTTTCCTAGGGACAGAATCAGAAATGAAGAATAGACACATCCACAGCTGCTCCCACCTAACCCTGACAAGCCAGAGCTAGAACCAACCCCTTGGCCAAGGCTCAGGCCTCTAACCCAGGCCCTCAAAGACCTTCTTTCTCATACCCTTTGGCATTTCTTCCTTTACGGGGTCCTCACCGCCACCCAATAACGTCACCAGGCCAGTTGGTCAGTCAGGAAAAAGACTCAGGCCTCATGACTCCAAATCTGTACTCTTTTCCCTATACTCGGAGCAGCCTGGAGACCCAGCACCCCAGCCCAGCCTGAACAGGCAGCTCCATTCCCAGGCCTCTGCCACAAAAAGTGGTCAAGCAGGTCTGGTACAAAACCCAGCCCTGGCTGCCTGGTATGGCCTTAACACACCCACCCATATTCACCAGCCCCAACCTTGGGGCCAGGGGCAGAACTGCTAACCAGCCGCTGACTCAGCATGGGAGGCCTCTGCACCTGGGACGCCAAGGGGTGTCACGGTCTAAGGCTCACTGTCCTCCAACAGGCTTAGGCCTGAAGCGGCCTTAGGCAAAGTTCCCTGGGCACTGGCCTCCTCCTACGAGCTGCTTGCCCTTTACCTGTGGGATACTACCTGCCCCCCCACCCCCACCAAACCCCAGTCTTCAACCAAGATCCACAAGGCCCTAGCCCCAGCCTTCACCAGGGTTTGGGCTCCAAAGCAGAAGGCTTGTACTCAAGGAGCTAACAAGTCACTCCCACATTCTAGGCTTCAGCTGTGGGCCCAGGGGACAGAGCACCAAGCATCAGGGCAGGAGGCCTGGGCTCAAATCCTGCTTCAGACTAACTGTGGGACCCCAGCAAATCACCCAAACTGTCTGTCTCCATCACTAACGACAGCATTGATGCCCCCACCCCCGCCTGGGGTGTTGTGAGAGAACATTCCGTGAAACAGCTAGTTCTGGGTGCCTAGCACACAGTAGGGACTTAATGAATATTGTCTCCCTTTCCCCTGAGCTTCCTCTGGTAGCTTGAAACAAATGGTGTCCTAAGTTCTCTTGGGGACCTGACATCTCCTGTCCTGAGGCCCCTCCCAATCCTGATATCCCCTGTTCTGAGGCCCTTCCCAGCCCTGATATCCCCTCTTCAAAGCATTCTCCCAACTGTACAATTCCCCTTTATTTTTTTTTTTAATTTTTAAAAGCAATTGGGGTTAAGTAACTTGCTCAAGGTTACACGGCTAGTCATTATTTATGCGTGGGTGCTCATTTTCTGAGGCCGGATCTGATCTCGGGTCATCCAAACTCCGAGGCCGGCGCTCTTACTCACTGCGCCGCCTAGCCGCCCCTTTAGGGCAATTGGGGTTAAGTAACTTGCCCAAGGTTACACGGCTAGGTTTTTGTTTGTATGGATTAAGTGTCTGAGGCCGGCTCCGAACTCAGGTCCTTCTGATTCCAGGGCCGGCGCTCTATTCACTGTGCCACCTAGCCGCCCCACAATTCCCCTTTAATGGTTCCCTTTGGCAGACTGGGCAGCTAGGTGGTGCAGTGGACAGAGTACTGGGCCTGGAGTCAGGAAGATCTGAATTAAAATGTGGCCTCAGACACTTACTAGTTGTGTGACCCTGGGCAAGTCACTGAACCCTGTCTGCCTCAATTTCCTCATCTGTAAAATGAGCTGGAAAGGAAATGACAAACCACTTCAGTATCTCTGCCAGGAAAGCCCCAGATGGGGTCACAGAGTTGCCTTGAACAGCACTGGCAGAGCCAGCCCTAATCCAGATCTCAAAAATGAGGCAATCTACCTTCCTTTCCTTTCCTGCTCCTCCAAAGGAACCCTGTTTCTGCCAGTCTCAGGAAGAGCCAATAAATTCATTCCAATTGAGTGAAGGCTAATTAATAAAACGAACGTGCCAGGGGCCTCTGGGGAATTTGCTGTTCAAATATCAAAGAAAAGAAGGTCTAGTGGCCAGCATCAGCAAACAGAAAGCACTCCATTTCTTGGTAGGGCTCTGTACACAGTAGGTGCTTAATGCTGGCAGCTCACTTGGCTTACCCGTGGCCCCCACGGGACACAAACATCTCATGGAAGGGGAACTGTCGGTGCAGGTCTCTCTCAATCACATCCAGCCACTTGGGGTCTCCTGGTGAGAGGTCCAGCTCCTGAAAGGAGAGGGGCTCCATGGGAGGGGGACGGGCAGAGACTGGGGCCACCTCGCCTAGACATTCAGGACCACGCTCTGCCCCAGGCAGCCGAGGGGACTCAGATGAAGGCCCCAGCTCACCCTCCCTGCCCTTGCAACCAGAGGAGCCATGGCCCTTTTAGGCCTCAGTCTCCTCCTCTGTAAAAGAGGGGGTGGAACACTCCTCACTAAGGCCCTAAATCTGCTCAGAACCCCTGCAGCCCTTCCACTGACAGAAGGCAAGAGTCGGCCTGCTTGGAGACCAAGAAGATCCTGGGCACACCAGGGGCATGGAAGAGCTGGGGAGGCTGCTGTGCCCGTGCCAATGCCCTCCTTGGTCAGAAGGTACCACAGTATCTTTGCTTCGTGCCTGAGCTTGGCACAGAGCCTCAGAACGTGCATCCACGTCAGCATCACTCGAGACATGAGAGCTGGTGATCGGGGCCCCCTCCCGTGGCCTTGCTGAGGATCAGTGAGCCACCTGGCCCCTCCACAGTGGGCACGCACCACGTGCACTGGTGGCTAGCTGGTTGGCTTTGTTTTGTGACAGGGGTAGGAGAACACTGAAGAAAGAGGATGGGCCCAGGACTCCAGATCACAAAGCAGGGGCCCACAGGCCAATTCTCAGTGATCGACAAGTCAGCCCCAATTGCTGCAGCTGCTGAAGCAGGACCCAGGGAAAGCTTCATGGAGGAGGGGACTTGACATCTGCTTCTGGTCATTCTGCATGTGGAATACCCTCCCTCTGCTCCACTCACTGGCTCCCAGAATCCCTGCTCTCCTCCAAAGCTGCCTTCACCAGGAGGCTTCCTTGGCAGGAGGCAGGTATCTGCGCCTCCAGCCTGGCAGGGATGGCTCCAAGAGCTGGTTGACTGGCTGCTGGCCTCAGAGAGGAGTGGCCCTGGAGGCCCTTCCTGGGAAAAGGCTTGGCACGCATGCTGGTGCCCAGCCTTGCTGGCTTCAGGGCCCTGGAGCTGCCCTCCCCTGGCCCCTGCAGAGCCCTGACCTGACCAGCCCTTTGTCCCTCTTCTCCCAGCTAAGACACAGAATCCTAGTGGCTGGGCCTAGGCCTGGGTCTCCAAGCTGCTCTGAATACAAGGAGGGGTAGTGGTGGAAGGGGCCCTCCTTACATCAAACTTCCCAGGATTCTGCTGGAGCTTCACCTTCCCTCCTGACAAGTACTGCCAGGCTCGGCCCCGCAAAGATGGCGGAATCCCCTTCTGGCAACGCAGACGGATCTGGGAACAGAGAGAGTCACTGTTGAAGTCTGAGGAGCAGAGGAGGGATGCCCTCAGAGGTGCCCCCCATGCCTCTGCTATAGAGGGAGGTGCAGCCCTGGGCACCCAGCTTGCCTTCAGGGGCCACTGCCACCAAGGCTCCCCAGGTCTAGCCTCTCTGGTCCATGTCCATGTGCTTGAGAATCCAGCTGGGAACCACTTAATACTTTTATAAAGTAAAAAACACATCTCCAACTATCAGGTGGAACAGCTCCATGGGATTCCCAGCTCTGTCTGGGTCTGCCTGGTAGCATTAGAATGACTCCATGGGGATTCTAGACCAATGCTGCCCAGATGACCTTGGGGAGGTCACTTAGCCTTTATCTCGAGATCTGTAGAATGAGGGGTCAGATAAGTCAGCCTGGTGGAGATCAGCTCTGCTCACACCTTCCTTCCTCTCCAGTCTCTGCCCCTCTGAACAGTAACGCCACCCACCACACCCTTTTTGTGTTGTGTTCCCCCACGTCCCTTCATCCCCTTCCTCTTTCCTTTCCCTCCCCCCTTCCTTCTCTCTTTTCCTCCTTTCCCTCCTCCCTTCCTTCCCTCTTTCCTTTCCCCTCCTCCCTTCCCTCTTTCCTTTCCCTCCCCCCTTCCTCTTTCCTTTCCCTCCTCCCTTCCTTCCTCTTTCCTTTCCCTCCCCCCTTCCTTCCTCTTTCCTTTCCCTCCTCCCTTCCTTCCTCTTTCCTTTCCCTCCTCCCTCCCTTCCTCTTTCTTTTCCCTCCTCCCTTCCTTCCCTCTTTTCCTTCTTTCCCTCATTTCCTCCCTCTCTTTCCCCTCCTTATTCTTCTCCCTTTCTTCTCCCATCCTTCCTCTTTTCTTTCTTTCCCTCCCTCCCTCATTCCCTCCTTCCTTCCTCCGGGTCTCCCCCATATAGCCCAGGCTGGAAGCCCAGTACAGGCGCTATTCCCAGGCCTAGCTCCAGAATTTAACCCTTTCACCTCCATCCTGGGCCACCTCAGGCATCCTCAGACACCCTTCCCCCCCATATTCACACCAAGCTTAGTTCAGATGCCCAACTGGCTTGGCCTGCTGAGGTCCTGAGTCCAGGCACCCAACCAGGTAGCTGAGACCATAGGCCTGCCCTCCCTGGCCAGGCTGTCTTTCTGTGGGCTTGTATTTGTGTGCTCAGGACAGTGCTGGCTATCTTGTAATGGCTTACTGAAGGCTTGCTGACTTGGCCTTTCTGGACCAAGGATCCTCTGAGGAATGAGGGCCGTGCTGCCTATCAGGCACCAACAGGATCATGGGAGGCCAGCAGTGCCCAGCCCCTGCCCCCTCCCCTCTCCCACTCCAGGTGGGAGGTTCTTGAAACATTGGATAAGGAAGCAAAGAACCATGCGGCTGATGTGAGGATGAAAACCCAGACTTCGGTCCACATAAGAACGAGCTGGAGCTGGTAAAAATGAAGGCCATTTTGCATGTGGCCAGTCTAGGCTCACCAGGCCAGGGACCTTTCCTCCTAAGCCTCCTTCCTGAGCCTCCTAAGGCAGCCTGGGAAGGATGTCCAACAATAACTCACCCTGACATGGGACTTTCAAGTTTCCCCAGTACTTTCCTCCTAAGAACCTGGAGAGCAGGAAAGGCAAGGGCTCTTTCCAGGTGGGGAAGTTGAGGCCTGAATGGGCAAGCCATTTGCTGAAGGTCACACTACGATGAATCTGAGCCCTGGTTCCCAAAGGGGCCATTGGGGCAGCTCAGAATGGGAGTTCCCCACAGTGCACTCTGCCCCAGGCCCTACTCCAAGGGGAGCGGGGAGTGCCTATGTCAGCTTCAAAACGGGGGTTCCCTGGCCAGTAATCAGTGGAAAGAAGACCAGGATGAAGGAAATGACCAATGCCTTTCCTAGGTCTTGGGGGTGGGCATCTTGTACCCCTAAAGTGTGTCTTAGCAGCAGGCCAGCCTCCCAGACAGGCAGGAGCCCCAGTGCTGGCAGCTCTAAAGCCCAGGGCCCAGGCAGACCTCAAAGCCCCACATCCTAAGGTAGCCAGACTAGTTCCCTTGGGCTGTCTTCCCTGCCTGTCAAGGAGCCTGGGTTTCCCCTGTAAACACTGCCCATCCCTGGGCTTTCCTTAGCCACGGGAGCCCCAGGAGACAAGCAGTTACATCACAGGACAGTCCCTGGCACTGGCACTGAGGTACACTGCCAGACACAGAACTGTCGGTGCTTTGGAGAATCCTAGCACACTACTCTCCATGAAGATCAGACAGAAGGTTCGGCCCAGGAGCTTATCTCCTCAGGTCCCACTGGACCCGGAGCCTAGGGGAGCACAGAGGCAGTTTATCAGGGTCCAGGGCACCACCCAAACATTCTTCTGGCACTGATCAGAGGCACTGTGTGGCCAGCACAGGCCAAGGCTCAGAAGCTCGGAAGGAGAATGGGGCCAGCGGCAGAGGCCCCAGGGACAGGCTGGGAACACCCACTTTTCCCTATCTTGGGTCCTGAGGGGGTCAGAGGAACAAACTTCTCCAAAGGCAGCGCACAGCCCAGACAGAAGGGAACTATCTCCCATACTCTAGGAGCTATCCTAGCTGATCTAAGGTCTAGATCTCTGGGGGGTGGTTTTGTGAGGCAATGACTTGCCCAGGGTCACACAGCTGGTAAGTGTCAAATATCCAAGGCTGGACTTGAACTCAGGTCCTCCTGACTCCAGGGTCACTGCTCTAACCACTGTGCCACCCAGCTGCCTCGGGTCTAGATCTTTGATTCCAAATGCTCTCCCCATCCCCCAGCTGCCCACAGGAGCCCAGACTCGGACAATCCTTCCCCCAAATGTTCTTCTAGGGGGTGGGGCCCAAAGCACTAGCTTCATGATTGGGAGAATAAAGGAGCCAAGGGAGATGAAATAGGGTATAAAGTGGAGAGCACAGCTAGGTGTGTCCAAGGTGGGTTGGGGTCCAAGGACCAGGGCCAGGAAACTGTCAGCAGGGACTGTTTCAGAGGTCACCGGGGCAAATCCACTCATTTTCCAGGGAAAGAGCCCCAGACCCAGAAAGGAAGTGGGAAGTCCCAGGTACTGCCCACAGTGGTCAGTGGGAAATCCTTGTGGGCTTCTAGCCCCCAGAACTCCATCATCCCTCAAAGCCAAGAGAAGCCCTTGAGGACCCCGGGATCAGAACCTCCCCTATCCTTCTTTTAAAAGGCCTAGGGTGGGGCAGGGAAGGAAGCTCTGGCTACTTGAAGGGCACATTCAGATTGAGCCAGGGAGGCATGGGATCAGGGGTTGAGGAAGAGACCAGCTAGATAGGGGAGCAGAGCAGTGAAGACAAGCAGCTAGGGAGTGATATGGCTGGTTGGGAAGGGGGGACTTTAGCTGCTTCTCCCTCCATAGAAAGGGAGCTCAGAAGCCAACAGGAATCATCAGGAGAAAGAAGACAATCACAGCCTGGCCAGCCATGAGTGCTCAGGAAGGGCCCTGCCACTCAGGGAGCTCCTTGGGCCTGGCCCAGAGGCAGCCCTAGGCCCCTGGCCTTGACTGACCCGGGGGGTGAGGGAGCCAGAAGAAGGAAGGGAAGAAAGCCTGGAGGGCCATGTCCAGCCCACTCTGTCACTGAGGCAGATACAGGGAATGTTTCCAAGTCTCTGCCTCCCAGGACCTCTGTCTCCTCGTTCACAAAAGAGAAATAAAGGTTTCCCTCCTTCTGTCCCCTTCCCAGCGTCACTACAAGGCTCACTGGTGAGCTCTGAGAAAAAGCCCTCCATGGGATGCCAAGCATGGGATCCTGACCAAAGCCTCCAAGTATCCTGCCCTGGGGGAGCCGCTGGCTCCACACCTGCCCAGCCCCCCTGCTGAGTGCAAGGGAAGGGATCAAGGGCAGAGCCTCCTCCTCCAGGCACAAACAGGGAGAAAGCACTCTCCAGGCCCAGCTGCTGCCTGGAGGTCTGAGGGAAGACAATATCCGGACACCAGGGAATGTATGCTAGGTCTGTCTCAGGAGAGACCTTGGGAGCTCAGGCTGAGCTGGGTTTCTTGACAGGAACAGGTCCTGAGCATCACCCTCTCAGGACTCGGGGCATGTGGCAGAGGAGGAGACCAGGCCCTGCTTTCAGAGGCAGGTGCTGCCTGGCACTGGGCTGCAAAGGCCAGGACCACATGGAACACTCCCAGGGCAGCCAGCATGAGTGGGCCCTCCCTGGCCAGGACCAGCACAAGGAACGAGCTGGGCTGAGGCTTCCAGGCTCAGCTGGAACACTCTCTACTCTTCCCACCCCATCCCCATGCAGCCCTGCCAGTGAGGAGGGAAAGGAGAGGAAGCAGTGGGAGCCATGGGAGGTGGAAGGGCCAAGAGAAGAGCTCATACCCAGTGTGGCCTAGAAGGACCCAGTGAAAACACTTCTAAAGGTTCCTAAGTGCTGAGGAGACAAGGGTGTGGAAGGGCCCTCTAAGGCCACTGGGCCTAGGCCTCTCATTTTACAGAGGAGGAAACTGAGGCCCAGAATGAGGAAATGATGTGTCCACAGGTACGGTGGGAAAGAGCCTCAGAGGCCAGGGCTGCCCACTCTGCCAGGTAGGGCATTGGAATAAACTGAAGAGGCCCAGCCTCAGCTGGGACATTGCTAGGGTCTGGGGTGGTGTGAGGAATAGGGGAGAAAGAGAGGCTACAGTGGTCCTGGGAGGACACAGACCAGTACTGGGAGCTGAAGCAGAGAGCCCGCCCTGCAGGCCTCCCCAGGGCAGTAAGAACAGAGGGCTCAGACACCTCAGAAATGAAACCCTCCCAAAAGACAACGAAAGTGCACTCCAAAGAGGGAAAGTGATTTGCCCAAGGTCACCTGGATCCTCTGCCCCCATTACCCATGCTCCTCCAAGGTCACCCAAGAAGGAAGCTAAGTCCACCCCAGGCAGGCCCTCTGCCCCTCCAGATCTAGGGCCCCCTCCTCCAAGCTTTAAGTCTTCTTGGGAGGACTTGGGTTTCTTGACAGGAACAGGTCCTGGGCATCACCCTCTCAGGACTTGGGGCATGTGGCAGAGGAGGAGACCAGGCCCTGCTTTCAGAGGCAGGTGCTGCCTGGCACTGGGCTGCAAAGGCCAGGACCACATGGAACACTCCCAGGGCAGCCAGCATGAGTGGGCCCTCCCTGGCCAGGACCAGCACAAGGAACGAGCTGGGCTGAGGCTTCCAGGCTCAGCTGGAACACTCTCTACTCTTCCCACCCCATCCCCATGCAGCCCTACCAGTGAGGAGGGAGACTCTAGGACCTCACCAAGGGAAGAGGTGGGAGGGTACAGATAGGGGGAGAAGGGTGATCAACGGGGCAGCAGGGAACTAGGCTGAGAGCCAGGCCCCCAGAAAGGATATTGACTTGGTCTGAAAGGGCTTCAAACCCCCATTGTGGGGAGAGGGCCACAGTGAAGAGAATGAAATGGATACCAACATCAGCTTCGTGATCAAAGGGGAAAAGGGCTCTCAGGGTCCTCAGGCTCCAGCCCAGGCCCTGGTCAGCAGTGGCCTCAGACAAGCATCCCCATGGGACTTCTCTTCCTCTTTCTAACTGCATCGGGAGGGGCACTCTCATGGGTGCCCTGGCCCTTGGCCCCAGCCAGAAGGTTCCACTGGTACTTTTATCAGCTGAGGGGAGGCCCCTGCTCCTGAAAGGCCTTGTCAGCAAACTCCTTCAGAGTATCCACTGCTCAGAGCGGCAGTAGGGATCAGAACAGGCCAGGAAATAGAGCCCTCACCTCCAGATCAGCCCAGGCCTCTCACCCCTCACCAGCCTCCCTGACCTTCAGGCTCTTCCCGCACAATAGTCTGCCTGCCACCTCCCCGACCCCTGAACACTTGTTCTCCTGCCCACTCAGCCTCCTGTTTCCCCTCGGCTGGCACTTTACCTCCCCCTATGGTGCCCCTCTTGGTGATACTTGTGTCCCCCATTAGCCTGGAAGCCTCCAGAGGGCTTGGCACAGGGCCCTAGGGCCTGGCCTGCAGGGCCGGGTCCACAGCTGGCACCTGATGCAGCGTGCTGCATGACCTCAGCCAGCAGAGAAGAGGCCCGGCTCACCTACCTTCTTATGCTTCTTGGCCATCCACTTGTCCCAACTGTTAAGCATGTCCAGCCACTTGGACTCCCTCTGCCTCAGCACCTCCAGGGGCACTTCCTCTAACCTGCAGGAACAGAAAGCAGACAGTCAGACAGTGGCAGTGAGAGCACAGCCCAGGCTACCCAGCAGGGCCCTGCTCCCCTGCTGACCACCGAATCATCCCTTCCGGGCACTAGCCTCCAAAAAGCAGCAAAGCACTCTAGCCCAGCTCTTTCCAGAGAAAAACCAAGAATAATCCCCAAGGAAACGCACAACCAAATATCTGCTTCTATGGCTCAAGAGGTCCGACAGCCCTTCACCTCCCCGTGTGACCCTGGCCAAGTCCCTTGCCCTCTGATGGCTCAGCTTCCTCATCTGTAGAATGAGTGGGGCAGATGATATGCCCTTAAGGGTCTCTGCCACTTCTAAATCAATGATCCGAGTCACAATAACTGACAGGGAGAGAATCAAGATATAAACTGTATCTGCCCTTTGCTCTGGCAATGCCAGGATCAGGTACATACCCCACAGGGAAAGGTCTGCACTTACAAAAAGAACTGAGAAAAGTGGATGTTCGTCGGCTAAGGAATCACTGACCAAACGGCAGCTGTATGAATGTCACAGAAGCCAAAGCAACAAACAGAAAGGAGCTCATGTGGGAAGGCAGAACCAGGCCAATGAGGTCTGGATGGGAAGACAAGCTTGGAAGATTTCAGCACGTCAGTGCTAAGAGGGACCCTGACTGGGGAAGGCAGAGGGCAGGCCAAGCTTACCGCCCTCCCTGGGTGAGAAACGAACCCCCAGCTGCAGACCTGGTCACAGGCCCTACCATGAACCTTCTGAGGCAGGAGCAAGGGAGGAAGCAGTGAACACCGGCCCCCCAAGGAGTCCCAAGCACTAATGTAGTCAGGGGAAAGCAAGGCATGTCCCTCACGCTGCCCACCAGCACAGCTCACACCTTCTCTCAGCCCTCCCCTCAGGGCTTTGACTCTGCTCCCTGCCCCCTGAAGCGTCTTGAGGTTCATGCCCCCCACCTGCACCCCTTCATTCAGCTGCTACTGACCCACCCCCAGGACACTCTTCCCAAGCAGATGCTCTTTCTTTGCTCTCATTTGGCTCTTGAGAGCCCCACATGAGTAAGGCCAAATGGAAAGGACCACAGAGCAGACAGGGACAGTGGACGCCATCTTTCGTTGGAACATGTTCCACTACCACACATGTGCCTGGGGTCCCGGGGGTAGGGGTGTTGCCCTTCCTCCCAAGGCAGCCCCACTGCAATTCTGGAGCATTTACAGTCCAACAATCCATTAGCAAAGATGGCTGAATGTCAAGTGCGGGGGAAGGGAGATGGGCTCACTGCGTGGGGCTAGTCCAAGGCCCAGAGGCTCGCTGTGACCTACCAGCAGGCACTGGGGGGAACCCCACTGACACACCAGGGCCCATCAGCTGTTCCTCAGCCCAGCCCCCAGAATTCAGGAACCCAGAGGTGGCACATAAGAGTGGGAAGAAGGCTGGATCTGAAGGTGCCAAGTGTGGGCCCAAAAGCCAGGTTCTGCTGCCAGCCCTGACATGCTGGCGAGGTGCTCTCATCAGTAAAATGAAGGGACATCTCTGCAGACACAAGTCCCATCAGCCTCTGGGGACAGAGGACACCAAGCCCTGGGGGCTCCTCAAGGCTTAGTGCAGGATGCAGCTCTGACTTTCTCTGACAGAAGCCTGTCATGACCCTTCCTAGCTGGAAAAGCAAAGCCTGGTGCCCAGGGATATGGATACCCATGGGGAGGGGGCGCCCTCTGTCCCTTCTCCCCCAGACTGAATCTGGAGAAAGGAAGGCCCTGAGGCAGCTCAGAACAGAGACCCAGCATGAGGAACAACACCACCTGCGGCCTAGGCTTTCTCGCTCGGGTGGTCCTTTCATAGGGGCAGAGCCTCTTTCCACATCCCAGCGTGGGGTAGGCGACCCCTCTCAAACAAGCTTAAAAAGGATGGCACATGGGGCTTGCTCCCGGTCATGGGAAGAGCTTCCCAGCCACTTGTGTTCACACTGTGTGTCCCTGCCTCACACACTAGAAGAATACCCATGGGGCCTTCGGCAAGCCATCTCTGAAAGGGGGAAAGGTCAGTGTGCTGGGTTACAGCTACAGCTAACAACCTGCAAACAGGCCAGAAGGGTTCAGCACGGATGCCCCTGCCCTGAGGATAAGGGCGCTGGCACTGATGGAGCACAGCAGACCCTGTAACCCTATGTCCCTATTCACAGGAGCACACCCTTTGTTCTTCAGCAGGTAACGTGATCCCACATGGAAATAAGGTTCAGACTTCAAGGGCAATCACTAGGATCACTCCCATGACAGAGTACAAAGCCCTTTCAGCTCTCATCACAATAACCCTGTCAGGCCCGTAGGGACGGCATCAGTTCATTTTATAGGTGAAATAACTGAGCCAGGGTCACCCGGGAGCTGACTGTCAGAACCAGGAGAGGCACCCTGAACACTGAAATACTACCGAAGACCCAGGAGTCAACAGGCCAAACACCAATCGTGCATGGATAGGCAGAGGTGCCAGACAGCTGGGACTTTGTGCCTAAGAAGCTGCCAGTTAACCCAGTGTGGGCTATCCCTTAGTCACTGGAGCTGCCTAAGGCCTAGCAGGAACAGAGCTGGGCCAACCCCACAGCTTCCCTACACTCCATGAACTCTTACACAGGGAGACTGGGGGAAGCATGTGCCTTGCTGGGCAGAAAGAGGGTGGGCCATGGTGGCCTCCTCCAGGAAGGAACAAGAGGCCTGCCAGCTGCACGTTGTGGCTGACCAGTCATGGCTCTCTCCTCCAACACAGTCACTCACACAGCAGCCTCCAAGCCCTGTGGGCCTGCAATCACCAGGCTTCACTTCCACCTCCCCCACCTGGCTCTGATGAGCAGAGGTACCAGCTACAACTTGGCAAACCTGACCACATGAGCTTTGTACTCATTTTTGCTGATGTGATGTTTTGTTTAATTACCCAGTAAAGTTTTATTTTTAACCCTACTGGATTTGTGAGTTTAAAAGGGAAAACATTCTCACTCTTTCCTGGCCTTGAAGGGCTGAGGAGGCTATGACAGCAGGGGCCTGGGCTATCTGCCCTCCATAGCCTAGAGCCAGACCCAGAGAGCATGCCTGTGGGGGTGGCTCTAAGCCCTTCGTCCAGTCCACCTTCTCCCCTCCCTAAAGAGTTTTCCGGAGCAATGAGATGGCCAGAACACAGTCACTGCTCCATCAACAGCTGGAGTTCTGAGACCACAAGGATCTTGCTTTATGTGACTAGTGTGTTCTCAGGTAGAAAAAAGTACAAATCAAAATTATTTCAACAAACTGGCCTGGAAAAGCTGCTCTAACTTCCCTGTGTGTCAGAGCCCAAGGAAAGGGCTCTGGCTACCAGGCCTGCTCGCCCCAGATCCTCTGCTCCCCCCCAGCACCTTCACTGACCTCCTCTAGCCTCTCAGAAGTGAAATAACCCAGTCTTCAGGCTGCTCTTTAAAGGCCTCCCCATCTGCCTCTCTACTTTCCCAATCTTCAGGCAAAGAGGGTTGGGGCTTCCACACATGAAACCCTAGTAGGGGTCCCCTGTCTGGGCCATGGCCATCCTGTCCCCCACTCCCACTGTGGGGGATGCCAGGGTTGGCTCCCCTGTGCCCACCTAAGCCTTGCCACACAGCTCTTTTGCAGTGGATGCACCAAGGCCAGCATGAATGAGTAGGCCCCGGGAAAGGCAGGGAGCCTTTTTGTCTGGGTAGGCCAGGCCCTGGTATGTGGGTCAGGAACATCTGCCTAACTGAATTCAAGCTCAGCAGCCTCGGTCAAATATCCCACCTTCTCTGGGTCTCAGTTTCCTATGTAAGATGAAGGGCTGAACTAGACACCTCCTGGCACCCTCCCAGCTTTAAGGGGGCTGACTGTCATGAGCCCTTAGGTCTGTGTGCTCCCAAATTCACTTTTTTTCTTTAGTAAATCATATTTGTCACAAATCCCCAACCCCAGCCAAGCCCATCTCCTCTGTGTGCAGCACACATGTGTTTGTTTCTGACTCCCCAGCTTTACATGTGCCTGGGCTGCTGTGCCTCCACTTCCCCAAATCCCCCAGACACAGAAGCAGGTGGTTCTGCACAGCTCAGCCCTCTTGACTCTGGTATTGTTCCTGGCTTCCTGTGGTGGGCGTGGTGCGTGTGTTTGTGTGTGTGCGCACGCGCACACTCACTCGCCTGTCATTCCTGTGCTCACATGTGTGTGACTGATTTCCCTCTGCCTCTGATTCCCCCAAAGACTTTAAGGCCCCTGATGCAGCCGACAGGGCCAATGTGCAATAACATTTCCTGTCTCTGGACCCCACCAGCCTCATGTTTTAGAGAAGCCTGGGGGGACCCCCCACACAGAATGCTGCCTAGGCAGCAGCTTTGTACCTCTTCTGTATCCCTGTCACACATGGCCCAGCTCCTGGGCATCCCAGGTACCCACACATGCTTAACTGATGCACTTGTCATCTGTGGGATTTGTCCCCAAGGGTGGGAGCCTCTCCAAAACTGATCATTTCCCAGCCTCTTCAGGCACTCTCCCACAACCTGCCAGACCCCCCTCTGAGTCAGGAAATCCTCATGGATAAGAGAGAGGCTCAACAATCCAGTCATGGACAGGTAGAACTCTGGTCCCCCGGGGAAGCCAGGCCGGGTAGAGCTCTGGATGCTGAGTTGGGGACTGGCCTTTCTCCAGAAGGAAGAAGGTCCTGGTTGGCTGGGCAGAGCCTCTGAGGGCGGGGGAGGGGACGGAGTCACAAGCTCTCTCCTCCCCCAGAAGGCCAGAGATAACAGGGTCACACCCACCACAAGGCAGCTGGGGTTGCTACAAGTGACTAGCCATTGACCACACCACTGTAGGCCTCCAGCTTAATGGGAAAGACCTAGGAGATAAGGGGATCTCCAGCTCTTTTGGCCTTTAGGCTAAAGGATGTGCTCCAAGCTTGCTTCCCCTGAAGATCAAGGCTATAAGAGGCTTCATGCTGTTTCTTTTCCCCTAAAATCCAGCTTCAGACCCCAACTTGGCAAATTGGGCAGAATCTGCTGCTGCTGTCTCCACCCCATGGGGAGTCTCCAGGCACCTGCCCCAGCATCTGACATCACACCCTGTACTCTGTGTGTGCAGCCAGGCAGCATTTCCCTAAGCAGGCCTTCCATGGGCCAACCTCAGCCAATGCCTGGCACTCAAGGCCACCCTCCAGCCTCACCGCTGTCCCACAAACAATACTGGATTCCTGTCTTCTCCTCATTCACATGCAGTCCTCTTTGGGTAACTCAGGCAGCCCCCCTCATTTCCCAAGGGTGAGGGACCCATCCGAGGTCTCCCAGCTAGACCACAGCAGCTCCCCAAGCCCAAGGGCAGGACTTTCCCATCAGAAGAGCCTGCTGTGGTCAACAGTCACCAGCCAGCATTTTTACAAAGATCCAGTCTTGTTAAAGATGCAGAGATACTCTGGCCCTTCCATCTGGAGGTCCTCCAGCAGAGACCAGCGGAGCTCCTGCTGACCAAGAGACACTCGTTCAGGTCGTTTGGACCAGACGGCCTTCAAAGTCAGCCCAAACCTGCCAGTCCCAAGCTCTGGTTCTGCCAGCTTGGATTCCTCCAGACTCAGTTGGAGGCAGAGAGAGCTGTGGGTTCCCATGTATGGTATTCCTACCTCACAGTGCACTTTTAAAATTCAACTACATATGGGGCGGCTAGGTGGCGCAGTGAGCAGAGCACAGGCTCTGGAGTCAGGAGGACCTGAGTTCAAATCCGGCCTCAGACACTTAACACAAAAACTAGCTGTGTGACCTTGGGCAAGTCACTTAACCCCAATAGCCCTGCAAAAAGCAAAAAAAAAGAAGATTCAACTACATCACGGGAAGGGGTGACCCTAGAATCGTGGCCCCTGAGCCATGGGAGAGCAGAGCCCTCAGGTGCCCTGAGACGTGGCAGGCTCTGCAGAGCAGGGCCACTGACCCTGCCGGTGACAAATCCCCTAGGGCCAGAGGGCTGTGGACACAACCATGACGCCGCTCTGCTTTTCCACCCCCAAACAGCCCCCTCCCCTGTGTGGACAGCGATCCCCTTCTCCCAGGCACAGAGCCTGAGAGCCTGGATTCCAGGAGGACAGAACTGGAAAGGCCCACAGAAGGGTCCTGAGGAAAAGCTTCTCATTCTGTACAAGTTAGGTGACTGTACAAGTTAGGTGATGGCCCATGGCCATCTCTTCCTCATCACTCCTTCACATCCAACTCTCTGGCATCCATTCCTTTCCCACTCCCCCCTGCAAGGCCCTGGTGAAGGCCCCGACCACTATGATGGCCAGAACTGTCCTCTTACCTTTAGTCTGCCCCTCTCTACATACACGACTCTGAGAAAACAAACTCCGTCCTGGCATTCAGGGTCATCCACAACTGGGCTCTAATTGACCCTCCCCCACACCCCACTCCTTATCCCAGTCCCTCCTGAAGCTCCTCCCACTGGGCTGCCGCCTCCTCCATGAAGCCCCCCCCCGGGACTCTAAGGATGGCATCAAACATCGCCCTCTTCTCCCTTTCCCTTGCAGGCCACTTGTTTCCGCATCCTATCCTCCCAATTCAATAACAAAGCCCTTGAGCTCAGTGCTCATGCCTAGGTCTCTCCTGGTGCTAGAGTCCCTGGTGCTGAGGAGGGGGCCCTTAATCAATGTCTGTGGAATGTCTTTCTCTGCTCAGCTTTCCCAGACGTCATGGATACAGTCAAGGAGCCAGGAGCTCAAATCCAGCCTTGGACACCATCTGTGTGACCCTGGGTAAGTCACCTCATACCTGCCTCAGCACCTACTTTCCAGGATTACTGTGACAGCCAAGGAGAGTATTTATAAGCACTTGCAGCCTTTAAGGCACTAAATAAATCAAGGAGGAAGGGAAGGACAAGGGAGGACTGCAGGACAGACACCGCCTCCTGTAGGGTCTCCACCCCAGCCCAAGAACCCTCTCACCAGGCCTGCAAAGCAGAGGCATCTTCTCAAGGCTGAGGAAATAGGGGAGAAGGCCCCAGGAAGTAACACGTGTCTTCTAAGAGAGGCCCGAAGTCCTGGGTCGCATTTCTGCTAGGCTTCCAAAGGCCAAGAAGAGGGTGGAGTCCTCTGAAAACAGTGTGACTCAGAGAGGCCTAGGAGGCAGGCCCAGCCCAGCCCCTGGTCTCTGAGAGGGAGTCAAACACAGAGGGATCCATCCTAGGCCAACTACCAGGAAGCAGGAAGAGGGCCTGGGAGTAAACAGAGTTCACTCTCACATCCAGGCAGACACAAGGAGCATATGAATAAACCCATCTGTGGACACAATCAGACTCCCCAGCACTGGACTAACCCACAGAGGGCTTACTCACTCCAACCCCTACCATCCCTCCATAGGCTCCCTGAAAGGCAGTGGCTAGCCTCGGCTCGAAGCCCCCCGCTGAGGGCTGCCCAGCACGGCTTGAAATAGATGCTGGAGGGAAATCCTGGGGAATGACACTGGACAGAGGACCTGAAAGACCCGGGTTCGAGTACTTTCTCTCACAATGTTTACCATTTCATCTTCAGGAAAATAAGTGTTGGTCTAGACCAGGAATGACTGCTTCCATGTGGACCATGAACTAAGAATGGCTTTTATAATTTTAAAGGTTTTGTTGTATTTGAAATGTTAAGGCCTTTCTTAGCCAGCAGTCCTGAACAAAACCTGGCCAGCCTTTAAGGGGGGGGTCTAGCTCTAACCTCTCAATCCCCTGTAGTACCTCTAATTAAACTGTGCCCTCTATCCCTGACACAGAAGGGAAAGGAGGACAGAACTCAAGCCAGGTACCAGGCAGGTGGGTCAAGAGGTGAAAACCCACACTGGCCTAGGGAGGCTGGGCCCAAACCCATCTCAAGCCTACAGCCCCCCTGCTGTTCCACGCCCAGAGGGATGAGCTGATATCAGAAGCACCCTCCTAGCACTGGTATTGGAGGGTGTGCAGACAGACCAAACAACCCAAGGAAGGTCAGCGGCATTCCACACATTCTCCAGACACTCAAAGCCTCATGCACCCAGGGCCCCACAGCAGGCAGTGAAGCCTTGCCCAAAGGGTGCGGAGGAAAAGGGGCAAAGGAGAAAGAGATGAGAATTTCCTGTGCCCGTGGGCTGTGGAAGATTCCCAGTAGAACCCTGGACTTGGGAGTCAGGTGGCCTGGCCTCTCTGAGCAAAGGACTTAACCACTCACAGAGGTCAGTTTCCTCATCTGTAAAATGGGGAGGATAGAACCTGTACTCCCTCCTTTCCTCACCTTTCTTATAAGGGAAGTGCTTTGCAAATCTTAGCACCTTCACTCACTCCTTCCGGCATAAACAGGAGTTACTCTCATTAGCTCCTCCAGTCTCCCCCAATGCCTCTTTATGACAGGGAGGTAAAGACGGGTTCCCAAAGACTGTGCCAGCACAGCACAAGCCCAGGCAGGCTGAACCCTGGCAGGTGTGGGTGTAGCCATGATGAGCCAGTCGCATGCCTGGCTGCCACCCAAGGGCCAAGCTGGCTAAGCTCCAAGATTCATCACCGGAAGGAAATGGGGGGTTTGGGCCCTGGTAATTCACAGAGGCCCTGATCTGGGCTGGTGAGAGGCACGCACACACCCCAATCAGATGGAGGCTTTCCCACATCAGGGCCAAGCCTTTCTTCAAACCATGGCAGTGGAGGAGGGGAAGGGAATCCCTGTAAAGGCTGTTACTGCACCTCTGGAGGTAGGGAAGGACTGGGAGGAGAACCAGCTGATAGAGGGCAAATTGGATTAGATCTCCTTTGACTGATTCAGGGACAACTGCAAAAAAGAAAACCCCTCAAAGACTCCAAGGTTTTGATCTGCGCAGAGACCAAATGCAGCTTCAAAGGACCTGATGGTGAAAAGGGCCTCCTGGACGTTTTCTGATATGGCCAGCTCGATCTTTCTGCTTGGAATATGACTGACTCACCTGGGTGGGGGAGGATCAAAAGAAAAAAGCATTGAGAAAAACGCAGAAGGGAGAAGTGCTTATGAAGGAAAACTGCAGCTGTTTGATCTGAAGTCACAGGACTGAAGGAGGTGGGAGGAACAGAGGCCAAGGGCCAGGAGCACGAGGCACCAGCACAGGTCAGGCCTGACTCCAGGCACAGATGAGGGAAGTAGACTTGTCTAAGGCCAAACAGTGAGTATTTGGTGAGACCAGGATGAGGATTCAAGTCTCTCAAGGCTATTCCCACTTCACCCTCCCCTTCCTCCTCAGAGAAGCTGCTGGGTATCTTTCCTGAGATTCCCAAAGACCTCCTAGGAGGCTGGAAATCACTGCCAAGCCTGGGTCCTGCCTGCTCTCATGAGCTGGAGGCTACAGGCAGGGTCCATGGGCTCTCTTGGCCAGGTTACACCATGAGCTAGCAGCTGTCTTTCCCTCTTGTCAGCCTCCACCCAATCCCTCTCTCCCCATGAACTGTCTTCCTCCTCAGGCATGGTATCCCCACCCTGCTCCATGGTTCTCTCCAGGCCCCACCAGCGCCAATGCCCCAAGGCAGGGAGGAACAGGTACCAGCACCACCTTCCTAGGGTTCTCCCTTGGCCACTAGATGGGTTGATGGGGCAGCAACAAAAAAGCTTTGCCCAGCTGTGCCTGCTCTCCCTCCCAGCAGCTGGGCTAATTTGCTCCAAGGGGATGACAGAGAATCTCCCAGGGTCTGTTAGGGCTGCAGGAGCCACTGTGCAATGCCCAGCAGATCACTAGAAGCCCACTGAGGCTGCCCAGACCTTCTCAGCAAAGTGAGAAGAGAGCTGTCCAGGTTGGTGGAGTCCCTGACATCCTCGTGGTGCCCAAGTCAGTCTGGCATCAGGACAAACTTCAGGCTTTCAGAAAGGAGCTGTCTCGTCATCACTAGGCTAAACTCAAGCCCTGACTTCCTGTCTTCTTAGAATCCAGAGACAACTGCCAGGATGCGAGCTGGCTATGCAGGAGAAAGGGATGACCAGGCTAGCCAGGAATGGGGAACTAAGGCCAGGTATCCCTCTGTGGCACTGGGGTGGAGAAGACCAGCAGAGAAAGGAAGCCAGCAGCTGCCCAGAGACATGTCTGGCCTTAGGTCCAGTGGACCCTTCTAATGCCAAGCAGTCAAATGTAAGCAAATGCGTTCCCTCAATATGTACTGGCTTCATAGTGAGCTGGAGGGATCCTCATTGGTCAGAGCCCTGGCTCTTCTGCCCCAGTTCTTGGATTTTCCCAATGGAGAATTCCCTGGAAGCCAGGAAGGTCAGGCCAAACGGGAGAAGCAAGGCAGCAATGTTCCATCCAGGTCTTGGCTTAGGGAGAAACTCAGAGATGTTAGATGCATTGGAGCTTGGCAGGGAGAGCAGACATTGAGCCAATGCTATGGCTGCCATCAAGGCAAACCATCTAATCCCCAAACCTAGAACCAGTGAAAGCCTAACTAGCATGAGGACCTGCAAAGAGCAGAAGTCTTCTGCACCTCAGCATGTGGCTTGCTGAGGCAGCTCTAGAACAGCCATTGGTCAAGCACCTCACCAGAGGGCAGAATCTCCTTGGGAGCTAGAGCCAAGAAGGCTTCTTTCTTAGAGAAAAAGGATCATCTGGCCCTCAAAGAGAGTAGTAAAGGCACCAACAAAGGTCTACTGAAAGGCCAGCGCTTTCTCAAGCTGAGGGTCACTCCTGGCAGCCTGCTGTCCAAGAAGGGGATGGCACAGTGCTGGTGGGCAGGGGGGGTCCCAGGCTCAAATGACTAATGCATGGCATTGGTCTGCCAGCATCCCTTAGCAAACCACCTGGGACACAGACTCCAGAGTCCAAACTGCCTGGCCACTGAGGGGAAGTGCCTCACCACTGGGGGAGGCACCTTGACTATTAGGGAAGAATACTGGAAACAAGGAAGGGTAAAAAGCAAAGACACAGGATTTCAGATCAGATCAGATGCTAACAAAGGACAGCCTCGATCTTTGGCCTATATTAGAACCTCCCTGCAGCAAATATAGTCAAGTCTCAACTTTCACGAAGGTAACATGCATAGAAAACAAAAGTCAAAAATACAAATGTTGCTACATGGGAAAAAAAAAGTGTTAGGTGCCTACAACCACTAAAAACTATAATCTTTCTTTTGGAGGAGGAGAAGAAGGCAATCAAGGTTCAATGACTTTCCCAAGATCACACAGCTAGTAAGTGTTAAGTGTCTGAGGCTGGATTTGAACTCAGGTCTTCCTGACTCCAGGGCTGGTACTCTATTCACTTTGCCATCTAGAAGCCTCAAAATCGTAATCTGTCACCACAGATTGCTGAAAATACTCTTTTTGGGGCGTCTAGGTGGCACAGTGAGTACAGCGTCGGCCCTGGAGTCAGAAGGACCTGAGTTCGGATCTGGCTTCAGACACTTAACACACACAAACAAAAACCTAGCCGTGTGACCTTGGGCAAGTTACTTAACCCCAATTGCCCTCCAAAAAGCAAAAAAAAAAAATTAAATTAAATTTTAAAAATACTCTTTTCTTCACCCTTTATAACAAAAGTAATTCTAATATGTACCTTTATAACACAGTGACTATGAAGTAGCCCGTAGATGGCAGGACACAAGTTAAAGTTACATAACATGCCAACCGTTTTTTCTCACTAATTGCCTAGGATTCTGCAACATCTCATGCTAACATCTCAATAAAGAAGAAAAGCAGCCGTCGATTTCAGACAATATTGCCTTTCCAAAACAAACGAACCCTACAGTACCCTAAATAATGCACAGCAAATAAAATCCTCGAAACTAAAACGTGCCTTTTCCTGAGCACCACTTTCTACTGGGTCAGAAGGTAGCATGAGGGCATCAGACTGTTAACTAGACTAGAGAAAGCCTGTACCTCAGCGCCTTCTGAAAACCAAGGGAGATGCTGCCGGGACTTCAGTGGCTGCCGGCATAAGAGGCCGAGACTGGAGAGGGCTCGCCTTCAAGCCTGGTGCCTGAAGGACTTGGAGTAAGCTTTGGAGGCATAAAAGCCACACAGAAGCTGAACTTTAAAGGCAAACAGTGAAAATCTGCAGCGAATGAACAGCGGGCTCTTTCCTAGACTACGGCAGGCCGACTGGCCTGTGGATCGCCCCGCAGGACACTGGCTGCACGTCCTGCCTCATTTATTTCTCTACTGGACTGTCGCAGTTGTCAACGCAAGAGTAAGAATGAAGCTGCCAATAAAATCACACAAACACTGAAGTCAAGTGAATGCTGGGGATTGGCTGTGTCTTGGAAGCTCAGAGTGGAAGAGGTCCTTCAAAGCCCTTTCAGCGCAAAGCCTGCATGGCTGGGATTCTCAGTATGTACAGGGTCATCCTGCTGGCTCTACACTGCCATCTCCATAGGCAGCCTGTTTTGCTGGGGCCAGCATCCCTCTTTATGGGAACCCAACCTACACCTCACAAGCATCCCGCTGCCCCTCTTTCTGCCCTCTTCCATACAATAACTCTTCCTGTGGCCAAAGCTAACACCCTAAGTCCTCTCTGCCCCTCCCCCAGTCTTCTCTTCTCTAGGCCACCCATTCCCAGTTCCTTCTGGGGCCTTCTGAGCAGGCCTTTCCCCACCCTGCTCACAGGCCTCTGGATTTACTCAGCCTAACCACAAGAACGCTGCTCTCAGGAGGAGGAGTTGGGAGGGAGCAGTGCAGGAAACAGTATGGGGAGCTCTTTCCCCCACCCCCCTCCCCAAACTCCTCCAAACAACCCAGAGGGAATCCTGATGGGGAAATCCAGGAAAAGTCCCAGCCCAGGTTGTCAGGCCTGGAGGTTGGTGGACCCTGGGACCAGCGTCTGGCCAGGGTGCATTCCAGGAGAGGGAGAGGCTGCATACAAGGCAAGAGGAAGTCCCAGACCCATGCCAGGGTATTGGTGCCAGAGAGCATCTCTGGGTAACAGATCCAGGATGGACTAAGAGGACTCACACCTGGGGATACAGGGGAAGGCAGCAGGAGCAGATCAGGGTCTCACTTCTAGCACCAAGTCACGGGTGGGGAATCAGCAGCCTTGGGGCTGCATGTGGCCCTCTAGGTCCTCGAGGGGGTCTGGCCTCTTGACTGAGTCCAAGTTTTACAGAACAAATCCTCTTATTAAGGAGATTTGTTCTGAGAAGTTTGGGTTCAGTCAAAGGGCCACACTTGAGGGCCACATGTGGTTCCCCACCCCTGACCTAGACCAATGTGCAGAGGACAAGGGCAGGAATCCCAGACCAGAGGGAGCCATGATCATAGGACTGCCCAGCTGGCCAGCACAGGCCAAGTATTATATAGGGCAAGGTAGGATGGCAATCACTCTGCCCCAGATGAGACCAAAAGTTTGCAGGGCCCCAGCCTGAGCTGGTCCTGAGAACCTGGAAAAACATGACATGTAATACCACAAGAAAGCAGCTCCCAGACCTTCTTCCCTTCCAAAGTGGGCAGAGACTGACCTTAATATCAAGTCCAAAGTCAAGGAATGGACTGGAAAAACAATCAACATCCCACTAGAAAAAAGTCTTATGTTGGCAGCAACATTCAAGATACAAACCCAGAAGAAAACAATGACTCCAAAACTTCTACCTGCAAAGCTTCAAAGGAAAATACACAAATTTAACGACAATTCCTAAAAGAGATGAAGAGCTTTTCAAAAGAGTTTAAAATGTTTTTATAAATAAAACGAGAGCATTTCAGGGGGGAAAATGGAAAAGAAATGAGAGTTATGGAAGAAAGAATTGGAAAGGGAATTAACAGCTTGGCACAAGAGGCACAAAATACTGCCCAAGCAACAAACTCCTGAAAATTAGAATGGACTACATAGAAACCAATGGCTGTAGGATTAGGAGAAACAATAAGGCAAGGACAAAAGGCTGAAAACCAAATTGAAGAAAATCTTAAGGTATCTTACAGAAAAAACGAGTAACCTAGAAAACAAATCTAGGAGAAGAAATTTAAGACTCATTGGACTCCATAAACACTACGACCAAAACAAGACCCCAGATGTCACTTTTCAAGAAATCTTAAAAGAGAATTGTCTAGATTTCTCAGAATGAGAGCAAAATGGAAAAAGAAAGAATCCATCCATTACCTCCTGAAAAAACCCCAACATGAAAATCCCCAGGAACATCATAGCCCAAATCCAGAGATTCCAGGTCAAACAAAAAACACTGCAAACCTCCAGAAAGCAAGAAGTCAAGAATTGAGGAGCCACAATCAAAATCACACAAGATTTAGCAGCCCACAACTACAAAGGAATGGAGAGCTTGGAATATGATATTCCAGAAAGCCAAAGAGATGAGCTTGCAATGAAGAATAACATACCCAGAAAAATTAAGCCTATTCCTACAGGGGGGAAAATGGAGCTTTAGTGAAACATTCCTAAAAAAAGACTAGAGCTGTGTACAACTTCTGAAGTTCAAACATAAGAGATATAAGAAATATAAAAAGGTATACACGGGGTGGCTGGGTGGCGCAGTGAGTAGAGTGTCAGCCCTGGAGTCAGAAGGACCTGAGTTCAGTTCTGGCCTCAGGCACTTAACACACACAAACAAACAAACAAAAAAACCTAGCCATGTGACCTTGGGCAAGTTACTTAACCCCAATTGCCCTCCAAAAAAAAAAAAAGGTATACACAAACAAACATGAAGGACTAAACAAGGATTAATGCTTACATTCAAATATGGGATGATACATGTGTCCCCTCTGAACCCTCTCATCATCAGGGGTCATAGAAGGAGTCTAATAAGACAAGGTCTAGGGATGGTTCTCTTATGTTTTAATAATCTTAAGAGGAAAATGGAAAAGGAGGAGAAAAAGAATACAACTAAAGGAAAAAGAAAAGGAAGAGTAAGGAAAATCATCTCACAAAATCAAGGTGATCAAGTAGATAGTCACATAAACAAGGAGGAAAGGGGGTGGGGAAAGCAGCAAATACTTGAATCTCACTCTCAACTAAAGTGGCCAAAAGAGGGAAGAATATAGCCACACATATATGCACACCTAGCACATTTCACTCTATAGAGAAATAGGAGGGAAAGGGGAGAAGAGAGAAGCAGTATTAGAAAAAGGGGTAGATTAAGGGAGGGATTAATCTTAAAACAAATTTTAACTAAGGATGTACAAAAATATCTCTATCTCTTTTTGAGGTGGCAAAGAATGGGAATTTAAGGAGATCTCTATCTCCTGGGGTATGGCTGAATAAGTTAAGATATATAAATGTGAAAGGATACCACTGTTACACCATGTTCTAAGACATGATGCAGGGGATGATTTCAGAAAAACTTGGGAAGATTTGTGTGAACGGATGGAGAACCAGAATTTATACAATGCCAACCATATCATAAAGACAAACACTGTGAAGGAATCAGGGGCTCTGATCAGTAGGTGACCAAACATGATTCCAGAAGACTAATGACACATGCTCCCCACCTCCTGATAAGGAAGGGAAGTGTTCACAGGGCAGAATGAGAAATATGTATATTTTTAGTTTGGGGACATGGCAAATGCGGAAATTTGTTCTGCTTGACTATACATGTTTGTAACAGGGGTTTTGTTTTACTTTCATTTTCAATGGGGAAGAGGGCTGGGGGAAGAATCAATATTCCTGATTGAAAAAAAAAATATATATATATATATGTAAAAATTAGAAAAAGAAGAAAAAAGAACCTTGGTTCTTTAGATTTAAGTCATCCCTGGAATTTGGAAGTTTTTTGATTTTCACATCAAAGGGTTTCTGGTCCTCAGGACAAGGAATATAGAAAAGGCAACAAGGTCTCACATAAGCTTTTCCTTTGACTGAGATGGGATCTCCCCTATGGGCCCTAGGCCAGGAGGACCCTTGGTCCTGGCGAGCCCCTGGTATCAGTTTGCTACAATGTAATAATATAATGTGGCAGCATGAGATCTAGTGCAGAATCTTAGCTCTGCCACTGACGTGACCTTAAATATTTTCACCTTTTGGTGCTTCAGTTTCCTCATCTATAAAATGAGGAGGCGGGATCAGGTGATCTCTATGGGCCATTCTGAATCTATACTCTAGTGGCTGCCTGATCACCTCTAGGATCAAAGAAACTCTTATTCAGCACTGAAAGTACTTCCCAGTGTGGCCCCTCCATGCCTCCCAGTCTTAAGCTAACTACTTCCCTTCCACAAACTTGACAACATGGCTACATCCTGGCCTATGCCATCTTGGCTCCACACCTTTCTACTAGATTCCCCTCCATTCTTCTCCCCCAGTTCCCAGTCCTCCATCACCCAAAGCCTAAGGGGCATTTCCAGTACAGGGGCACCCTCTCCACCCCACCTTCCCCTCTCCTTGGAAGCCAGGCCACAGACTCTTTCTGGGCTACAACTGTGTCATAAGGTCTCACCATTTCCAGACCCCCCGGTAATTCATCTGACCCACTGGGCCCTGCCACAGAACCTATCACTGGAACCTTAGGACTTCCAGGCCTTTCCATCTGCTCTGCATACTCTGTATGTAGTACTATATATACTGTATCTATATGGCTATATGGACTACCTGAGAATGTGGGGTCCTCAAATGAAGGGACCATTTCCCTTTCCTGACTGAGGGTATCACCAATGCTTGTAACATGGCAAGTGATTAATAAATGCTTTTTAATTCATCTCAATCTGGGTGTGCAACAGACACCCCAAATTCGACACGTCTTTCTCTAGAAGCCATTCTTTCCCACCCCCAGTTTCTGCCAAGGTGCCACCATCTCCCAGGTTGGTAATCTCAGCCTCCTCCTCCTCTCCAGCTCCTTACCCTTACCCAACACTGCTACCTCATCCAATCACTCGCCACATCTCGCCATTTCTGCCTTTACAGCCCCTCCCCTTCCCATTCTTCCCATGGCCCGCCATCCCAGTTCAGGAGTGCTCATCATAGGGCCTGCTGCCACGCCCTTCTAACTGGTCTCCCTGCCATAAGCCTCTCTCCTCCACACAACTGCTAGACTGCTCTTGACGGCATCACCTCCCAGTGTCACTTGAGGATCAAATGAGATATCAGCAAAGCACTTAGCATGGTCTGGCAAACAGTAGGTAATTAATGAATGATTCTGTTTCCTTCCTACCCAGACTCCAGTCACAGCCTCATCATGCGATGCTCCCCTTCCTCTACTCTCTGATCCAGACCACCAGGCCCTCCATTTCTCCCACATGGCAATCCATTTGCCATCTGGGTCTGTACGGCTCTTCTTCCTCAGCTTTCTTGGTGTCAAAGCTCAGGCTCCACCTTCCGATGGAGGCCTCTCCCAGAGCCGGTCCCCAGCTGGCAGGGCCTGCCTTCTGACATTACCTTTATCTCCCTCATCATATCCAAATATGGACAGGTTGTCCCCTCCATTAGAATGTAAGCAGGGAATGTTTTTTGTGCTGTTCTTGTATCCTCAGCCATCATCGTAGCGTTTAATAAATGTTGAATAACTGATTCCCCGCCAATCCTCCCAATGTGACTGAGGGGTTTCAACTGACAGCTGCCCCCCACCCCAAAAAAGCAAGAAAGTCAATGATGTCAAGAAACATCCCAAACTAATCCGGCAAACTATAACGGTACTCCTTGTGGTCACAAAACCCTGGCAATAAGTGGGCAGATTGGGGAGTGGGCAAAGGAAGAACATGGAATATGACTGAGACATGGATGGTGAATGAGGAATTCTGGGAAGCCTTTTGTGAGGTGAGATAGAGGAACAATGAAGGACCCAAAAGAACACATGTTCCTGAATCACGAAACAAGCCCCACCCTCAAACACCTGCCATCCACTTAAACGCACCGCACCCATCTTGGCTGGAAAGTGCAGAGAATGATCAGATCTCTGTAGAAGGGGGCAGCCCCCAGGGCAGACCACATGGTGTCATCAGTCAATTCGTTTTTACTTGCTACCAGGCACAATTCAACTGCTGGGAAGAGGAGATGAGGGATTTTTTTTAAGGCATTGATTCTAATTAAGGTTATATAATGATGGGGGTAAATGAAGGCACCAATAACAGGAGGAGAGAGAAAGAGCCCTCTCCATCTCCACCTGCTGAAATTCGAGCCCTCTTCCAAGGCTAAGATCTCACATCATAGAGGAGGCTGTTCTGATCCCCCCACAGCCAAACGCCATCTTTCACTCCCCTGAACCCCCCGCCATGACACTGGATCCCTCTCCTACACTTAGCACTTTCTCCTCCAAATAAATCAGTTATTTGGCTACAGGCCTTATCTCCCTCCCTAGACTGCACACAAGAGGCCAGAGGCCAGTGCGTGGCCCATGTTTCCTTCCCACCCCCCAGGGGTGGCCCAGTTAGGATCCTGCCTACTTCCTATGAAGGCCATCCTGATTGAGGGGGAGAGGAGGGTCTCTAAAGACCACAGGATGCTCTGTGAACAGGTGTGACGTGAATGGCTAGATGCATAGCACTTCCTGGAGGCTCTCCTGGTCCTCAGGGAGGTTTTGGAGGGGTTCTGTTTTATCTAGTAGCTCTGGGCTCTGGAAAGGCTTACCCTAAGCAGCTTCTCTCCCTTGCTTGGGATCCAGGCCATGGGCCAGGTGCCATTGGCTGTCTGGATGGAGGCCTGGCATCCAACGTTGGGAAGACAAAACCCCAAACATGTCCTGGCCTTATCTTGTTCCCACAGCTCAGGACTGCCCAGCCAAGGCAGCCTGAGAGGACAGAAGCTGGCAAGCCATTCCCCTCCCCTGCCAAGCGGGCCCTGTCAGAGACACAGCTTGGAACCGGCTTTTCCAGCACGCTGAAGCCCAAGGAGCTTGTTCACACCCATAGGGCTGCCAAACCAGATTTTCTTCTGAGGCTGGAGTGGGGAGCAGAGAAAAGGGACAAGGGAGGCCCAGCAGCCTCACTCACTAGGCATTCCCCAACATCTCCCCCATCATCTGCAGCTATCTTCTTCCAGCTGTGCAGCCGAGGCCTGAGTCCACCTCATGGGCATGATGGTATAGTGGGGGCCAGAAGAGGAAAGCACTTCAAGGGGCTCTTCAGAGACCCTCCTTTCCCCCCTCAATTAGGACGGCCTTCATAGGAAGTCGGCAGGATAGTGACTGGGCCACCCCAAGGTGCTGGGAAGGAAACATGGGCCAGCAATACAGAAATAACCCCTGGCATCCATAGCTGCTCCAGATGTTCTCTAGGTCCCAGAAGCCCAGTTGTCCTCAAAGGAAGCAGGCACCCAGGGGAATGAGGAACAGCACAGCAATCTGCTGCAGGGGAGGAAATGAGGCCTGGAGGTAAGGAGAACAGAGGTTCGGAAGCAGGGCACCTCTTCCAGGCCCACATCCAGGATCTGGCCAATGCTGATAGAGGCGCTCGCTGCCCCTTTGGGTGGGGGCACCTTGCCTCTGTGCCTGGGACCTCAAAGTGGGATCCTGGGCTCTGGCCTGAGCTCCAGCACCTAGGTCACTGCATGCCAGGCCTTTTCCGCTCAAAGTCTCACTTCCTCACCTATAAAATGGGAATAACAACTATAGTCCCCAGCTCATAGGGTTAGAAGGCAAGAAGCAACCTAGAGAGGGGAGGCCTTCTCATCCTGGGAAGGCCTCTAAAGTCTGGGCCTTCCCCACCAGGCTCCTCCTTTCTTATGGCCCATCATGCCCTCCTCTACAGCTAGAGGCCAACTCACTCCCCCCATGACTTCCAAAGGCCATGAGGCCATCCCTCTAACCAGGGAGCCCTGCCCACAAGCCCCTGCCATTCTGATCTGCTGGGGCCTCACTGCCCCTGTCTGTAAAACAAGGCACTGGCCTACAAGAGTCCTACGCTCCCTTCCAGATTCTTATAAATGTTTGTTGTTTCTCAAACACTGGAGGAAGCAAGGGAGTGCAGGAAGGAGCGCTGGGCCTGGAGTCAGGATGGCCTATATTCGAATCTACCTGTGAGACCCCCAGCAGGTAAGTCACTTAGCCTCAGCCTGCTTCAGTTTCCTCATCTATAAAATGGGAATAAAGCTAGCACCTGCCACAAAAGGCTTTTGTAAGGATCAGATGATACCCATAATGTGCCAGCACACTAGGTGCTGTGAGAGCCCTTGCCCTCCCCACTGCAGAGCACAGCCATCCCCAGCTCAGAGGTTTTTCCTTGAGACATCTGGGCAAATCTCAGGTGTTCGTTCGACTGTCACATGGGAGCCTGCTGAGATGACCTAGTTACTGTCTTTCCACCTCCAAATGCTGTGACATCGCTCACACAGAGGTCAGAGCCAGGAACCCTCCTGGCCCCTGGCAGGCCATGCTCCCCTTGGGGCTGCCTCCATCTGACCATCTTGGTGAGGGAGCCTGGATCCCAGCAGGCTTTTCTTTAGGTTCAGAGAGGCAGCTGCCAAAGCCCACCCCCAAGGACCTTTGGTCAAGCAGGGCCTCAGTGGACCTTTAGTCTGGAGTCAGAGGTCCTTGCTACCCCCCACACAGCCTCTCTGCTGACGTCTCACTCCTCCGGGTACAAGGGGGGCCATGGGAGGTGGCCACCCTGAAATATCACCAGGAAGGACCTCTCCTGGGGGTGTTTGCCCCCACGACAAAAGCAAAGTAGGCAACACCCAGATTACCAATACAGAAACAAATGGATGTGGGTCAAGAAAACCTGCTGGGGAAGTGAAAAAGGAAAAATTAAGGGCCCTTCTTACAAAGAGGCCTCAAATCAGGCCAAGCCCCAAGGAGCCAAAGAAAGAGCAAGCATAGAAAAGTCAGGACCCAGGCCCAAAGCCCGTTCCACTGTTCCACTACGGCGCACTCTCTGGGCCCCAGGGACAGAGTCCCCACTCCTCTGGCCTCCTGCTGCCTCTCCTGGGACTCTCAGAGCCCAGCAGGAGGGACAACCAAGGGCCAAGCTAGCCTGGCGGGCCAGGCCGCCTCCAGCCCTCCAGCCAAAGGGAGGTGTCTGGCTACAAATGCCAGAAATAATTACTCCCTTTTCTAACCTCTCAAAGGGCCAAAGCTCCTCAGCTCTACCAGATACCTGTTTTACACAGGCCACCCCAAGAGCAGAAGAACCTGGACTGCTCCCCAACACCCAAATAGTTACCCCCACTTCTCTGCCTTCCCCCCCACTCAGCAGGGCATCCCCTCTGCTAACTTCAGACCTCTGTCAGGCACAACAAGCCATGGGGGTGCAATGGCACAAGGGGGAGGGGGAATCTTGGCTGTGTTATCAATCCATCAGTGAGGGTTTACCCTGGCATGGTGCCAGCTGGGGACACTTCCCACGTGTGAGGAAGGGGAGATGCCAGATCTCCCTTCCAAAGAACAAGATGAACTCAAAGGAAAGAGGGGCCTCCTGGGGCAGGTGGACATCTTCTCTAAGGGAGGAGAGATTTGGGGAGAGAGAAGACAGGACCCCTAATGTAACCTCCATGGCCAGACTGCCTCAAATGGCCTAAGCAACAACAGCCTTTCCTTGAGCAGGAAAGAGGGATCAGGGGCTGGGGACGGCGCTCAGAAGTGGAAGGAAGGGGCAAGCATGGAGGGGGATGTTCCTGATGGAAGGCAAAAGGTGCTTGGCTCCCACATGGGAGAAGCTGCATCTGCTGCTGTAGAGGGAGGGCTGGCCAGCCTGCCTGCCTGGGGCTTCCTGGGAAGCCTGGGGCAGATGGGGGAAGTGGGAATGAGAGGCACAGCCAGGGCGTGCCCACCACATCAGGGCAGATAACATTGATGGGCTGATCTGGGAGGGCACACATGTCTTTCTCTTCACAGCTGATATGTGAGGGGAGAGTTGGGGGGACAGGGATATCCCTATGTTACATATGTGTGTGAGCCTGGGAGGTTGGCTTTGCCTTTGAGGGGCTGGGCGATAGGTGGGTATATGTATATCTGGGGTGTGTGTGTGAGGTTCTGGATCGGGGGGGATGAGGTTCTAGTGACCCTCTGAAGGAAGGAGCATGTCTGTGGTCACTGAAGACTGTGTTGTACAGCTGGCCTGCTGGGGGAGGGAAGGCTGGGCTGGCCACAGAACATGTGGGGCTGGGGGTTGTCATGGTTGCTTATTCGTGTGCACACATATGTGCATGTGGCAGCTGCCCACCTGCCCCGAATACGAGGTGGTGGGAGCACAGGGGCACCTATCTTGGCTGGAGGTGTTCACCTGTTGCACAAGCTGAGGGTAGAGCTGGCCTGGGAGGGGGTAGGGGTAGCAGGTCAGCGCGCTCTCGCTCTCGCTCTCGCTCTCTCTCTCTCTCTCTCTCTCTCTCTCTCCCCTCCCTGTTGGGGAGGGGGAAGGGGATGTGCCCATCTCCTCCTTATGGCGGAGCACTTGGGGAGGGAGTGGTGCCCACACCTGCCCAGTCTGTGTCCTGGGGAGTAGAAAGGAGAGTGCGAACAGAGTTGATCCATTCCTCTATGGACGCTTCAGGAAGGGGGAAATCAAGATCTGGGAGGCAGGAGGGAAGCAATCAGCTTGGGGGGGGGGGATCTGGGGAGGAGCCTTGAGGAAGCTCCCTAAAGAGGTCTCCCTCCCTCCATCTCTGTAAGGCAGGGTGGGCCCTTGGGCTTGGGAGAGTATCTGCAGGACCTGTCCTTAGAGAGGGGAGAGTGTGAGTGTGAATATGTGTATGAGTGTGTGTGTGTGTGTATGAGTGTGTGAGTGTGCCCCTCGCCCGCCTCTCTCGGAGGGGGGATTTCCAGAGACCTCCAGGGAGGACCGTGGCTGTTTCGTTAAATACTTGATTGGGAAAGGAGGGGGGGAAGCCTGAGAAGGGGGTGGCTCCAGGTTAGGGAACCCCCATTCTGGGCAGAACCTTTACTTGGCTGGGTCTTGGGAGACAGAAGATGGGGGGGAGGTTTGCAGGGAGAGAGGCAGGGCCCTTGTGGGAGGGGCCCTGCCTTGGAGAGCCCGGGGCCGGAGGGAGCAGCGTCAGGTGTGCGCCCAGGATGATCCCTGGGGGGAGGGGCGCCGCAGAGAAGGAAGGGAGGGAGGGCTTCAGATCCAACAGTGTGTGGGGGGGGGGAAGGGGCCCGGCATTCTGAAGTGGGGGAAGGGGGGATTGCGGCGGTGGTGAAGTTTATTGCGAGGGGGAAGATCCCCTGAAGTATTGGGGGGGTGTCACGGCGGGGGATCTGGGGAGTCTCCAGAAGGGTGGGGGGAGGGGTGTTCCAGCAGTCTGGCAAGGGTCCAAGGCAGGCAGGGGTCACAGAGGGAGGAGGGAATCAGCGGGGGTGTCAGGGCGGGGCGGGGAGCTCTATCAGGAGCCTCCAGGGGGTCACGGGGGTCACAGCCAGCGGGGCTCCAGAAGTCTGAGGGGGTCAGCGGGGGTGGTCATAGCATGAGGGGTTCAAGAGTCTCCAGGGGGGTCATGGGGGTCACTGCTGGGGAGATTTCAGCAGTGGGGGGGGGGAATCACAGCAGGGGTCACAGCGATAGTGGGTTACAGTAGGGGGTCACAGCCGGGGTGGGATCCAGCAGTCCGGGGGGGTCACAAGAGTCGGGGGGGGGGTCACAGCAGGAGGCACAGAGGGAGGGAGCATAGCTGGGGTGGGGTCCAGCAGTTGGGGTGGGGGTAGGTCACAGCGGGAAGGAGGGATCAGAGCAAGGGTGTCACGGCGGGGGGGAGGGAATCACAGAGGGGAGGCACAGCCCGGGGGGCTCCAGCAGTCGGGGGGGGGTCACAGCAGGGGGTTAGCATAGCGGGGGGGGGGGGGGCAGCAGTCCGGGGGGGTCACAGAAGTCGGGGGGGGTCACAGCGGGGAGGCACAGCCCGGGGGGTCACAGCAGGCGGAGGACACCGACAGTGCCGGGGGGCCTCGGTACTCACGCGCCGGGATCGCCCTGAGCGCCCACGAGGAAGCCGAACTTGTCGGTGCGGCGCTCCGCGAAGCCGTTGGCCTCGGAATCGGAGCCCAGGGAGCTGAGCTCGTCGGTGGCCGAGGCCGCGTCCGGGCCCGGGGCCAGGCTCTCCCGGGTCCCTGACAGGCTCCCGCCTGGCCCCGGAGAGCGCGGCCCGTTCTCCCCGCGGCTCTTCGCCATCGCCCGCCCGGCCCGGCCCGGCCCCGCCCGCCGCCTCCACTGTCTCCTCAGCCGCCGCCACCGCCACCGCAGCCGTCGCCGAGGCCCCGCCCCCGGAGCACGTCCATTGGCCCGCCGCGCCTCCGGGCGGGACCAGAGCCGCGCCCCCGCAGGCGACCCCGGTCTGAACCAATCAGAGCCGGGGATACCGAAAAAGCCCCGCCCCTCTCCTCCGTCTCCCCCCCCCACTTCCTCCCCCCGACGGGCGGCCGCGCGGGCGCCGAGTCGGAGCCCTCCCGGACACGGGACTCCAGGGCCCGCCCACCGGGCTGTCAATCACGGAGACTCACCTGGACGGAGTCGAAGCCCTTCCCGCCTCTTCGACCTAACTTCCGGGCTCTGCCTGTCTCGCCCCCTGCCCCCCAGGATCACTGATCGAGGAGTGTCGGGGTCTCTGGATTACCTCTAAGGTCAAAGGCCACCTCGGGTGTGCAATAAGCGGGTTAAAGCCCCTTCCTGCGTGGCCCCAACCCAGCTGCCCTTGCTTTTTAAGGGGATGTTCATCTCCCTCCTCCAGGCCTTTGCCCAGGCTGTGCCCATTGTGTGCAGTGCACTGCAGCCAGAACCACCGGGGTCTCCTCCCCTCCCCCAATGCCCTTTGTGGTTACTTGTGAGGAATGTCTCCCCCTTGGAGCTGAAGCCCCTGGAAGGTGGGGGCTGTCCCTGCCCCTCCTGTCTTCCTGGGTCCTGGGGCTGGGGGGGGAGCCCCGGGACCTGCCCTCCCCCGCCTGGGGCTCCCCGTCTATACAGTGGGACCCAGCATGCACTGCGGGGACTGGGGGGGAGACCGTGTCCATGCCTGGGACTCCCCCTTCCCTCTCCCTCCCCTTCTCTGTCTCTCTCTCTCTGTCTCTCCTCTCTCTGTCTCTCTGTCTCTCTTTCCTTTCTCTTTCTCTCTCCCTCCCTCCCCTCCCCCTAACTGGTCCAGCCTCTCCTCAGTGTCTCAGGCTGGATCTCCATCCCCCTCGCATCCACTCTCTGGGCATCAGCCCCAGCCTCCTTTTCTTTTCCCTCTGTGTTGCATGGAGATCTCACAAGCAAGTCCAGCCCAGGGGCATCTCCTTATCAAACCCTCACTACTGGCCAGCTCCCCTGACTCCCGAGGTCGTCTCCATGGAGAGCGAGAACTGGCCCTGCCCTCTCCCCTGGGCCAGTGGCACTAGATCCCTCCTGGGAGCCACCACAGAGCCCGTTCTCCTCCCCAGCGTCCTTCCAGGAAGGCCAAGGTCCCCTCTGCTCTTACCCCCCAGAGCCAATCTTGGCTTTGTACACAACACCTCGTGGGGCTCCTCCCCACCCCCCCACCCCAGCCCCCTTAGGGCCTCCTTACTCCCTCCTAGACAGAGCCTCCTAGCTGATCTCTGCCTCACCTGTCTCTCCTCCAGTACATCCACCAGGCCAGGTGCTTTTCCTAAAGCCTGTGTCTGATGGGGGTATTCCCCTACTCTATAAACATCAAGAGCTCCTTGTTACTGAAAGCCCTTCACGAGCCGGCCCTTCCTCACATCTCACTGCCCCTCCCACATTCTCCACCATCCAGTCCCTCCCCCCTGCCCACACTCCATCTCCCAGCTCTGTGCCTTTGCCCTTAGTGCCTCCCATGCTCTCCCTCCTCTGAGAAATTCAAACCCCACCTGCTCCAGGCCTTTCCTGCCCTGTCCCACTGCCCCTTCCCCAGATCTCAGAGATGGCTTCCTGCCTGCTTCGTACATGGCTTGTTCGTTCCCAGGCATCTTCACATGGTCTTCCCCATTGAACTTCAGGCTGAGGACCCCATTTCTGCCTTTCTCTGTATCTCCCGTGCTTAGGCACAGGGCCTGCCACGCAGTAGGTGCTTAATAAATGCTTGTTGCCTGACAGCTTGACACTTGACCTGAGCACTTGCTTCCCCTGTCCCCCATATGCAGCCCTGGGAGCAGGTGATGCATATAGCACATCCAATTCACAGGGAAGGAAGCAGGCTTGGCAGGAAAGTGACTGGCCTCGAGAAGCTGGCCTGTAATGACTCCAAATCCCATGGTTTTTCACTAACCCAACCTGCGGGAGGGTGTGTCCTAGAAGACATTCATTAAGGTTCATTACTGGGAGTGGATACAGACCCAGATGGAAGACAATCCCTGCCTTCAGCAGTCACTCTGGTCTTTGGTATACAGTAGGTGCTTAACACATGCTTTAAAAGTTTATTTTGATTTTCTGTTTGAAATTCTCTTCCTCCTCACCCATTGAAAAGGCAAGAGATGTGTTATGCATAGGAAATCCTGCTTAGCAAGGGCCTGCTGAATCCCGGGGCTGGAGTCAGGGGATCCCTCCTTTACCTTTCTTTAGTTGGAAGGGACTTCAAAATGCTGTCTTCTTTACAGATAAAGACCAGAAGACCCAGGATGGAGAAAGGACTGCTCTCAATCCTTACCCCAAGCTCCAACCCGGCCTCCTGCCTTCAACACAGACCTTCCAGTGGGCTCTGTGACTTGGAACCTGGCAAGCCACAGTAGCTGGTGGCCAGAGGAGCCAGGACCAGGGCATGGTGGGAGACTCCCTTCTGGCTTGAGTGGCCCATGGGCAGCTCTCCCTTTCTGGGCCTCATTGGGAAAATAAGGGGGTTCGGTGAGGAGCTGTCTAAGGTCCATCCCTGAAAGTCCCAGGGTCTCTGAGCTCGCTCCGGGGGCCTGGAGCCCAAAGCTCTTCAGCTGTTGTCGTGATCTTGGCTCCAGCATTCTTGAAGGTCTCTGCATGGCCTGAAAAAATCCCTGGCACTTCTGGTTTTCCATAACTAGACTTGGAGACGTCATAAAGCAGATGTGGTCCCAAAACAGGCCCTGGGGGAAGGGAGCAGAGGATATTTTAGTCTCCAGCAAAAGGTCTGTTCACAACATTCTTTTCTTCAAGTAGTTCAGGACAGAATGGCTCCATTGAGGCCCTGCTGGTCACCCATTCAGAAGTGGGTGGAGGCCATGGGGCCTGGGCTCTGAGCTCAGAAGGCCAAGATCTACCATGAACTGGCCAGGTGACCTTGAGTGAGTCACTGGAAACTGCTCAGTGGAGAAAGGGCCCTTGCTGTCCCAGAGGTCTCTGCTTTCCCAGCATTGGCCAGCACCTAGTGAATGAGTGAGTGAATAGAGAAATAAAATTGTTCATCTGAACTTGCTTCCCCATCTGGAAAATGGGAACAGTAACAACTGTCCTGACTACAGGACTCTGGCTTGGGGTAAATGAAATAAATACAAGTGCTTTGTAAACTGCTTAGCCCAAGACAAATAGAACTGCCAGGATTCTGGGGGGAGGGGAAGGTGTGACTTCAGGAGAAGAGTGGTCACAGTCCTTAGAGGCCCAAGCCCACCCCCAGCTGCAGCTGCCACTGGGCAGTGTCATATCGCCCAGGGGCATTTGGCACCAACTGGGCAGACAGACAGGAGTGCCCCCTAATGGTCATGCAGGGCCTCTTCAGACAAGACTACAGAGGCAAAGACCACCAGCTTGCACAAAGGTCCCTCAGAGGCCACCACCACCCACCCAAATCACTCAACAGCCATGGGGTGTCAGGGCTGGGAGGGGCCTGAGAACAGGGGATGTCAGGGCTGGGAGGGGCCTGAGAGCAGGGGATGGCAGGGCTGGGAGGGGCCTGAGAATAGAGGATGTCAGGGCTGGGAGGGGCCTGAGAACAGGGGATGTCAGGGCTGGGAGGGGCCTGAGAGCAGGGGATGGCAGGGCTGGGAGGGGCCTGAGAATAGAGGATGTCAGGGCTGGGGTGGGGGGCCTGAGAGCAGGGGATGGCAGGGCTGGGAGGGGCCTGAGAACAGGGGATGGCAGGGCTGGGAGGGGCCTGAGAACAGGGGATGGCAGGACTGGAGTAGACCTTTAGACCCCAGGATGTCAGAATAGAGGAATGTTAGATGATGAAGTAGGAGACATGTCAGAACAGAGAATGTCAAAGTACAAAGTAACCTTGGAAACCCTCCTCCCAAGCTTACCCTCTTGTTTTCCAGATGGGGAAACTGAGGCCCTGAGAGAAGTCATGCTGTGGGAGCCTCTTCCTGGGCTGGGGGCCAGCAGACAGGTCCCGGGCTCCTCTGGGAGCTCTTTTCAGTCTCAGTGAGGCACTAGGGGCCCTCAGTTCATCAGTCAGCATGGATTCACCCTGCAGTGGCCAAGGGTCCCACCCCCACTCCCCCAGACCTGGGGCCTCCCCAGTGAGGTGTGAAGGACAATCTGGCCAGTCACTGACAGCAGCTGGGTGCATGTGCAGAGGGTTGGGCTGGAACCTGCCTGGGGTGGAGAGATGGTTGTGTGTGTGTGTGTGTGTGTGTGTGTGTGTGTGTGTGTGTGTGTGTGTGTGTGTGTGTGTGTGTGTGAGCAGTGGGTTTATGGACTCTGGAATCAGTGGAAGGACCTAAGTTCAAATCTGGCCTCAGATATTTCCAACTGTGTGACCCTGGGCAAGTCACTTTACCCTGTTTGCCTCAGTTTCCTCATCTGTAAAATGAACTGGAAAGGAAATGACAAACCCCTCCAGTATCTTTGCAAGAAAACCCCAAATGGGGACACAGAGTTGGACAGGACCCTGTTCTCAGGCCCCTCCCAGCCCTGCCATCCCCTGTTGTAAGGCCCGTCCCCTCTCTGACATGCCCTGTTCTCAGGACCCTCCCAGCCCTGACATGCCCCGTTTTCAGGCCCCCCACCCCAGCCCTGACATCCTCTATTCTCAGGCCCCTCCCAGCCCTGCCATCTCCTGCTCTCAGACCCCCCCGCCCCCAGCCCTGCCATCCACTGCTCCCAGGCCCCCCCCAGCCCTGCCATCCCCTGCTCTCAGGCCCCTCCCAGCCCTGCCATCCCATGTTCTCAGGCCCCTCCCAGCCCTGACATCCCCTGTTCTAAGGTCCTTTCCAGCCCTGACATCCCCTGTTCTCAGGCCCCTCCCCTCTCTGACATCCCCTGTTCTAAGGCTCCTCCCAGCCCTGACATCCCCACTTCAGCTCTGGCATCCAATGCTCTGGGGCACTGTAACCAGGCCTGCCCCTCCCCCAGTCTGGCTGTCAGGCATCTCACGGATCTGCCAAACCCCAGCCCCATCTTCCCTTCCCTCCCCAGGGCTCTTGCTTCTCAAAGGGACCATTCACACACATTCCATTGGATGATGTTCTTGGCCTTTTACCTCCTGGGTCACTGCTCACTCACCCACAGTATAGGCCTTCCCTTGTGACTGGTTGGTTCTGTGGTGGCAGCAGTGGTGCTGGCCTTTCCCCTGCCATCCCCCACCCCACTGCCCCCCACTCTCCTCCCCTCCCCCAGGCTCGAGAGTGTCCATAAGCCTTCTGTCAGAGCCTATCTTCACGTGACACATCACTTTCCTTTTTGACAGAGGTCAGGAGGGGCAGAGCCATGGGCTGGTTCTGTTGGCCTGGGATTAAATAGGGTTCAGAGACCCTCTAGTCTGACCCCTCATTTTACAAATGAGGAAATCAAGGTCCCCCAGGGGATCATGCAGGAAGGAAGTCACAAAGCTGGGATTTGAACGCAGGATCCCTGGCTTCCATGATAGCCTGCCTGAATCTCTCACTGCAGCCATCTGGGCCAGTGCAAAGTATTTCTCACATTATGTCCTAAGGGCCATGCCCAGGCTCCCAGAGCTAGGAAGGAGGCTAGAATCCAAGGACTCTGAGTCTCCAGCTCAGTTAACAGAACTGCATGCATCACCTGGCTCCATACCCTTCCAGTGGCATTCGAGGAGGAACATGGTGGGGGGTGGGAATGAGGGCCACCCAGGCTGGATTCCCAACTCAGAGCCCCAGTCTCTCCATCACTAACATGAGTCTGTGGCATCTGTCTCACAGGCTCAGCAGGGGTCATGGGTGTGTGAGTGAGAAATTGCTATATGAATGTCAACTAGTATTACTAATGCCCAAATTCCTTTTCTTGGCATTCAAGGCCCCCACCCCAATTTGTTCTTTTTTTTGGAGGGGGAGGTAGGGCAATCGGGGTTGACTTGCCCAAGGTCGCACAGCTAGTTTTTTTGTTTAGTGTCTGAGGCTGGATCTGAACTCAGGTCCTCCTGACTCCAGGGTTGGTGCTCTATTCACTGCACCATCTGGCCACCTCCCCAGTCTGGTTCTTGGTTCTTTCTAGACATAACCCCCACAACTCCCTGTCCTATGTCCTGTACTTTAGCCAAAGTGGGCCACTCATTCCTTAATAAAGGCATTTTGACTGACTTCTGCACATATTTTTTTTGAATATACTTACATGTGTATATATTGACTCCCCTGATAGATTTGAGTGCTTTGAGAGCAGGAATTGTCTTAACCTTCATATCTTTATTGCCAGCACCTAACACAAGCTTTGGCACATAGTATGTGCCTGACATGACTGATTACCTAACACATATCTATATCCCTGTTGGGTTGGCCTTGTTCCTTATCTTTGGATGCCCTGCATCTAGCACAGGACCTAGGCCTCCATGAATGCTTGCTGATCCATGGAATTCCTGTCTGATCCACCCAATGCTTTATCAAACCCAGTTTGACCTTAGATAGTAGAACCAATGCTCAACTCCCTGAGTGACAATACACATGAACAGTTTCTAGGAATGCCCCCCAAAACAGGACCACTGCTATTTCCTAACCCAGAAGCAATTATGTATCAGAAACCTAATCTTGGGGATTTTTTTTAAGCTTCCTAGAGAAGACGGGTCAGCTTCCAGCCCTTGTCTGAAAAGCGTTCCAGACGTCAGGACAAGTCGAATTCACCTGGATTCACCTGGGCTCTTTCTAGCAGGGGCCCCCCTCTAAGACCGTCCTGTGACTGACACAAGAGGATTCTCTGTGCCTGCACTTGTGCTTGGATTGCAATGGGAATGCTAAGAAGACTAATGACATTAGCCCTTCAGCCCTGGCCTCTCCAATCTGCCTTCTCAAACTGCCACCATGATTTCTCTCCTGTATGTGGGTCTGTGGGCACTTGTCTGCAAAGCTGTGGGAGGCTCCCCATTGCCCACATAGGAGCACCCACGTAAACTCTTTAGCTAGCATCCCACAGCCTCCATGGCCTGGCCCTAAGCTCCTTCCCGGCCTGACGGCAAGTGTCTCTCCCTCGTCCCCATCCAGATGTCACTAGGCTCTCTGGGCTGTTGGCTTCTCATGGCTAGAATGCCCTCCCTCCACCTGTGTGTGTCTATCAAAAAGCCTTTCCATCCCTCAGTGTCCAGCTCAGAAGCGTGTTTCTTCCATGCAGAGTCCCAACACCATCCCCCAATTCCTCCCTAAGAATCCTCCCTTAATATTCAAGCACACTGCCTGCATCTCCCCCATCCCTCTTGCATTCTGCCTCGTAGGCACATCCCCACATTTTAGGGGATTATCTCCAGCATAGGGAGGATCCTGCTTATATAGCAGCTGCTTAATTCAGATGCATACATTTGCTAGCAGAATTAGGTCCTGGGTACCTGGTAACTAAATGCATCAGGGAAACTCCACAGAGTGCAGGACACACAGCCAGAAAAGAGGTTATGGTGCTTACCAAAGATGCAAAGTTATTCAAGCATAGACTCAGGCAGAAGCACAATTAAGTCTTTTCTTGGGGATGTTTTTCTGAGGGTCATGACTAAATACAATGAATGGAGAGGAAAGAGTATTTCCTCTGCAGGAGGAAAGGGCTCTGGGGCTAAGGATGGGCCTCAGCCAAGCCTGTGGAGGAGGCAGGAGGAGGCCACACAATGGAGAATTCCATGAGGCACCAACAGCTTCCATTGGCTCTCAAAGCCCTTTGCAAACAGTCTCATTTGAGCCTTGGGACATCCCCTCAGAAGGTAGGTGGTTCAATGGCAGGGAGATGGCACTAAGTTTGAATCTAGACTGTCTCTTCATGTCTGTGTAACCTTGGACAAATCCCTTCAACCCCAACAGGCCAGTTTCCTTGGTGGCAACACATGTGGGGTGTATGAATAAGTCATCTGGTCCCATCTGTTAGCCGGGAACACCAAGTGTTCACACTCCCAGATGTAGTGAGTTTGGAGAATTGGTTAAGGATGGAAGAAGGATCCAAGCTGGAGGGGACCAGGCCTCCTCCAGGCCAATGGCACCTGAGCAGTGAAGGCCATCCTGGGACTCTTAATATTAAAAGGAAAGACATGTTAGAAGCCAGCCAGTCCAGCCTCCTCCCTTTTCTGAGATGCAAATGGAAGTCTAGAAAAGTGGACTAATCTGCCCAAGTTCACCTGAATCCTAAGGAGAAGGTCCAGCCTTTCAAGCCCAGGTGTTTCTGGCCCCAAGTCTGGACTGTCTAGTCTGGTGAGTGCAGAGGCTGTCTTGGGGATTCATGGGATTTGGGCCAGTTGAATACCAGATGATAAAGTGAGGAGGAGTGATCCATAAGCAAGGTCACCAATAACCCCACCTGGAAAGAGTGACAGAAATGACCTAACTCAACTCTATTTTCAAAACCAGAATACCATTACTGATGAATTTTTGGAAAACATGATTATCAGGAAGCAAAGCATCCAAGACTGGAAAGGTTTGACTCAATCAAGAGTTTAATGAAAAGTAAGCAATACGTAACTGGCACAGCAGAAGCCCAGAAAACTCCAATGTGCTACTTGCTCCTGCCAGGCTGCCTGGAGAGCCCGAGGAGGGGCGTGAGCCTCGGGGCAGTGTGGTGATGGCTGCTTGGACAACCGGGGGTGAGAGCCACTGGGCAGGGGCGTCTGGGCGCTGCCCGGGCAGGCCAACGAGGTGAACCGGGTCTTCTTTTCTGAATCTGGGGACACATAACTGACAGGGGCCAAACGCCCCTCTGGGCAGCTCTATTTCTTCCTCCCGCCTCTTTCCTTGAGCGCCAGGTGGATCACGGCACCATTCGCCATATTGTAGTATGCCAGGGAGTTGGAATCTTTGATGAAGATGCCCTGAAAAACACAGTCCCTTGTGAGGGTGGGAGTGGCCAGCTGGTGGGGGACATGCCTGGTCCTGACCCCCTCCCCCACCTCACTGACACCCCAGATGTCCCACAGGCGGGCTCCAAGTGCTGCCTCCCAGGAATTGCCCCCACCCTTGCTCAGGGAAGCACACGGTGCTCTGGGAATCTGTGTTCTTCAGTCCCCTCCCAGGATCCCCAATCACAGAAGCAACAATGTGGGGCATGGGGGGAGGAGGGAAGCCCCAGCTCACCTCGTACTGCAGTTTCTGCTTGCCGGCGGGCATGCCAGTGGCCTCGTGAATCTTGACCTTGATGACAGAGACCTGTGGGACAAAGCCAAGCAGAGGTGAGGCTCTCTCCAGGCCCCAGAAGCCCCGCCCCCCCACCCCCCCGACCATGGGTCCCCCACTGGCACATACCTGGTCTGGAAGTGGGAGGGTGAAGACCAGCACCTGTCCATTCAGCTTCCATTCAGTCTTGTCCTGCATGTTAGGGACCTGAACCTTGATGGTGACTGGCCCCTGTGACAAACAAAAGTGGTGATTACCCCAATGAGGAAACAGAGATGCGGGAACCCCAAACCTTCTACCCTACTGGGGGCTAATTCATTCAATTTGCAAAGGAGAGCGGCGACGGTGAGGACCACCGACCTCCACTCGCATTATTTCTCCTGGGTGGAAAGAAGCAGTGCTATTTTGACAACAGCTCCTATGTCTATAGCCCAGGAAGGTTTGCCAAGCACTGGACGTACAGTAATTATCTCAGCTGATCCTAAGGACCACCCTGGGGGGCCAATCCTGTCCCTGCTAGGGTCTTTAGGGTCATCTTCTGTGAAATGGGGCTTCTGTTCTCCCCCAGCCCCATGCTTCCAGGGAGGCCTCCTGGGACAGCCCTACTGGGCTGAGCCTGGGGGCTTCTGGGGATCAAGCACTAACACAAGCGCCCACTTCCTCTTCCGGATCCCTTCCCCTTTCTACCTCATCTGACTTTCTAATAGCTGGACAGCCAGGGAAGGCCCACATGTCCTCTGAACCCACCAGGTCAGTCTGGCTTCTGTCCCTCTGCTAATAAGACTCAAGAGAATCAGATGCCAGGCTTTCCCTCTACTGCTGCTGGTTCTCAAGCTGTTCTCTCACCTGGGAGAGCCCACCTGCTGCCCCTCGGTCTGTGACCAAAAGCATGGGCTCCCAGGGCAAGAGAGGAACCAAGCAGAAGCCTCAGGCCTGCAGACTGTTTACTGTCTGCATCTGGTGCAAAGCCCCACAAGCCCTCCCAGAGGAGCCTCTCAAAAGATCCCAGCAGGAGTGGAGGCACAGAGGCAGCCCAGCTGCCTCCTTCTCTGAGATAATAAACACTCTGCACAGCTAGAGGCCCCGCATGCAGCTAGAAGCCGTCCAGGGTGCACTACATGCCTTGTTCCTCCGCAGAAACTCTTCCTCAGGCATAAGGCTGTCTTCTGTCTTCAGCTTTTTAGAAGCGGGCTCATCCTCCATGGGTGGCGGGGGGTGGACCGGAGGCATGGGGGTCGGTGCAGGGACTGGAGCCACTGGAGGGGCCGGCACAAATGCTGGGGGCACAAAGACACACTTAGCCAGAAGCTTCCCAGGGGGAGATGACTGCATGCAATGCCCAGCCCTCTACCTTACCCATGGGGAAAGCAGAGGCTTCCCCAAGCCCAGGGAACGGCCCCTGGGGAGGGCTGGCCCAGGACTCCATCAGCCAGAAGGAAGGCTGCATGTCTGCTGTCCAAGCACTCATGCTTCACAGGCCCTGGACCTGCAGCTTGCTCTGGAGTTCCCCTTCCTCCCCCACCAGGACCATGCTCTCCCTATGGCTTTTCAAGGGAACACCCAGGAGGCCGTGGGTATCTTCAGCAAGGTTTTTCCAGAGGAGATAGCAACAACGGAGTCTCTATTTAATTGGCTTATACAGATAAAATAAAATAGCTATGTGTAAGCCAGTACAGATGAGACAGGCTGTGAATCCTTGCATGAATCCAATGGGTCTTGGTGGTTAAGACAATCAGAGGGCACCCATCGGGCTCCACTCCTCTGGGCTTCTCCATTAGCCCCTTCCACCCCCCACCCCCCCTTTTCAGGTCTGTCTTCCTCCACTGTAAGCTCCCTGAGGGCGGGGATCAGTTTTTTTCTTCATCTGTATTCCCAGCACTGGGCCCAGTGCCTGGCACCTAGTAAATGCTACTAAGAAATGTTTAGTGACTGAGATCAGAGCTGAAAGACGTCACACTTCTTTTCCAAGCCTTTAACTAATATAGATGGCTGCTAAGGGCCATGTCCCAGTAGGACCTGCGAGCCAAGGGGGTCCTGCCAGGATGGTGCCTTTCTAATACCAACTTGGCTGAGCAAAAGCTGCTCCCTGAGGAGGGGGCTGTTGGGCCAGTGTCACCTGACAGGACGGTCAGGTAGGCAGCGACCCAGAGAGGACAAACCCTGAGGGGGATAGGGGAAGGAGGAGAAAAAAGCTCTTCCTGGGCACATACTAGGGCTCTGGGCTAAGCCCTTGGGAGACAAGCAAAGCAAAGACAGTCCCTGCCCTTGGAGGAGCTTCTGTTTTCAAGGGGGAGATGACAGGAGGGAGTGGCCCAGGAAGGGAGTCTTGGTCAGGGAGGGCCAGGGATGGCGAGTGGAGCCCCTGCCTTTTCTAGAAGTGATGGTCCTACCCATGGGTCCAACAGGGGCCAAAAGCTGGCAGCCAGAGAGCTGGATTTGGTTGTATATCTGCTCTAGCTTCCTCATATGTAAAGTGAGACATGTGGACAAGGACCCTTTGAGCTCGAAGCCTGCGATCCTGAGGTCTGTCTAGGAGCTGGTGCCATCAGAGCCAAGGCACAGGAGGATGTGGAGAAGCAGAAATGTGTTCTCCCCACAGCAGAGCATGGCCCTGTCATCCTTGACAAGAGGTCTCAGCCTCTCTTCAAAGGACTCTGAAGACCAGGAACAGAGTTCTGCTGGTCAGACAATTCTAACTGTCCCAAGCTCTTGGGATGACCTGAAATCTGCCCCACAGAGTAAGTTTCCCCTCTGCCCAGAAGGCACTGACCTGTTGGCACAATCATGGGCGGTGGACGTGGTGCCATGATGGGTGGAGCAGAGGGTGGCATGGGCACCACATTGATACGAGGAGCATGGATGATGGGTGGCATGGGTGCAATCACTGAGCCAGGAGGCAGACGCACTACTGAAGCCATTGGGGGCCGCGGCATGACAGGCACAGCAGATACAACCGTGGTTCGGACGGGAGGTGGCATCTAGGATGTCCAAGGGGGCAGTTACTCAACAGCTGGCTACTGTACAATCTGTCGGCTTCTCCCAGCGGCCCCCCAACTCTAGCTACTGATTCACACCCCAGGACTTGGTTGGAAAATGGCCCCTCTTAAGAAACACGGAGTCTCACACTCTCCACTTAAGGACTCAGAGACCAGCTGGGCCTCCTCAGGAGAACCAGGGAGCCTCAAGCAGCAAACACTCAGAGGGAAGCTAAGCAGTCTGACCCCAATCCAGCCTCCTCTTGAGAGAGCTGGCTTCTGGCCCTAACCCCACAGGCAATGTTAAGGCCTGCAGCCCCTTCTGCTTAGAGCCTTCCTCCATGGTCTGGGCCCTCTGGAGAGCCCCCCAGGGATCCATGGAGTAGGCCCAGACTACTAAAGCTTTGTCTCTCACTGACTTTTGACCCAGAATCCCAGGACCCCACTTGCTGCCTTTTCTCTTTCTACTGAGTGGTAGGAAAGGGAGGTTCCAGTAAAAGAGGAGCAGCCCACTGGGTTTAGGGGACCAAGGCAGACCCCTCAGTGGCTCCAGCTTACCGAGGGAGGCCGGGGCACAGAGGTGATAGGTGGGGCTGACGTGGGGATGTTGGGGGCAGAAGACGGAGGGGGCGGCTGGGGGATCTCATTGGGCTTGCTGGGGCCAATCTTCTCCTTGCTGTCATCTTCGGGCACCAGTCCCTTGGCCTTGTGGATGGCTTCAATCTGCTCCTGGAGAGTGATGTTGGCCTGGGCTGCCTGCTGGGTCCGGGCCATGCTGCCAGAGTGGCCATCCCAGGTGACCTGGAAAACAGCAAGCCTGGGGTCAGGGTTGGAACTCCCCCAACCTGGTGAGGAGGGGAAAGGACAGGCACCGCGGATGTACACACCTTTTCCTCTGGCTTCTGGATCTCCTCCTCACCGATCTTCTTACCAATGGCCGTCTCTTCCACACCAAAGATATCAGTACGCCGCTCGGCCAGCTGCTTCAGGCTGCTTTCGATATCCAGGCCTGGGTCACAGACAAGGAGAAAGGCGTTATCCAGGGTGACGGCAGCCGGGCAGCCAGCCAAGGGGATAAGGCTGTCTGACAGTGTGCTGCCAGGACTCGGCCTGCCCCCGGGGCTCAGTGCTTCTCCATCAGGTCAGCAGCCACCCAGACAGGATCAGATCTTCCACGACAAACACCTCAGCATGCTAAGAGCTGACATTTACACAGGCTTTAAGGTTCTGATCCTCCTAACAACCTGGAAGGTAAGTGCTTTATGATTCCTATTTAACAGTTGAGAATACTGAGGCAGACAGGTTATATGACTTGCCCTGGATCATTTAGGCAGTCCATGGACTCAGCTGGATTTGAACCAGAGCCTTCCTGACTTGAGGCCCAGCACTCTGTCCACTAGGCCACCAGCTGCCCCTAACAGGTGAGAGGATCTGCAATAATAACCCTATTTTACATCAAAGGATTTTTCTCTAGCCAAGGAGCCTTATTAGAAAGCTGCCTATATACTGAGCCCTACAGTGAAGGCCAACCATTCTCAGCAGAAATTGTAGAGATTTAAACTGTGATGGAATCACAATGGCCCCACCTGCTGGTCTGTGCTTGATTTTAAATTCTCGTGTTGGGGTCAGGCCCACAAGACCACCTGCCAGGAAATGAGCGCCTCCGCCCCCACCAAGGAGTGACTGTCCACCCAGGCGGGGGAGTGATCACCCACCCTGGCCAGGGAAGTCAGGACAGCAGTACAGAGAGGCCTCACCTGGGGCATAGACCTCATCATCACTCTGCTTCTCCCGGATTGAGCGATCACGCTGCTCCAGCCAGCGTGGGTCCAGCAGTCCGATGCGCATGTGCTCCTGCATCTTGCTGGCTGGAATCTTCTCCCCAGTGATGGGAGACACAAGATATTCATCTGGAGCTGGGGCAGGGGGCAGGGGCTTGGAAGCTGAAAACAAGGAGAGAAGATAAATAAACCCTTTCAGGCAGGGACTCCCCCAAACCCCAGAAACCTGCCAGGCCTAGGGCTGGCTCACAGCATCCATACCTTTGGGGTCATAGTCTTTGCGGACAATGACCTGATCTGGAGTAGGTGGGAGTGGTGGAGGCATGGGGGTCTCTGGAGGAGGGGGAACTTTCTGGCCCTCCTCTTCATCATCAGAACCCTAGAGGAAAAAAAGATGGTTTACAATCTGTATTTCCCCTGGACAATCTGGCCCTCCTGCTGGGGCTGCGGAAGGCCCTGGCTCAAGGAGCATTCATGAGCTGAGCTCCCCTCTTCGGTCAGAAGCCAATGGGCGCCAGGCCAAGCAGCTTTCTCATTGAGTGAATGGGAACAGTGGGCTCACGGTGCAAACGTTCTCGTGGGCATTTCTAGCAGCTGGCACCGGGCAGTCTTCAATGGGGCCTCTCACAGTGAGCTCTGGGCAGGGGGAGGGGTTGAGAGGCAGAGGAAAAGTCAATTCCCACAGATACAAGGGCTCATTCTCTTCTAGGGGCATGCACATTCTTTCCTCTGGCAGTTCAGTTTAGGAGAGGGCAAAAGAGAGGAGCAGCCACGTGGGAAAGCTCTGGGCCACTTGGGCCAGAAAGGGAAGGAAGGCTCTGAGAAGAATTCATGGCACCACCACCCCCCTCCCCCCTCTCCCCCCGCCGCAGGTCACCTCATCCATGTCCTGCACTTGGGTGTCCTGGTCCAGCTGGGACGGGGGCTCCTCTGTCTTCTCTTGCTTTTCATCTTCATCATCAGACTCCACCTCCATCTCCACTTCTTCACTCTCCCCGAACTTCTCATAGCGTTCCTGGATGAGGATTCGGGCCCCTAGCTCCTCTGGAGTGGTGGGAGGGGGGAAGTTTCCTGGGGGAAGGAAGTCGCACATGATCCAAGGCGTTCCTTAAGGGATGGGTCTATGTTTGTCTTGAGTGACTTGGCCTGTGGCTCCTTAGAAGGAGAGACAGAAGAGATACTGGCCAAGCCAAGGTGCCAGGGCTCCAGACTAAAGGAAAGGAGGGAGGTGCTTCCACTTGCCTAGGGAACTGGGGCAGAGGGCATACAGGCCCCCATACCCACCCCTCACCCACCTTGTTCATTGGGCTGGAAGTCCACGGTTTCCACCACCACAAAGTCATGCCAGTCTATCTGTGCATAGGCCACCCGCTCCTTCTCTTTCTCCTCCTCTTCCTTCTTCCTCTCCCGCTCCTGGAACTTGGCCCATTCCACACGGTAGCACACCTATAGGAGGAGCCATGAGCTAAGTGAGGATGGCAGAGTTGGGAAGTGGCAGAGCCCGCGCTGTCACTCCCATTACCCAGAGGGGCCTCAGAAACCCAAGGCCCAAGGCATGTGCCCCCTCTGTTCTCCCCCCAAAGAAGAACAGCTGGACAGCCCCAAGCCAGAGCAGTCACAGCTGCTGTTGTATCTCAGTCTGAATCTACAAATAGAAAGTACAGAATACAGTGAGAACGGTGTGCTAAGGAAAGGTGCCAGCCTGCCAGCTCCAGGGCTAAAGAAAGCAACTGCCAGGTGACCTCCCTGCTCCATCTGAGGACAGCGGGGCAGCCCCATGGGGATGGGCAGGGATGCTGGGCAGGGTGGTGGTAATCTAGAAGTCTGAGGGGGACACCAAATCTCGTCAGTTAGAGATCTCTGCTCTTTCCAGGCAAATGACAAAAGTGTTCTGTGGGGGGATGAGAACAATCTCCAATATCTGAAGGCCTGGCATGTGGTAGAGGGGGCATGCTGAGCTGATCCAGAGAGGCCCATTAACTAGGACCAATGGAGGAAGGCTACACAGAGGTCAACTTCAGCTTTGGCTGGACTTTCTGCGCCCAGCAGGCCCCTCCACCCTTGCTACCATCCTCGGGGATCTGGTCCCCTTATTGGAAGGAAGTTCCTTGGGGCAGAGAATGTCTCTGCTTTTGTATGTCTATCCCTGCTATTCAGAACAATACCTGGCACAAAATGAAGTATTTATTAAGCTCTTACTGTATGCAAAGCACATAAACAGCCAAGTCAGACAGAGCTCCCTTCTAAAGGGGAAGATGGATATGTCCCCCAGTGTGCAGGGAGTGGGGGTGGGAATGATACTTTCTCTTTACTGTCACTACCACTGATAGAATGAGACCAACTTCTGATGCTGACCAGCTGGGCAGTGCCATGGACTTTGGTGGTCAGAACTTTCTGGTCTGTGTATTTGAGAACCGTGGTTCCAGCACCTGCAGGGGCCAGGCCAGGCTCCTTCATAAATGCGCTTTCATTTGCTTACTTATGGCCCAAGCGAAAGGGGGCATCAAGGCAGAAGCTGGACTGACCCCAGAAGAGGCTAGAGTCAGGGACCTAGGGGTGACTGGACATGAAGTAGATAGAGGGTATCTGGAGGGGCTTTAGAAGGCAACCAAGAGAACCCCAAGCTTTCCAGAGACATCAAAGTCCCTGAGCCATCAGCAGAAGAGCAGAGAGTTCTACTGACTGGGAGTCTCTTGGTCATTCACTGAGACAAATAAGGTCAGAGGAATGTCAAAACCCAAAGGCTTCTGGGTACTACCTGTCCTTTCCCTTGCTGAACAAAGTGAGACGGTGCAACAGGAAGGGCCTCCAGTTTACAATACTTAAGCAGACAAGTGACTTTTTTCTGGAAAACATTTCTAACTCACCTGATCCAAAACTTCTCTAGGGTTCTCTGCCTCCCTTTTGAGTTTTGTAAATAAGCCTTTTGGTGGAATCAAGATCTGAAACACAGGCAGGTTCAAACAATGTTAAAAGCGATCCCTCACTTTGTGGTGATGAGGGGCAGGGGCCGGGTGGCTGGCTAGATTAATGGCAGAATGACCTCAAAGGCATCTGGAGCCCATCCTGTGACCTGGGTGTAACATGGGGGCATGGCATTGAGGAGGCAGATTTGGGATGGAAAATCTGTTCAGTGAGATGGTGGGGCCCCTCCTCACTGGACATGTCTGCACAGAGACTGGATCACCAACTGGCAGGGATTCTGGGGCAGGACTGTCTGGCCTTTCAATGCAGACTTGAGAAGTTGAAGTGTGGTCATCATCCACATTTATGGCATCTTCCAGTCACAAAGAATATTCCATACAACATCTCATTCAATCCCTCAGAGATGGCAACTGCATTTCAGAGAGGGGAGCAGCCTAGCAAGAGCTTCTGTCACTAAACTCAGGGGCATCAGGGTCACGGTGCCCCGCAGCCCAGCTGCTTTCCTGCCTGGACAGTGAAGCAAGGCAGAGAGTGTGAGGGCTGGTCAGTGAGGGGCTGGGCCTGAGGCCCTGACTTTGCTAGTTGGGATAGCATCCAGCCCTTCCACAAGCAGCTTAGATCAAGTCCTCAGGACCTCAGGACCTCCTGCCTCCATCTCTGTCCTCTACCAGCCAAGGGCCACCTCGTCGTCCAGACTGATATCCAGCCACTGGACCAAATGGCTCTGGAGGTGAAAGTGAGGCTGGTGAAATGCCATTCATCTGCAAGTCATGGCATCATTTTCCTCTCTGGTAATAAAGGCCAAACAACAACAACTACCAGCTACAGGACAAAAGTCAAACACCTTGGCCTTGCCCCAAGCTCTCAATGAGCTGCCTTGGGCCTCCCTGGGCAGCCCTGGCACACTCCTGTCCTGCTGCTCTTCACACCTTCAGGCAGCCTGTCCCTGACGGGGAGACACATGCCCTGTTTACGGTCCGTGTCCTGAAATCCTTCTCTTCTGTTCGCCCTCTCCCTATTCTCAGGTTTTGGGACACTGTCTCCCTAGGTTCTCCCTAGCCATATCCCCTCTCGCGCCCCTAACGGCGTGTGCTCCCCAGTGCTCTTCTCTCCCGACACTCATTTCATCTCTGCTCTCTCCCTTCTCTTTTCTGTCTTTCTCCCTCTCCCCTGCTCTGTCTCCTTCTCTTTGCTTTCCTCTCCCCCTTTCCCCTTCTCTGTCTTTATGTTCAACCCTTCTGTCTCTGTCTCTCTCCCTGCTCCTTCCATCGTCCAACCTGGATTCGATCCTCTCTGTGCATTTCACTGGTGGTCTCTAGATACAGCCCCAGGCTCTCTCTCAAGCTCTCACATATGTTTCCTGCTCATTTCATTCCATCTGGATGTCCCAAAGACATCCCTGTAGAAAACAGACCTCACTCACTTTTCCTAAACCCAGCCTCTATCAAACTTCCCCTCACTCTGTCAAAGACACTGGCATCCTTCCCTCCACTCCTCACCCTGCCCCCACATTCCCACTTCCCAGCATTCCTTACATCCATCTCTGCACTTACTCGGCCACCAGCCCAATCAGGTTGAGGACTTCAGCCCTGGATGCTAATCTTCCCACAAGCCTCCCCAGTTCAGTCTATTGGCCAAAGTGACTCCTCTGCACACAGTGGCCTCCACTCCAAGTGCCGCCCCCCCCCCCCCATCCTAGCCTCATTACAGGGGGTTCTCTTTCCTCCACTTCTGAGCCACTGGTCCTTCCATAAGACATTTCTTGGCTCTCCCTCCCAGAGTCCCTCAGGGGCTGGGGGTGGATTCCTTTCTGTCTCTGCGCCCAGGCCAGGATGACACCCCCAGATGAAGGGTTTCTCTCTTCCTCCTCACACTTTCTGAGGGTTCTTCCCCTGCCCACCCCCACCCAGGTGAGTGGGCACCTTAGTATACTGTTCCACCAGCTTGGTGAAGTAGTTGAAGAGGCTGTGCTGGGGACGCAGGAAGTCAAATTGGTAATTCCGCTGTTCTTTCTGCATCAGCTGGGTTAGGAACTGGCGCCCATTGCGGGCCACAAACTGTGCGGTCAGCTTCACCACATCCAGGTCGAAGGCAGAGATAGATGGGGGGTCGGCGATGAACTCGAACTCTGGGGGGGGCTCCTTGGGCACGATGGTCTCCTGGATCACCTGGGCCTGCACCTGTGTCAGGGGGAGGGAGAAGAGCACGTTGTCAGCTGGTCACTCACTGCCTGCATGGCAGCCACAGGCCCATGGTGGGCCCTCTCATGACAGTCATCGAGCCCTCCAGCTAGTCCTGTCCACTTTAAAATTACTCAGCTTTACTTGGTGCAGAGTTTGCACTTATCTAGGCACTGGGAACAAAAGTGTATTCCCAGTGACTAGTAAAGGGCTTTGTCCACAGAGGGTGCTCAATAAAAACTTGCTGAAGAGGCAGCTGGTGGTGCAGTGGATAGAGCACCAGCCTCGGCACCAGAAGGATCTGAGTTCAAATCCAGCCCCAGACACTAAACAGCTGTCTGACCCTGGACAAATCACTTAATCTCAATTGCCTGAAAAAAAAAATTTAATTAAAAAAAATAAATACTTCTTGATGCTAAATCACTTGTCCCCAAATGTCATTTTACAGAGAGGTCAGGGGCACCGAGGCAGTGACTGCACGGGGCAGAGGCCTGGCCACGCGTTCCTCCCTTCTCCTAACAGCTCTGCCGTGTCCTGGCCTGGTGCATGAGGGGTCAAACAGAGGAGTCTGGGAGCTGTAAGAGCTCAGTGAGCCAGGTCATGCTTCAGGTGTGCTAACAGCTGCCTGCACGCTGGCGAACCTGAAGGAATGAGGCCAGTGCCCTGCTCCGAGCACCACCGGAGGAGCTAATTACTGGATTCTGCACTGCACCCTGGCAATGGACCCAGAGGGCTGGACTGGGAAAAGCTAAGGGTGACTTAACTGACTTAACAGCCTCAGCAGAACAACCCAGCTGGTGCAGAGGAGGCCATAGCTGAGGCCCTGCCAAGGGAGCTGCCTGTGAAAGACACAGCCATGGCAGTGGGAGCTGAAACCTTCCCCAGCCTCTACCCAAATGCTAACAGGGGCCTGAGAGCCTGCCAGGAACAGACCCAGGCAAGCCCTGGATTCCTCTGCCCCAATTCTCACCAGCTGGGGCCTCTCTCCCTCCCACAGGAGGAAACTCAGGCTCCCTACATGGGCAGGGAGGCCCCCACACCACTGGCTGACTCTGAGGAGCACCAGGCCCTTCCTTGTACTCTGAACAGGCTCCCAGGGGGCTGGAGGGCTGCCCGTTACTGCGTGGGCATTCCCCACGTTCCCGTCCCCCCACTCATGACCAAGGGTGCTCCAGAGCCAGAAAACCTGGGTCTGAATCCTGCTCCTGACCCCAGCACAAGCGGGGAAAGCAGCAGGCTGCACTCTAGGCTTTAGCCCAGGGCTATATAACATCCAAATGTCAGGGCTGGGTCTAGAACCCAGGTCTCCCAATGCCAGTAGCAATACTGCAGCCACAACAGCAAACAGTCTCCAACTCACAGGCCTCTGGAGGCCACCTGCTCTCCCAGGGCACTTCCCACTCTAAATCCTAGGATTCCAAGAAACCGGCTGAGGGTGTCAATGTCATTCCACCTGTGGCCCAGCAGGGAATGCAGATGTGTGGCTTCTGCCAGAGCTCCCCCAGCCCAGCCCAGCCCAGCCTAGGGGTGAGACAACCAGACTCAGTCACCTGCAAGATGATAATCTAAGCCTCTGTTTCTCTACACAAAGACTTGTTCATCCAAGGTCACAATCTGTCTGAACAAGGGCACAGAATGCTGAATTATGTGCCTGGGGCATGATGGCCTGAGCTGAGCTCCTGAACTCTTCATGCCCCTATCTGGGTGTGCTCTGTCTGGGCAGGGACTGATCCTGCCCTCACCCCTGGAAACAGAAAGGGGGTGGGTCTTTTTCAGCAGGTGCTTAAGAAATGTTTGTTCAACTGAATAAGGGGGTCCTGAGGCCAGAAAGGAGAGAACAAAGCTGATTGCCCATACACAGCCCAGGCAGGAGTCCTCCTATGAGCCTGGTGGTCTGCCCTCTTCCTGGAAGGTTGGTTGTGGGTAACTCCCTGCTCACGCCTACTAAGGGGACCCCTCTTTTTGGTCTTCCCTGTGACATAACAGGTTAAATGGAGTAGAGAAGGAAACGGAAGAGACCTGGGAGGCTTTAGGCCTTGAGGAGGAGGGCTCAGCAAAGGAGGATAGGGCTTGGGGAGGGGCACAAGAGAAAGGAAAGGAGGTCTTTGGGGATCCCAGGCCTAGTGTATGGCTCCCTTCCCACTCACACTGAGGGCCTGGGTTCGAGGGTGGATGATGGGTAGTACCTTTTGGGGCAGCTGCTGCTGTGCGGCCTGCTGCTGCTGCTGCATGACCTTGGGGATGGCGGCCGAGGGCTCCTGTGCCTTCCCCTCCTTGAACTCGCTGACCTTGTGCCGGTAGTAGGCATGGTACGGGTCATTCGGGTTGAGGAAGTTGAATTTTGGGTTGTTGATCTCATTCTGTCGAATACGAGCTTCAAACTCAGGACCATTTCTGGAAAAGAAGGAGCAGGTCAGGGGCAGAGCAGCCTTTGGTTCTCAGTTCTCCAAAATGCATGAACCTGGCCCACTCATCACTTGGGCATCCCAGGAAACTCCTGGACCCTGCATGGCGCTCAAGGGCTGGACACCATCTTGGTTGCCCAAGGTCAGCCCAGTTATCTTAGCTCCCAGGGCCTGCTGCAGCATCCATGGGGGGAGCCCACAGAGGCAGGGCCTGGACCACATCTATCCCCTCCCAAGATGTAAAGAGGGAGCAGAAAAAGCCAGAGGCCAGGGAGGAAGAGACCCACATGTGGTTCTTGAGTCTGCCACAAACTATGAGACCAAGACCAATCACTGCCACTGGACCCCTCTGAGCTTTGGTGCCCTCACCTGGATTAACAGCAGAGAACACCAGAGGCTGAATTCCAAAGGTACAGTGGCAAAACACCATTGGACTGGATGGAGAGGACCTGGGTTCACAAAGGGGCTTAGAGGGAGCCCCAACCATGCACAGAGCACTGGGCCTGGAGTCTGGAAGACCCCACCTCAAATGCAGCTTTCAGACACATCCTAGCTGTGGGACCCTGGGAAAGTTGCAAAAACCTCTGCCTGCCTCAGTTTCCTCATCTGTAAAATGGGGATAATAACAGTAGTCCCCAGGGTTGTTATGAGGATCAAATGAGCTAACTGTAAAGGCTTAGCACCAGACCTGGCACATAGGTACTATGTAAATGCTTATTTCTTTCCCTCTAATGCCTTCTGGTCTAACCTTGGGTGACTCATTTCCCCCCCAAGTCTTCTCGCCCTGCCCCCACCCCCAGCTGCTGGAAGCCTGGAATACTAACCTGCAAGAAGGCACTTTCAGACCTGGGCAGGGGGCCACCTAGGCCTGGGTTCAGAGCCTGGATTTGCTACTTCCTTCTCACCTCTGTCTCCCTAAAGCTCCCCTCTCTCAGCCTTGATTTCCTCATGTGCCAGGTGAGGGAGATGGACTCTGTGACCCATTCCAAACACTATGAGAAAGGATTAGGATTCTCCTGGCCAACGTCAGTCCTGCCCTGCCACCCTCATGGAAGGCCTGTGGTCTGGGGGCCCTGCAGGAGGGACCCGCCAGGGGGAATATACTGACAAACCACCCACAAAGAAGGTTTGCAGGTCCTGGGCTGGATGCTGCTTCAGCTGGCTGGCTGGCCCCCCATAGGAGGGGCAGGGAGGCACCTGTGGGGGCCAGGCCCAAGAACTCAAGGAACACCCAAGGGAATCTAGAGTACCTGGGGCAAGCACGTACCCTAACTATGAATCACTCAGACACACGGAGAGGTTTTCAGTGAAATATGCTCTCACTCATCTGGTGGGGGACTGGGTGGGTTTGCTGGGTTTTTCTGTTTCAGCTCTAAGCCAGACACACCAAGGGAAGGAGAGAGCCAGTGCTCACTAGCTGAGCAAAGCCTGGGGAGGGGGGTGGGCAGCTCTCTTTCATGGAGCAGGAGCCCACTAGACAGGGAGTCTACTGCGACCTTGGACCCAAAGCAAAAACGCCGACCTGTTTTCCTTCACTTCAGGCTGAGGATCTAGGTAGCTCAACTGAAGGCAAACAGCTGCATTTTTCAAAGGTTTCAGAATTGCTTTAGAGGTCACATTGGGTGGTCCAGAAGAACTAGGGCTGGAGAATATTTCTAAAGATGTACCTAGTAATGGTGGAACTGACCTGGGGTCAGTGGCTGGAAAGCTGGACTTGAGTTGGGATGACCTGGGTTTGAATCCAGCCATGGACAATGATCAGCTTTGTGACACTGGGCAAGTCCCTTACCCTCTGCCGGCCTCAGCACCTACTGGCCAAGGTTACTGTGAGGATCCAAGATCTCTGCAATGTGCTTGGCACAGTGCCTGGTACACAGCGGGCACTACAGAAGTGTTAATTATTATTATTAAATGTTAGTGTTTGCAAAAGCCTTCCATGGATAAGTTTGTTTAGGCAGAATGCTTGCTGAGCCAGGGTCCTGGGAAGGGCTAAGTATCTTCTGCTTAAAGCCATCTAAAGTGTTCTGGGAGAGGAGAAGAGGGGAAGAGAGGGAACCATCAGGAATACCCTCTTCCTACACTAGAGGGGGCGGGGGGAGTGTTAAACCTCCAGGGACATACAAAGGAACAGTTCTCCCTAAGAGGCTGGAGACCCCCCAAAGGCCCTCACTCTCCAGCCATGCCCAAGGAATAGACAATCCTAAATGCAGGTCAATGCCTGGGTTTTGTGTTGGAAGGAGGAGAAATCAGAATGATTTTAATTAACTTATAAAGACAGCATAGGAAGATGAGCCCTCAGGTCCAAATGACTAGGGTTCTGGTCAGCACAGTCTAGCCCAAAGAACCCAGGCCCAGAGCCAGGAGAGGCCACAAAGCAGTACCAAGGTGACTGTTGAGCCCACCCCAGGAGGCTGCAGGGATTCTCCACCTTCTTGGGGGTCCCACAGCCTCCAGACCCACCTATATGGAATCCAGTCCTCATACAAAGTCAATGAAAAGGTGTCCTAACCCACAGCCTGAGTTCCCAGACCTGACTGATGGGCTGTCCAGCCCTGAGCAGAGACACCCAGAGGAGGCTGCCACTGGAGTTCCTACCCCAGTGCTTGGAGCTGCCACCCAAAGAGCAGCTACAGGCCACAGGCTACAGATAGACAATCCTACCACAATGATGTCACAATGCCATGAAGGACACCAACTAAGTAAAGTGTGGAAGTAAGGGGGGCTCTCCAGGAGCACACCACTGTGTGGCCTCCGAACCGTGTCTGTGCCGGTGCACCATGACCCACCTGGCTACAAAGCTGGCAGTCTTGTCCACAATATTCCTAACTTCCGGAGGCGGGTAGATGATTCCCACAACAGGCTTGGAAGGGGTGGAGTCCTCCTTGGAAGCTTCTTCTTCTGGGGGCTGCAAAGACAGTAAAGGATGAAAAAGGGAAGGAACTCTCATACAACTTGAGGTGAAGACCCACCCCTCCAGAGGCCCAAAGGCAGCCAGGAGAGAAAGGGTGAGGCCAAAGGGCAAAGCCTAGATGCGGTCAGGGGCTGGGCCAAGGCTGATTGATCACAGACACTCAGAGTGGAGCTGAACCTGCCTCTACAAGGCTTGGCTCGAGGGCCTGGCCTCCCACTCTTGGAGGCTCTGGTTAGGAAGTTCTTCCAGACACTGAAGGTAAATCTCCTTCCCCCCACCAAGTTCTGTGCCAAGAAGAATAAGGCTGAGTGGCCTTCCATAGGATGCCCTTCAAACACCTGGAAGATGTTTCCCACCTTCCAGAATCTTTTCTTTTCCACATTAGATCCTCGGGTGCAACTCCCCACCCATTCCAACTCAGCCACATGGGCTCTAGTCTCCAGTGACCTCCCCACCCTGGTAAATCCCCTCAGACACCCCCTAGCCCGGCCATGACCAAAGCATAAGACAGTTCACTTTTTGGTGGTGTTGTTCTCTTGTTTGAGGCGTGTCTGACTCTTTGTGACCCCATTTGGGGTTTTCTTGGCTCTCCTTAAGTGCCCCCTCGGTGCCCCCAGACCACCTTTCCCTAGTGCTTTTAGGACACTCACTCTCCCCTTGTTCAGGATCCCACACCACTCCATAAAGCAACACTCCAAGAGGGTTTTCTGAGACATTAACCCCAGACCTACTGGGCTCACAGCTACCACCACCCAGCCCTGTGAACAGAACCTGGCACAGAGAGAATACTTAATAAATGCTTACTGATTGACAAACCTCTGGCCAATGTAAGGGGAACAAAACCCCCAAGATCCAACAGCATTAAGACAAAGCTCTTATTAGAAAAGGGAAGAGGTAATGAATGTCCTGCAGAAATCAGTACAAAGCTGAAGCGTGCTCCTCTGGCTCCCCCGCCTCAGGCCTGAGAAAAGCTGGAGCAAACCCTAGTGGCCCCCCCTAATCCTTCACCCTCAGGACATGGGGAAGTGCAGGGCACACAGGGAGCTTTATTAAACCCTGGACCTTCGCCTGACAGGACAGAAAGGGGAAGGAACAGACAGCAGACCCCTCCCTTCCCTCATCACTTCCTGTACTTTCTGTTCTGGACACCTTCTCCCCCATCTACACCCTAGCAGACATGACTGCTCCCCCCACCCCACACCTGTTTCTTCTCCCCAGTAAACTTTCCCTTTTTGGGGAGGGCTGAATTCCTGGGACCAAAAGTGCTCTAGCTAGGATGGTATCAGAAACAAAAGGCCAGGCCCCTTAGGGGAAGGCATCCAGATTGGTCCCCTGTGCTTCTGCCAGCCCTGGCCCTGCTCCAGCACCCTCAGAAGGCCCTTTTTTGTTTCCTATTCTGTGTTCTCCAATGGGTGGGAGTGATGGGGGGAGAGGAGGTTGGAAGAATGACTTCTGAGTTGGATGGAAAGAGGAGGAATTCACAGGTGAAAAGGCAAGGGAAGCCCTTCCCAGCAAGGGGCTGAGAACTCAAGCTGGTCAGGCTGCAGGGTGGGGGTGGGGCTGAAGGCCATGGAGGACAATTTCTAAACCTTTCTTTGTGACCCAAGATGAATCTTTCCAGAGCAAAGAGCCCATTCCTTACTTTGGGAGGAAAAACCAAGAAGGGTGTTGTCCTCATTTATCATCACAGAAGTATTAGGAAAGAAGTTCTATGAGGGAGGTAGGCTCTCTTAAAACTTGCATCTTCAGGGAGGTACCCCAAGGAGGCTTTAATTTATTAAACATTTGCAGTGGTCATGCCCTAGGATGATAGAAAGTTGAGGTAAAACAAGGGTCTGTGCAAAGCCCACAGTGAGGGAAGACAGAAGAAGCTGCCAAAGAAGGCAAGGTGAACTGGGGAGGCTGTTTCAGTCAGCAAAGATAAGGAGGGAGAAAGGTCCCAAGGCAGCATGAGATGCCTCTGTAAGGCTTCCTTCTTTCATCCCTCACCCCAAGAGACAGAGTGTTTTTTGTTTTGAGGTGTAGTGTTGGCCTCACAAGCATTCTTGCCCTCCAGGGAAACTACAACATTCAATGAACATCTGGTGCCTGCTGGGCTGTGGAGGATGCCATGCTAAAAAGCAGGCCTTGACACAGAGTTCAGCTTAGACAGCTCCTCCAGTGCAGGGCAAAGACACAAAAGGACCACCAGGATATCAAGACAACATTAAGAGGCAGAATTCAGATCCCCCAGTGACTGAGAAGCAGGCAGGGGGATCAGAGGTGTGGCATCAGCTGGCACACTGTTAGGCTTTATCAACAGGCTGGTCAGTTGCTCTGACTTACTACAGCCATGAAATTAAAAGATGCTTGCTCGGGGAGGCTAGGTGGCGCAGTGAGTAGAGCGCCGGCCTCGGAGTTGGGATGACCCGAGATCAGATCCGGCCTCAGAAAATGAGCACCCACACATAAATAATGACTAGCCGTGTAACCTTGAACAAGTTACTTAACCCCAATTGCTTTAAAAAAAAAAAATGATGCTTGCTTGCTGGAAGGAAAGCTATGATGAACCTGGACAGCAGGCTAATGAGCAGAGAAATCAACTTGCCAACAAGGGGAGCTGTCATTTTTCCAGCAGTGATGTATGGCTGTGAGAGGGCCTCTAAGGAAAGCTGGGCACTGCAGAACTGATGCTTCTGAACTGTGGTGCTGCAGGAGACTTCTGAGAGTCCCTGGGACAGCAAAATCAAACCAGCTGCTTAAAGAAATTAATTCAGGCTATTCACTGGAAGGTCAAATACCGAGGCTGAAGCTTAAATGCTCTGGCCACATAATGAAAACCCAGGACTCATGGCTAAGGACCCGATGTTGGGAAAGACTGAAGCAAAAGGGAAAGGGGGTGGCAGAGGATGAGACAGACTGTGTCATGGAAGCAACACACATGAGCTTAGACAGCCTTTGAGAGAGAATGGAGGAAATAAGAAACTAGTGTGCTATAATCTATGGGGTCACAAGCAGTAGGACGGGACTGGAAGAACAACTATCATTCAATTCATCAAAAATTTCCTGGGGATTTTGTGCCAAGCACTAGGGCCACGGAAAAGAAAAATCAAAGTTTCTGCCCTCCAAGAGCTTAGGTGGGGGATGGGAGTAATACAACTCAGGCAGGGATAACTAGACACACAATAATCTAGTTAGACAAGGGCACTGTTTTCCCATAGAGAGTCAAGTTCCTTTAGGACAGGGGCAGTTTGTTTCTGTCTTTGTGTTTCTGCTGGCTAAGGGGTACTTAGCAAATACTATGCATTCCAGCTTCCACACAGACACAAACACACACAAGAATGTGCACAAGCACACACAAACACACTCTGGGATTCCAGAAAGCCTTCGAACTCTATTCGAACCTTAGAGCCTTCAAGGGAGTTAGGTTATTCTGAGCATGGGTGATGAGGGGGGATTGTCCCAGTGATGGAGGACAACTTGTACAAAAGCCCACAAGGCAGGAAAACTACAGCTAGCCTCAGCCAGTTACAGAGGCAGAAGTCTGAGAGGGAGTAATGGAAAATGGGTGGACAAAGAGAGGCTGAATGTGCTGACATGTTTTGCTTGACCCTAAGTTTTGTACTGAGAAGGACTTTGGGGAGGGGAGGTGGGGTTAGCACATCAATAAAACATTTTTTAGATGCACAGAAAAGTATGGGAGGGGACCCAAAGACAGCAATTTCGTAACTACCTTGTTAAACTCTGTATACTTTTCTTATAACCATGTAACAAAAGTACAATTTCTTGCATAATCTTCCCCCTTTTTGTATCTTGAATTGTTTATTGATAATTAATTCACAATTAAAAAAAACAAACAGACAGGCTGATGCCAGATTTTTTTAAAGGCTTTAAATATCAGACTAAAGGCTATTTTATTCTGGAAGCAATGGGGAGGCAATGAGACTTGCTGGGAAGGAGAAGCCAGGGGTTAACATGGCTTTCTTCAAGTCCATTTGGCAGCTGGATGAATGAATGAACTGAAAAAATGATTAAGCACTCATTATGCACTAAGCTTTGGGGAGACAAATGGGAGGCAGTTTCTGCCCTCCAATAGCTTACATTCTTTAAAAAAAATAAGTTTTTTAAAATTCTAAACTTAACACCAAAAAGGAACCACTTTCAATTATAAAGGAGAACAGAAAAAGATAACTATATACAAAACCACACATATCTATCATGTATTGCTTGCTTTTCTTTTTAAAAGTGTATAATAAATTCAATAAGATGCCCTGAACTTTCTTCTGTTCTGTTCTGTTGCTTTGGTTTTCTCATCTGTAAGATGTGAATAATGCCCACTCCCAAGTATGTGGTAAGACCAAGTGAGATGGTATTTGTGAGGTACTCTATAAGCGGCAGCAATCAGTAATTATTATTAAACGCTTCAACTGGTGCCTTTTCCTTGTTTGGCAGTGAATGAGGGGCACTGGATCCCCTCCCCTTCCATTTCCCCCAAATCCTATCCATCTCTGAAAAACAAAACAAACCCTAAAAAAAAAAAAAAAGCCGTGGTAAAGCAGACGGGATGACCCGTTATCTGGGTCTGAGCACTGGGCGCATCCCGTTTTCCATCAGCTCCAGCAATCATCCTCAGGGCGCTGGCTGGCTCAGGCTCTCGGGATACACTGTTTCCTTAGGATGTTACTGTTACTGTGAGGGAGTTTCCCTTCCATGGAGGGGGACCGTACAGGGGGGAAGCTGTAGCCAGGGAGGGTGTTTTGGTCTGGGAGACCCAGGGGTGGTGTGGGGAGCCTTGGGCAGGTCTTTCCAGAGGCAATGGGAGTAGGGCAGGATGTGGAGCTGGAGTGACGGGCTATGCACCTGCAGGGCAGAAGATGGACAGGGTGGTGAGGAAGGGTCCATTCCACGCAGGATTGGAGGGAGTAACAGTGATATTAGGGCAGCCAGGTGGCAGAGGATGGAGCTCCAGGCCCTGAGGCAGGACAGCTCATCTCCCCGAATTCAAATCCAGTCTCAGACATTTACTAGTGGGGTGACCTTGGGTGAGTCACTTCCCCTTGTCTGCCTCTGTTTCCTCATCTTTTTAAAATTAACTAATTTTTAGTTTTCAACATTCTTTTCCACAATATTCTAAGTTATGACTTTTCCTCCCCGCCTTTCCCCCACCCCAAGACAGCGAGCCTGCTGAGTACCCTCCCCCATCTCCCCCACCTTTCTAGTGGGGCACGATGGGTTTCTATACCCCAGAGCCTGCAGGTAAAAAACCTATTTTTAAACGTTTGCGTTTCCTCATCTCTAAAGTGATTCGGAAAGGAATGGCAGACCCTCCAGGATCTCGGCCCAGAAACCCCCAAACGGGGCGGCCCAAAGTCGGACACCACGGGATGCGACTCAACAACAAACGCGAAGGATCGCGGCGCCCGGGCTCCTCCCCTCCAGCCTCCCAGGAAGGGCCAGCGGGGCCCGCCCCCGGCCTAGAGCGTCCCCGCCCAGCTCCCAGGGGGCCGCGCGGCACGGCAGCGCGACGCCTCCTGGGAGTTGTAGTCCGCCTGCCTCCCTGCAAGGAGGGCCCCAAAGCCTCCAGCTCCTCTCCCCTTCCCTCCCTTGCCACCAGCTGACAGGGACCAGGGGGACAGAGGCAGCCCCCCAACCGCCAACCGCTTACCTGCTTGGGCTCCGTGGCAACGGGTGGCGGCGGCGGCACCGCCTGCACCGGTCCGGCCGGCATGTCTGCGGCGCAGGGGGCTGCACCTCCAATGGCGGGTTAGGCGCGAGCGGCACTGCGTCCAGGCCGAGCCGGGCGTTCACAAGATGGCGGCGGCCCGCCTTCAACGAAGCGCTTCCGGCCCCGCCCCTCGTGTTCCGGCGGTCCTTTTCCCCTCCCCCGCGCACGTCGGACGAGGAGACGCCGTTGCCATAGAGACGGGCGGGCGACCTCAGTTACTCGGCTGGGAGCGGCAGGCAGCGGATCTAAGAAGCCGAGGCCGGGGTTCCGGGGGCGGGAGCTGCGGGAACAGTTCCAGGAGCTTCAGCGGCGCTGCCGGGGGGGCGGGTGAGCTCGGAGTGACGTCTCGTGGCCCCCCCTACCCCTTTTCCTGCCGCAGGGTCCCCGGCCCACCTGGTCCCTGCACTTTCACTCCCTCCCTCCCCGCCACCTCTGGCCCCCGCACCTCAGCCCTGGAGCCCCACTCCCTGAAGGAGGATCCCCCAACCCAGAAATCTAGCGCCCATCCCTGGAATCGCGCCTCCCACCTGGGGAGCCCCTCCCTCACCTGGGGAGCCCATCCCACCCAAAGCCCTGCTTTCCCCGAGGAACACACAACACACCCCAGCCCACCCCCCGGGAAATACTGCCTTCCCGGAGTAGTTCCCCAACATTATTGTCTGCATCCCTGGGCCCCTCCCATCTCAGGGATCACCCCTTATTTCCCAAGAGCCCCACCCTAACCTCAGCAGCCTTGTTCTGTTGGAGGAAGACCCTCCCACCAAAAGCCCTGCTCCCTCCCCTACTTGGGAGCGTCTCCCAACTCAGATGCCACTCTCCCCTTCCACAGCCCTACCCCTGGGAGCCTCTCCTGCCTCAGGCCCTGTCTCCTCACCCCAAGGGCTCCCCGCTTTCCCTTACCTTTCAGGGACCCATGTAGAGCTCCACCCCTTTGCCCCCTCCTACATCAGGTTCCGGGGAGGGGGGCTCCCCATTTCAAAAAACCAGCCTATGTTAAGTACCTACCTTATGTCAGGCACCAAGCTAGGGACCGTTCTGAGGACAAAGATGAAGCAAGGCCTGCCTTGAATGAGCTTATGACATGTTCCTATACTTGTAAGACCAAGAAACAGGAGTCTAGCTTAGCTCCCTCAAGGAAATCTGAAGTTATCCTTGATTGTTTTGGGCCCCCCTTAGCCCTTCACCCTTTCAACACAGAAGACTGGGCTTAAAAGTAGGAGATTTGGGCTGCTGCCTGTTTGGCTGGCTCCCTGTGAAGCTGGGCAGATCTGGGAGGAAGTCCCAGGAGATCTCTTCACCAATGCAGATCCCTTGGATGGTCTGAGACCTAAGGATGCCTCGGAATAATGGTTTTAAATGCATAAAGCCAAGTAGGATCACAAAGAAAGCCAAGTAGAGTTTGTCTATCAACAAGCATTTGTTAAGCATTTCCCAGGAGCCACAAATACTAGTCCAGAAAGCAGTCCTTCCCCTCTGGGAATGGCAGGAGGTTCCCATCCAGAAGGGCTCAGCTGAAGGGAGATGAAGAAATGGCAGGTTCTGAATTAAAATTTGAGAGAACCTGAGAGGCCCCTTGACTTGCAGTTGAGGAAACAGAGGCCCAGGGAGGTAGGAGGCAGCCCTTGGAGCCAGCTGGTTTTCCTGCTTCCCCCCAGGGCATCTTCTGGCCTTCTGGATGGCCCATCTGCTGGGGAACCCAAGCTGTATGGACAGTTTGAGGAAGGACATCACAGATCTGCAAGGAGCCATAGTGGATGTGTTCTCCCGAGCTGGAGTGGTCCGCTTCCCCTCTTGGAAGTTCCCTGACAAAGTATCCTGTGACCTGGACTTGGTGTCTCTCTTAGATCACTATGACCACGAGGAAGGGAACCCCGAGTTCACTCAGCTTTCCCACATGGTGCTCCTGGAGCTGGTGATTGACAGGTGAGGGGAGGCCCTTGGCTGCCTGGTGTTTGGGGTGGCACCCCAAAGAGCAGGGGCAGAGAGGCAGACTTTGACCTGCCTTTGTAAGGATGGGAGCTGTCCCAGAGCTGGAATGACAGAAAGCCCCCATATGTGGAGATGCTTGAGTGAGAAAGCAACAGCAACAACCACATTTATCCAGCCCTTTAAGGTCTGCAAATTGTTGTTCAAATTGTTGAACAAAGGTTCAGGAGAGGAGCAGTGACATCATGAGGGTGTTGTCTTGACTTGCTTGAAAACTGGATTTAAGTGAGGCAGAGCCAGCAGAGTGGGTGGCCTCACTCCCTCCTTCTGCGTCATTGAAAGTCCAGTGGCATGACAAAGGTCCAGATGCCTGGCCATGGCCTGGGGTGCAGGGGGTGACCTCGGCCTGGCTAAATGAAGGTCTCCTCAGGCCTCAGTTTGCCTGAAGCATGCCCACTCCATGGCTAGGTAAAAACGGAGACAAAAGATGGCTTAGTTTACCATCACAAAAATATCCGTCTGGGAAGGGAAGACCCTCAGAGTTCCTGGTCAGAACAGAAAATAATTGCTGTTTACACTGCTTCTAAGCCATCAGAACCTAAACAGTGAGCTGCCAAGGCTTGCTGGAGCCTTTACTGGCCATTCAATGAAAGCCTGAGTGATTTGGGTTCGAAGGCAAGCCAGGTAGCTCCCTGTGAAACACAGCAGGCTTCCTAAAAGCCTGTTTTCCAGGGATTTTATTTCACTCAATGAGGAAACAGGCTGAGGGAGGTTAAGTCCAGGCTCGTACAGCCAGTAAGTGTCACAGGCCTGATTCAAACTCTGGTCTTCCAAATTCCAGTTCTAGCATTGTGCACAACACACCGTGCTGCCTCCTAGGAACTGGAAGACCACCCCTTTTGGGATGTTACAGAGAGGGAATCTGTGTTGTTCTAGGCTGGTCCAATGCCTCTGGCAGCTCTGCTCCTGCAAAGAGGAAACGGGCCCAAAAGGTGCTGGGGGTAGCCTGGCTGCCTCCTAGCTACAGTCCTGACTTTTCTGTTTGTCAGTGGTAAGAGCCTAGGCAAGTCACTGCCCCTCTGGGGGCCTCAGCTGCTTAACTCTGTCAGGACAAAAAGTCCACAAGTTTAAAAAACAAGAAAACTCAATATTCCCCAGTCCTGGACAGGCTGGTGGTCACTCAAAACCAGTGGGCCTTGAATTTAGCTAAAGAAAACCTACCAAAAGGCCAAGTGACATGGCCTCTTTTAGGTGAGATTACTTAAAAGTCTTGGCACTTATATGTTGTAGGGAGTCTACTGGGGAAAGGCTGGGGCAGGGTGGAGAAGGGAAGGAGGAAGTAGGATAAATGCTTTTAAGAAATGATTCAGGGGGAGGGTTCTTTTTGCCTGAAAGCAGAGTGTAAGATTCTGGAGGGCAGGAAGCCCAGCTGGATTTAGAGAGGAATAATGAGGTTTCCTCTCCATCCCAAGTAAGACTTATAGCCCTAGGGGGTACCATGGAGGATGGGAGACACCCCAGATTCTTCATCTGAAGATGTGGTCTGGTCCTGGCTTGGCCACTAACTCCCATGTAAATGTAAAAAAGTCATCTCCCCTGGCTGGGTCCCATTTTCTCCAACTGTAAAAAGAAGGGGGTTTGGTAAGGTGGTTTCTAAGGCCTCTCCCAGCCCTGACATCCCCTGTCCTCAGGCCCCTCCCAGCCCTGACATCCCCTGTCCTCAGGCCCCTCCCACCTCTGACATCCCCTGTTCTCAGGCCCCTCCCACCTCTGACATCCCCTGTCCTCAGGCCCCTCCCAGCCCTGACATCCCCTGTCCTCAGGCCCCTCCCAGCCCTGACATCCCCTGTTCTCAGGCCCCTCCCAGCTCTGACTCTATGCTAGCTCCAAGGCTGCCCTTGAGCAGGCTCCCCATTTCCAGGGCCTGCCTTTTGCTCTCCTGAAGAGCTGGTCCAGATGGTGTCTGTAGCTTGTAGTCATGGTGGGTGATGGTCCCAGTGAATGCTGCCATTGATGGCTGAGCTTCCCCTCTGGTCCCTTGTCAGCATTTCCATCCCAGACTTTTTTTCCTGGTTTCTTTTGGGCTAAAATCTTCTCCGAAGTCTCTTGTCTACACACTGTCTTTCTTTTCCCAAATCTCAGGATCCTGCTGTGATGCCCTGCTGTGCCCCACATGCTGTGCTAGTCACTTGGGGATACAAAGAAAGATAAGATGCTCTAAGAGTGTAGGGCCAATAGGAACACCCACGGGTCTATGCAGCAGAAACACAGGAGCCTGTGGTGGTTTGGGAGGGACATGGGGGGGAGATGCAGAGGGCCAGGCTTGTGGGACAGGCGTGGCAAACCCCAGAGGCGGGAGGTAGAGCCTGGCGGACACACCTCAGGCTGAGCCACAGTGACCCCATCTCCAGTGGAAAAAAGTACATGAAGGGCTTAGTCAGATGAAAGCCATAGGCTGGCCTCTGCCTTGGCCCTTCAAGAGCTCTCTAGAAAGTGGGAGGGATCCCATTCCATGGAGCTCCTGACATGCCAAAGTGCTGCTGCTGGGGGCTGCTGGGCTCTGAGCTTGGCCCATGGGGGATTCGCTTGTGTTTGCCTATCCAAGTTAGTGACCAGCTTGTTTTCCTGCTTTCTCACTGAAGTGGGGATGGGGGGGAGAATGTGCATCTGAAAAAAATAATAATGTTGAATAAAAAAAAAAAAAAGAAAGAAATGTGTGAGCTTGAGAGCCCTGAGGCCAACACAACCTCCTTAATCAGCTTTCTGGATCAGGCTTGGATGGGTGAGCCCAGGATGGGGGTCAGGTGCAGGGCTTTTATTCTTCAAATATTTCCTCTTTTAATAGAGAGCAAATGGAAGTTAATGCTAATGCTTCTGCTCTGAGACCAGCCCTACTCACCAGCCCTGTGTCTCTGTCTTGTTTACACTGAGCTGGATGAAGATCACCTCTCCCTCCCCTTCTCATTTGTCGAAAGCCCTGGGAGAAGACAAGGGTTTTTGCATTTTTTTTTGTAGCCGGAAGTGCTTTCCAAATAGTAGGTGATTAATAAAAGCTTGTTGCCTTCTTGGACACCATGAAGAACCCTGATGAAGAGATAGTCCCTATCCACAGCAATCTTAAATCAGGAATCCTAACATGTCAGAATTGGAAGTAGCTTAGGAACATAGAACACAGAATGTCAGAGCTGGGAGGGGCCTTAGAACAGGGGATGTCAGAGCTGGGAGGGGCCTTAGAACAGGGGATGTCAGGGCTGGGAGGGGCCTTAGAACAGGGGATGTCAGGGCTGGGAGGGGCCTGAGAACAGGGGATGTCAGGGCTGGGAGGGGTCTTAGAAATAATTTTCATTTAGAGACAGAAATTTAGATTCTATTAGGGAAGTGTGTGCTGAGATCAGAATAGACTTTTGCCAGCCTAAATCTCTGGTGAGAAGCAGGGGACCTGGGTTCTAGGTCAAGGTTCCAATCTGCCAGCCTGTGTGGCTTTGCAAGGTTTACTTCTATAATGGTAATGTAATTTTGAATTTGAAGATTCCTTTGTGTTGGCAAAAGTAGCAGGTACTTAACACTTAGTAACTGATCAAGCCTCTGTTGGGGAAACAGAAGGTATGAATTCCTGTCTCCTGTTGCTGACATAACAGGAAGGTTTTGGCTGAGACAGGAAGTAGCTAATGCTGTGTATATAAGAAAAGGCCCAGAGAGGCACAGGCAGAATTTCTTGGGACCAGCCTCTGGTGGCAGAGCAGCCACAGAAGAATGGAGAACTGAGCCAGAATTTCCTGAGAACTTGTGGTGGAGGTTCTTCTGGCCAGGAGCCCGGAGCCAGGAGCCAGGAGCCAGGACCCCAGACCCCTGAGCCCAGAGCCAGGAGCCCAGGAGCCAGGAGCCCAGGAGCCTGGAGCCCGGAGCCAGGAGCCTAGGAGCCCAGGTGACTGAGGAAGCATGACTGGGATGCTGAGATTTTGTTTGTTTGTGGCTTGGTTGAGCCTTGAATTCCCTGGAGCAGAAATAGTGAAGGATCTGACATGGACCAGACCCTGTGAACTTCAATGTGGAGCAGGACCTACCCAGAGAGCTGGACAAGGAACTGGGAGCTGTCTGCCATTGAACCCAGGTGATAGTCTGGTGAATCCAGGTAGAATCTGAGACCATGGAAGGGGATCTAGGGAATCTGAGAACCAACCCCAAGTAATGATGAAATTGTAGTTTACTAGTGACCTGGGGTGGAGGATTTGTGTATGATAGTAATTGATTGCTGAATAAGTGACTGATTGAGTTAATCTAGTGTGACCCATGAGTGGGCTTTGACTTTGACTATTGTACTTTGAGATGATTGTTCTTTGTTCTAAATATTGTGACCACTTTGATGAAAACTATGTGGCCATTTTAATAAGCTGTTGTGAATGCTATATTGTGACTTTCTGTGATAAGTTGTGAATGCTGTACCTTGATTTTCTGTAAATGTTTTTGCTTTGATTTGTTATGGAATAGAGTGTTACCTATACTGTGTAATCAGAATCTTAAAAGCTGTTCACAGGAGCATTCTTCTGGAAAGCTGCTGTGCGTGGCATTACAGCTTCCCCTCTTCGGGCCCTGTTTCCCACCTGTAGAACAAGTAGTCCTGGGTGATCCCTAAAGACCCTCGAGCCTTAGCTGTCTCTGCTTGGTCTTAGACCTAGCTGTCCAGATAACTGACCTTCTCCCCTAGATGGCCTTTTAAGACAAGCCATTTTTCAGGATGGGTGCTGGCCAACATGCCCACAGAGCTTTGCCAGCTCCCCAAGAGCACTGACAACCTGGGGTATATCCAGAGAAGACAGGCCTTTAGGGAACCAGCTGAAGGCCTGGGTACATGTGGCCGGGCTGCTTCATAAAGGAGGGGTGAGGCTCTTCCTCCTTGACCCCAGGCTAGAATTGGAGCAAGACTGCAGTGGCAGATTTCAGCATCAGCTAAAGAGGGCCTTTCTGGACGTCAGAGCTGCCATCCCAGGATGGCAGGTGGTGGCTTTCGGGATGCCCATTGAGAGTGCCTCTGTAGGCCAGCCAGGCTGGATGGCCAGAAGCATCCTCCCCAGGTGGAAGGTTTCTGGCCCTCTGGGGCCCATCTGGCTCTGGACCCTCAGTCTGCATGTATGTCTCTCTCTTTGTCCCCCAGGCTCCTTTTGCTTCTCCAGAGCTTTACCAGCTACACAGACCACATCGCCAGCAATGAGATGATACCCGTCCCCCGTGAGGTGGGGCCTTGCATGTCCATTGGGCTCACTGTGCGAAGGTACTGGACCAGCACTCTGAGGCTGGGAGAGCTCTACCGCCAATCACTGGCTAAGGTAAGGATGGCTCTCCCAGTGTGGCCTCCCATCCGAAAGTGGCTGACAGGGCTACCCCCTCTGCCCAGGGCGGGGGTGGGGGGGGTCTTCTCTCATTCCTTTTTTTGGAGCCAAGTTTGTTTCTTGTATTTTGCAAAATTCTCTTTTGATTTTTTGGTGTTTGTTATTTCTATTTCCATACAATTATTGTATATACTATTTTCTTGGTTCAGGTGACCTCACTCTGCATTGATTCATGTGGATCATCATTTCACATCTCTCCATATTGCTCACATACATCATTTCTTGTAGCACAACAACATTCATTACCTTTGTATCCCACAGATTCCCCCATTCCGTGGGTATTTACTTTGTTTCCACTCCTTTGTTATCACAAAAAGTACTACTATAAATATTTTGGGTTATATAGGGTCTTTATTTTTATCAATGGCCTCCTTGAGGTCTCAGCCCAGTAATAGAATCTCCGTGTCAAAGGTATGGAATTTTGGTTATGTTATTTGCATAATTCCAAACTGCTTTCCAAAATGGTTGTGTCATTTCACAGTTCCACCAACAATGTATTAGTGCACCTGTCTTTCCACAGCCCCTCCAGGATTGACTGTTCCCGCCTCTTATCATCTTGGTAAATTTGCAGGGCTTGAAGTGAATCCTCAGAGTTATTTTTACTTGCGTTTCTCTTTTTGTTAATGATGTGGAGCATTCTTTATATGGTTATGAATACTTGTCAATTCTTCTTTTGAGAATTTTTCTTTCATGTCCTTTGAGCACTTATTGCAAAATGGCTTTTGTTCCACACGCGTACATGTATGCATAAAACATTGAAAACGTTTACATGATATAAAATGTATAAACCTTGGACACCAAACCCTTCTCAGAGAAATTTGATACAAAGATTTTTATTCCCACTTGGCTGCTTTCCCTTCTTATTTTGGATAGATCAGTGTTGTCTGTACAGAAGCTTTTTGGCTTCATATAATGAGAGTTATTTGTTTTATCTTTGGTAGTTGCTCTTGTCCATAGTTGTGAGAGATATATTTCTCTTCTAGTTTCTTCATAGTATGATCTTTAATGTTAAGGTTACATATCCATTTAGAATGAATTGTGGAGTGTGCTATAATGTGTTGGTCTGAGCCTAATTTCTGCCAGATTGCTTTCTATTTTTCCCAGCAGTTTTTGTAAAATAAGGAGTTGTTATCTAGGTAATTTATGTTCTCTACTTTGTCAAACACCAGGTTTTTGAGTTCTCTTGTTCCTAATTCTCCCTTGTCCAGTCAGCTCCACTGATCTACTGTTTTTGTTTTTTAACCAGTACCACGTAGTTTGGTGATGGCTGCTTTATAATATAGTTTCAGGTCTGGAAGTAGTATTCCCCTTCATCCTGATTTCTTTTCATCATTTCCCTTGATATTCTAGATCTTTTGTTTTTATAATTTGTAATAATTTCTTCAAGTTCCTTAAAGTATCACCTTGATAATTTCATTGGGTATAGCATTACAAGTATAAATTAATTTTGTTTTTTTCTTCTATTGGCATGGCCCAGCCATGAGTATGGATATATCCAACTCTTTTAAATTGTTCTTAATGGTAATTGAATCCATGCAAGACTTTTGTGTGCTTTGGTCAACTGATTCCCAGTTACTTTGTGTTGTAGAGTTATTTGGAATGAGATTTTCCTTTCTATTATTGCCTCTTGGATTTCATTATTATTAGAATGAAATGCAGTTAATTTTTGAGTGTTTATTTTGAGGCCTGCAGCTTTGTTTAATATATTGTCTCAATTAGTATCTTCCATAATTCTTGGGATTTTCCAATTAAGCCAATAGGAATAGTTTTATTACCTCTTTACCTATTAATGCATTTAATTTAATTTCTTTTTACAATTGCTAGTATTTTAGAATTGTATCAAATACTAGTGGGGAGAGTAGACATCTTTGCTTTACTCACTTATTTATTGGAAAAGGTTTTTGTTTATCCCTATTGTCTATGATACTCATTTTGACTTTAGATACTCTTTTTTATGATATTTTAAAAATAAAATAGAAGCAAAAGGAGCCTGAGTGGGGGAGACAGAGAGACAGAGAGACAAGGAGACAGAGAGAGACAGAGAGAGACAGAGAGAGAGAGAGAGAGAGAGAGAGAGAGAGAGAGAGAGAGAGAGAGAAAGAGAGATGCTGAGGGCCCAGAGTTGAACAGGCCAGAGAAGCTGTAGAGCCTCCACCTGGGAAGGATGTTCCTGGCCATCCAGCCTGGCTAGCCTGCACAGGCTCTCACTGGGCATCCCAAAGGCTACCACCTGTCATACTTTGTAGTTTGGGGTTTTTTTTGTTTGTTGGTTGGTTGGTTGGTTGGTTTATTTGATTCTTTTCTTTTTTAAAAAAAATTGTTTTATTTTTATCATAAATGAGTATTGTGCTTTTTCAAGGGCTTTTCCCGCATCTATTGAGATTATCATGTGGTTTGAATGCTTTTGTTTCTAAAATATTAATTACGTTGATTGTTTTCCTAATGTTGAACCAACCTTGCATTCTTGGTATAAATCTAACTTGGTCATAATGAATAATGACTTGGATAAATTGCTATAGTGTGTTTCACAGGATTTTATTTCATTTTTTAAAATCTATATGCATCTATGATATTGGTTATAGTTCTCCTTCTGTGTTTTATCTTTCCCTGGTTTAAGTATTAAACCTAAATTTGTCCCAAGAGAATTCTTGTAGGGTGCTTTCTTCATCAATTATTGAGAATAATTTATATCATATGGATACTAATTTTTAAAAGTTTGATGGAATTCTTTCATGAATACATCAGGACTAAAAGTATTTTTTTCTTTGGTAGTTCCTTTACAGTTATGTCTATTTCCTTTTTTTGAGGCTGGGTTATTTAAGATCTCTATGTCATCTTCTCTTAGTTTGTGTATTTCATATTTTTGAAGTTATCTCTCTATTTCTGTTGTGTTTCCAATTTTGTTAGCATATAATTGTATATAATAGGTTATGATTATTGTTTTTATTTCTTCTGGTTATGCTGTGATTTCACCTTCCTAGGTTACTATTTTCTTGATTTGATTTTCTTTGCTCTTTTTAGTCAGATTGGTTAAAGGCTGATCAATTTTACTAGTATTTTCAAAGAATTAGTTTTTATTTTATTTATCATTTCTATGGCTATTTTAGTTTATCTATTTCTCCTCTAATTTTTATTATATCTTCCTATGTATTTATTTTAGATTTGTTTGCTATCTAATTTTTTAAAGTGTATATTCAGTTCACAGATCCTCTTTTTCTATTTTATTAATATATTTTTGTAAGAACAAAATTTTTCCCTTAAGAACTGCTTTAATTGCATTCTAGAAATGTTGGTGTTTCATCATTATCATTTTATTTCACATGATCACTAGATGTTCCTTTGATTTGTTTTTTGACCCACTCATCATTTAGAACTTCATCATTAAGTCTTCATTTGAGTCTGTGTATTTTGTTTCTGCTCCTTGACTTGATGCCCATCCTATTGTCTTATGGTCTGTAAAGGATACATATACCATTTCTGCCTTTTTATACATTTGTCTTTATTACTGCTTTGCCCTAACATTTGGGCAATTTTTGTAAAAGTTCTGTGTGCTGCTGATAAATATGTGTATTCTTTTGCAGTTCCATTAAGAAGACACCATAAATATTTTGGCTCTAGTTTAGCTCCAGCAATTTGTTTAGTTCTTTATTGTCTGCTCTGTTTATCTGTTAGATTTATCCCAAACTGAGAGACATTGAAATCACCTGTCACGGGTTGTTGTCTTCGTATACATGTAGATCAGATAATATTTCCTTTATGAATTTAGTCGCTAAGGCATTTGGAGGGTTTAAGTTTAATAGTGATATTAACTTGTTGTCTATGATTCTTTTCAGAATAATGTAGTTTCCAAGTCCTTGTTTTTGGATTCACTTGATGCATAATAAATTTTTTTTCCAGCTCTTCATTTTTATCCTATGTATGTCTTTGTTTTTTCAAATGGGTTTCTTATAAGCCACAGAATGTGAGGTTTTCTTTTCTAATATAACTGTCATTCTTTTTCTTGGATTTCTTGGATTATTTAATCCATCTACATTTGAAATTAAATTTTTTTCCATTTGTCTCTAAAACTGTTTTTTTCCCACCTAAATTAGTATTCCCCCCTTCTATAACAGAAGTACTATGTCATTTTATTTACTTTAACTTAATTTATTTTAAAGTAAACATATTTCTACCTGCTTTCTTCTCCTCATCCATAAATCTACCCTCCTCTTCCTATCTATTACTCCTTTCTCTATTTTTGGAATTTTGTTTATTCCTTTCTCTTTCTTGTTTTTATTGAGTTTTAAATCTTTTCTCTTTTATTTTTGTTCTTAGTTAAGTATTCAGTGAAAATTCCCCTTTCTCTTTTCCCCTTTAATTTGTTTTGTTCATTAGGTTTTAAAATTTCATTTTCTGTACATCTTTTTTCTTTTCAGAAAAAAATCCTTAAAAAACAAACAAACAAACAAAAAGAAAATGGGGGCAGCTAAGTGGCACAGTGAATAGAGCACTGGCCACAGAAATCACATCCAGCCTCAGACACTTGACATACTTACTAGCCATGTGACCTTGGGCAAGTCATTTAACCCCAATTGCGCTGCCTTCTCCCCCTCCAAAAAAAACAAAAACAAAAACATTCTTGGATTTTTTCCCCCTTTTTTCATTATTTATCTTCCTTTCCCTATATATCCTAGAGTTTTATTCTTTGATCCATGGCCCTTATAGTTATTTAATCCTTTATTCTCTACATTCCTCATGTAATTAAAACTTTAGAAATACCTATTTTGGGTTCTCTCTTCTAAAGAGTTTCCATTATCACCCCATGGCCTCCTTTTTAGTTGTTATTGTTGTGCTTTATTCTTAGATATACCATTAACAGCAGGTGATAGATAGTGGGTTTTTCTGGGGAAGGAATATTCATTCCTATGTCTTTGTGTAGTTCATTATTGACCTTCTCCCTCCCTTTGGCCATTTTCCCCATTTGCCTTCCCCCCAGTCTCTTCCTGGGCTCTGTGCCCTCCCACACCTAGGTGTCAATTGCCCCCAAGAACTCCAATTCCCTCTGTCCTGAGGCAGAATGTGTAGGTGATCTCTAAGCACCACATCCATTGCAGATCATGTCCATTATAAGATTCCCATCTCCCTTCATATAATATCTCTTTTCTGCCATTGGAGCACTCATCAACAGCACCCTCTTCCACCACAGGAACAGAGTTTTCTCCTCTCTTGCTTTTCTGATTCTACTCTTTTAAGTTCTCACCCATTCTCCTATAGGTTTTCTTCCTGAAAGACTTCAGGAGTTATTTTCCCTTCCTTGTTAGCCTTTGACTTGATTAAGATACATCACACATTCGCCTCCATTTTCTTCCTCCCCTTCCTTGTTTTATGCACCCTCCTATTCTGTAATTTGGTTCCCCACCAAAACAAAACAAAACAAAGCATTGACTCAGTTTTAGATAGTGTATTGTGAGATTGTGAGATTGAGGTCATGATTGTTTCAGACCTGTTTCTCCACCATCACTTGTATTTGACTTTTGCTTTCACCCTGTCTTGCAAAACTTATCCACAGATGCCTGAATTCTCATCCCTGCTCTAGAGGTCCTTTGCCCTTCTGTTATTAGTGACTTTCCCATTGGCTAGTTATGCACAGTCATTGCCTGAATTTTCTTCCTCCTCAGAACTTTGGACATTTCAGTCTGATTTCTTTATTTTTCCATTTAGCTTACTTTCTGACTCCCTTTCCTTTCGTGGTAGTTTCCCAGGGGCCAGACCTCAAATTGATGTCAGCCTTTTTCCTTGCTGGGTCATTCTTGGCTCACCAGGGTATGTGTCTCCCCTAGAGACTTGTGGAGCGACAGAATTGGTCCCAGGTCGATGCTGAGCTCTTGCCCTTGGGTTTGGTGGTGTGCCCCTGGCACCTTTCCCCCCACCCAATGTGTTTGTTCCCTCTGTTCCTCAGTTCTCTGGCCGAGCTCTACTAGGACACAGAGCATGACTTCCTGCTGTGATGACAGCCTGGGCAGGTTTCTGCTTCAGCTGGAAGAGCAGAATGTGTTGGGGGATGTGGTGTACAATTGTATTCTGTTGCAAGCCCATGGGGGGGATGGTACAGACCTAAAGCCAACAGTGGTGGAAGGGGGAGGGGGTGTTAGGGATGTTTGGCCTACGTTGTGGCTAATTCATTGGCTTTTTACCTTGTTTGGGTTCTTGGTGTCCATGACCATAGATATGGGCAAGCTTACTCTCCCTTGAGTGCATAATCCCTCATTTGGAGAGGCTTGAGGGGTTGTGATCTTGAGACAAAATGTCTTATCCTTCGTCTTTTTGGTCCCTTGTTCAAGAAGTCTGCTTAGCACCTTTCTTTTTTTTTTTTTTTAAAGCTTTGTAACAAATGTTTATTATCAAGCAAAGCAAATGCCCATGTCGGCCATGTCCCTAAATGTGAGTCTGACATCCCCTGTTCTGAGGTCCCTCCCAGCCCCGACATCCCCTGTTCTGAGGCCCCTCCCAGCCCTGACATCCCCTGTTCTGAGGCCCCTCCCAGCCCTGACATTCCCTGTTCTGAGGCCCCTCCCAGCTCTGATATCCCCTGTTCTAAGGCCCCTCTCCTGGTTCTGTTTTCTAGGGTGATTCCTTTAAAAGAGTTAGCCCTCATTTGTACATCTGCATTCTGTTATTTGTTTTTTTAAACCTTTTTTTTAAATACATCACAAGACTTCATTACCTTTATCATATGCCTTTTGTTACATGAATGTATAAAATGATGCACGTGGGGAAAGTTTGCTTGGGTAGACTCTGGTCAACACCAGCTTAGTCAAAGCTGCTTTACCCTGACTTCCTAAAGCCAGAGATTTAGAGCTGAAAGGAACCATGGAGGTCACTGAGTTCAACTCTCTCATTTTATAGAAAAGAAAGTGAGGCCCAGAGTGACTAAGGGAGGCCCTGCTGCTACCAAAGGCTATCCTGCCTTCAGGGAGCTTCCAATCCACTAGCACACAAGACAGCCTTTGGGAGAGGAGGCATCCCCTCAAGTGGGCAGATTCCGGCCAGAGTCCGGAAGCCACAGGCTCAAGCCCCAAGTCTGCACTTACTGGTTATGTGACCCTGGACAAGACAAATGTCTTGCTGCCTGCCTCAGAGACTCGCTGCTCTGGAACCAGAGGCTGTAACACAAGGGAGTCTCTCTGCATTAGCAGATTTCCTCATTGTGGGCTCCCTGCTCCTATAAAATTGGTCCACTCAAAAAACAGACAAAACAAGCCCAATTCAAAAACTAATCGTCTGAATAACTGCAATAGACAGCTCCCTGCCCCATCTCCCAATGCTTTTGACCTCGGAGGAGTTAGGGGAGCATTTGCTTTAGTCTCTGAAAGAGTGGGGAGGAGTTCCACTTTTGACCAGAGAGAGAGGCAATTTGGAGGTACCCCTGCCCAGGGTGTTGTTGGGTAATTCTCCATAACCAGGGCTCTTCTTTCCTCATTTCAGCAGGATTCTACCCTAATCTGTCCCTGTGGAATAAAGCCTCTTTTGTGCTTGGCAGCAACAACTAGTGTGACCAGCTACAAAATGGTGGTTGGGCCAAGGAAAGGACCAATGTATCACTTAGCAAATCAGGAATATGTCTGAGGGACAGATGTTCACTACCTCCTGGGGAATGGAAGAGGTGGGCAGGAGTGGGAAACAGAAAATGCTTCTCCCCTGCCTTGGTTACCCAGGAAGCCCACCATATTGTGATTGCACCCTAACACTGCCAAGCACAATCCATCAAGGCTGTGGGGTAGTGGACAGAGGGAAAGATCTGTAGTCCAAGAAGACCTTGGTTGAATTCCTGCCTTGGACACATACTGGCTGTGGGTCTCTGGGCAAGGGGAACTTTCAGTGGCCCCAGACAACTCTTCGGGACCATGAGGTACAGAGAAGTTGGCAATCTGCTTCAGGGGGGAGAGATGTTCCATGCTGGAAGTAACCTATTCTGCTGAAATCACAGGCTGGATGAACTGAAGTCCTTTCTCTATTTCTTCCTTTCTTTTCTGCCTCTCCATTAGTCTCTTTCCTTGCTCGGCAGTCCCCCCACCGTGCCTACAACGGGCCTTGATAAGTGGTATAGTATTACTAGAGATATTATTATATTATTATTATTAGTAATAATAAGAGTAAATGCTATTTAATTATCGAAGGAAGCATTTTGCTCCTGGAACTGCTGCCCAGGCAGCTCCCTCCATGTGGCCGCTTAGCCCTTTACTTTCATTTCCACGGCGCTCTCGCTCTCTCTGCTTAGCACCTTTCATTGACTTTCTTTCGCTCCTGAGTCAAGTCCAAACTGCCCATCCTGGCATTCGAGGCCCCCAACAAGTTGATACCCCTATCTTTTCTGGATTCAAATGTTTGATGCTCCAGTGAAGCTGGTCTGATGTACTTAGCACCCCCAACTTGGAGCTAGAAGGGCCTTAGAGACCACTGAGTCCAGGATGGGCCGGCCGTACAACTGGGGAGATATCTAAGCCCTTTCCATTAGGGATTGAGGGGAGGACCTTCCACAAATAAGGCTGTTTGGGATGAAAAATCTCATCCAAAATTTAATCAAGAACACAAAGATCTCTTAGGATGAGAACAGGAATTTATTGTCTTCTCTGGGAGAAGAGGAAGGTCTTCCCCATGACTGATAATGAGGAAGAGGCAAGGCAATGTGGAGTTTATGGGGGTTTTAAACCCTAATGCCATCAAGCCCCCTTCCTCGATTGTCCCTTCTCCCATTGTCTGAGAGGCGGACTCTAGTCTCCGTGCAAAAATCTCCCCCAAAGACAAGTCACAGGGAAGCCCCCCACTATCTCTCAGTGGCTGGGAAATAGGCTTTCAAAGAAAAAGGATGCTGACTGACAGCAAGGGAAAGGGGGAAGGCATGAGGCATGCCTAAACCATGGGAGGCGCCCCTCCCCCCCTTGATGGAGAAGAGCAGATTACTCTCCCCATTCTACAGATGGGGAAGCTGAGGCCCTACGAGGTGAAGTGGCCTGCTCCAAGCTACCCGGGAGCCTAGCCAGCCTGGCTTCCTGATCCAGGGGCCTCTCCATGCCAGCCCCTCCCCAGCCTCCCAGGGGCCCACCTAAGGCTCGGGAGGATGATGTGCACTGTGGGGAGAGAGGGTTGTCCATGCTCCTAAAGCCACAGAACCTGGAGAGATGGAAGCACTGGTCCTTGGGACCCCCAGATTCAGCCCCTGGCATTCCATCTGCTGCCTCCGAGTCCAACCAAGCTGCTCTCAGGCAGCAGCTGCAGCCCCTTGAGGGCCAGGTCAGGACTCTGAACCTGCTGCTTTGGAGGAACTGGCAGACATTTACTAGATACCTGCTGTGTGCCAGGCCCTGTGCCAAGGATGAGGGCTACAAAGAAAGGCCAAAGACAGTCTCTGCCTTCAGGGAGCTCCCTATGGCATGGGGGAGACCACATGCCAACCACAAAATGAGCTAGAGACAAGATAAATAAGGCATAAAAATGAAGAGGGGCAGGGCCTCCCCATCTTAGCCCTGGGGCAGTTGAGTGCAGAATACAGGTATTGGCTGAGCATGGCTGAGTCCAAGGCTCTGCCTAATTAGATGGTGCTTTGTCCCCACTTCTGAACATAACTGAGAATCCTTCCCCTCCCACCATCATTTTCTCCTTCTCCATTTCCCCTTTCATAGAAGACAAAGCAGGAAGATCCCCACATCCTCCCCGACCAAAGCAAGGCAGCCAAGAACTGCCACCCTGTCATCCCCGAGCCAGAGGCCACTGAAGGGGGCAAGAGCAAGAAAGACAAGGCCCTGACACCCAGCCCCCCGGCTTCTTGCCCTCTGACACCTGTCCTTGACAAACCCTGCCAGCCTCAGCATGCCAGCCCTCCTGGGCCCCCAGTGCCCTCTGCCTCCCCCAGTCCCACCCACAGCATCCACACCCAGACCATCGACACAGCCTTGGTACCCTGTGATGCCTGTAGCAGTGTCCAGCGAAGCTTGTGGGAGGTCAGCAAAGCCATCATCAGCCTGTGCACCAGCCAGAACCTGCCCTCGTCCCTGGACAAGTTTCAACATCTGGTTCACGAGACCATGGGGCAGCAGCCCATGTCAGTCATGGACCTGAGCTACTGGGCAGCCGAACAGAGCAAAGACCTGTCCAGGATCAACAAGCACCTTGAGGCCCTGAGGCAGGTGATCAGCCCCATGCAGATGCAGCTGGAGGAGGCCCAGAGGCTGAGGCAGCAGCTGGAACAGCAGCTGAAGGACCAGGGGCATGAGCTGCAGAAGGAGAGGGCCCAGCAGCAGCAGCAGCGGCTGGACGCAGAGGAGCATTGGGCAGCCAAGGCACAGAAACAGGAACGGGCCCTGGCAGGGCTAGAAGAGGAGAAGCAGGCGCTGCTCTCAGGTGCTCTGCCCCCCTCCTCCCCCTGTCCTCGCCTCTGCCCCCTCCCCCTCCCCCTGTCTTCCCCTCTGCCCCTCCCCCTGTCCTCCCCTCTGCCCCCTCCCCCGCCCTTCCCTCTGCTCTCCCCTCCCCCTGTCCTCCCGTCTGCCCCCCTCCCCCTCTCCCTTCCCTCCTCTCTGCCCCCCTCCCCCTGGCCCTGCCCTCCCCTCTACTACCCCCTCCCCCTGGCCCTGTCCTCCCCTCTTCCCCCTCCCCCTCCCCTGCCCTCCCCTCTGCTCCCCCCTCCCCCTTCCCTCCTCTTCTCTGCCCCCCTCCCCCTGGCCCTGCCCTCCCCTCTACTACCCCCTCACCCTGGCCCTGCCCTCTCTCTCTCCCTCCCTCTTACCTACTCTCCCTGCTACCCTCCTGCCTTCTCTCTGGCCCTTCCTTTAGCCACTGACCCCTGGGTGGCCAGCCTGCAGGGGCTTCACAGGCTAGCCTCAGCCAGCTACCTGCCCAGGGACAGGGACACACATAGCCCCATTTGAACCTCAGTTTCCTCATCTGTAAAATGAAGGAGATCAGGGGAAGAGCATTGTGCCCACTGGTTTCTGAGCCCGTTCCAGCTCAAGGTCAAGCAAGGCTCTTGGGACTCTGAACACTGAGAGGGCTATGAGAAAAACTGCCAGGGGCCACGTGTAGAGGGGCTGGCCATCCCCCCAGCAGGTAGCTGCCTTTGGATGCCCCAGAATGGGGTGCCAGGAAGTCACCTGTGGCATTCTCCATCTGGATCACCTCTGAATAGGCCCCTCACACACCCAAGAAAGAATGATTCCAGAACAGGACCTCAGGTTTTTGAGAGTCAGAAGGGTCCTAAGTGTTAAACAAGTCTGGCCCCATCTGAAGCAGGGCATCTTTCTCCATCTGTCCTGACACAGAGACTGGGCCTGGCCCTCCCAGGCTTGGAAGCAGGAGGGCAGCCATTGCATTTGAGGTTATGTTCCTTGGTCAGCCAAGCCAGGCCAGGCAGCCCATTCTCCTTGGGCTAGAAGACTCCTGCCAAGCTGGGTGTGGCATGAATGGTGTAGAGGAGGCAGGACCCCTGGCTGATGTCCTGCCCAAGGGTGGCTGTTGGAGAACAGCACAGCTACCAGAGGTTGGTGGGTGAAAAAGAGGCTGGTGAGCTCAGGGGCCCCATGGCCATCTCTTGTGTCCTCCTGATGGCTCCTTCCCTGCCCCCACCCATTACCTCTCTCCCCTGCTGCCACACCCAATTCTGAGGCTAGAGGGTATGGTTGCTCTGCCCCCCAGGCCCTCCACTCCCACCTCCTTTACTGGACTCAGGGCTGGTCCTTTGCCTTTATTTCTTTATTATTGAGAAATACCAAGACATCTGGGGCTATCTGAGTCCTGAAGCCCATTCTAAGGGATTCATTGTCCCTGGGCTGTCCTGGCCCCATTAAGGAGGGCTGCTAGCTCCTTAACAAGCCTTTCCAGGTGCCAGGGAGTCACCCACAAAGGCCACTAACAAGGCCTGCAGATGGCAGATGGTTCCCATAAAGCTGTCACTTTCCTTAATGACAAAGGGCCACCTTTGTCTCTGTTTATCCTGACACTGTGCAGCTTTAGGAAGGTCTTGGGGATAGAGAAGGGAAGAGGGAAGGATGACTCCGCTCTCTGCAGCTCGGCAAGTTCTTTCTTTGCCACCATTTCATGGAGCAGTTGCTATGAGCATTGTGCCCATTCCACAGAGGAGAACACTGAGCCTCAGAGAGGGGAAGGAACCTATCAGAGGCCACACAGTGAGAAAGGTGCAAAGCCAGGATCTGAACCCAGGTCTCCTGACCCAGATGAGTGGTAGTGTTTTCTTCTGTGTGGGGGCTTCAGAGCACAAAGCAAGGGAGCTTCCTGACCCAGTCATGGCTCAGTGTATCCAGCTTCTTGTCAGAGAGAGCTCAGACTGTCCTGTCCTGGGCTATCCTATACGCCCATTTGACTGGGCGTATTCTATACCCCTTAGAAACTGTTCCAGAGCCCAGGGTAAGAAATTGGGCCTGAGCAAGGGGCTCATCAGAGCTGAGGAGGTGGGGTTAGAACAGGGGATGTTAGGGCTGGGAGGCGCCTCAGGACAGGGGATGTCAGGGCTGGGAGGGGCCTCAGGACAGAGGATGTCAGGGGGGGCCTCAGGACAGGGGATGTCAGGACTGGGATGGGGCCTCAGGACAGGGGATGTCAGGGGGGGCCTCAGGACAGGGGATTTCGGGGGGGCCTCAGGACAGGGGATGTCAGGACTGGGAGGGGCCTGAGGACAGGGGATGTCAGGGCTGGGAGGGGCCTCAGGACAGGGGATGTCAGGACTGGAGGGGCCTGAGCACAGGGGATGTCAGGGGGGGCCTCAGGACAGGGGATGTCAGGGCTGGGAGGGGCCTCAGGACAGGGGATGTCAGGGCTGCAGGGGCCTCAGGACAGGGGATGTCAGGGCTAGAAGAGACTGAGAATATCATTGCCATCATAACAATCACACTGACAGCTACCATGTATCTGCACTTGCTACACTGGAGACATTCGTGCATGCCTATGATGCCACTCTGCTGAGTGTCCCTCATTGTACATGGTCCTGCAGGCCCTGGGAAAGACTTCAGAGATGCTTTAGTTGAGCCTGCGCCCATTTTACAGATGAGGAAACAGTCTGGGAAAAGGGAAGAGCCTTATTCAAGGTCCCCCAACAGGGGCCTTGACTAAGGGGGGGTTTATTTTGGAATCCTTAGAAACAAACCTCCTGAAGAAGACCGTGGACTCACTGAGCAAGGAGCTGAAGCAGAGTCAGAAAACCCTCCAGGAAGTGGGTGAGTCTCCTTCGGGCCCAGTCTGAGGCACAGCCATGCCCAGAGCAGAGATGGCTCAGCATCCGGGCCATCCTCCAGGCCTTTGCCTCTCCCTTCCCATGCCTCCTGGCCCTCTCAGTTTCTAGGGTCAGCAGGTGGAGTAGGAAATCCTAATAAGGTGCTCTGCACTTGGCATCAGTCCACAGGTGCTTAAGAGCCTGTGTGTTCTAGGCCATGGGGATAGAAAGACCAAAAGGAGACAGCTTGAAAGGGAAGGATGGCAGGGAGGGGGGAATGCCAGGAGATCAGGAGAGGTTTGAGCTTAAAGAAAGAGGGGCCTCTGGGGAGAGGAGGGCACACATCCTGGAGGGGTTAATGCTGCAGCCGTTGGAAGGAGGGCCCCATGGGGCTTAGAAATGCCCAACTGAGGAAAAAATGGATCTCTTTCTCCTGGAAGCACATGCCTCTCCAGATGAGTGGCTACAGGGGACCCTGTGCCCACATGAGGGAGGAGAAAAGGAAACCCACAAGCTCCAAAGGAAGTTTCTCAAGTAGCACATTCTCAGCACCTAGCAGGAGATGGACGTGGGATCTGAGGGTGGTTTAGGATGACTTCCAGATTGCATTCCAGCCTTCTGGTCTTTGTAGTAAAAAAAAAATCCCTCTGAAGCTGGTCAGAGATGCACCTCTTTCCTGGGGGGGAGGAGGGGCAAGGCATTCTCTACTACTTTGCCCCCAGGGCTGAACTTGGGGATCTGAACACAGACATTGTGGAGGGACTGAGAGGAGGAGGAGGAGGGGAAGGGGAGGGAATGTTCTGTGGCTGACCCAGGATGGCTGGCAAGGGACCTAGACACAGTGCGATGGACACTTGTCTCTGAAGTTACTGTTGGTTAAAGATCCAGAGTCTCCTAGACTGGTGAGCTCGAGGGGTGGGCCAGGTATCTGAGGAGCTTCAGGAAGAGAAGGAGCTTTGAGGGGTTCTGACAGAGGAAGCAAGGGGATGAGGGGTGGGGGTGGTGTTTATTCACTGGGAGCTTGAGGTATTTGTCTGCTGGGGGGTGGGGTGGGTCCACTGGGACTCTATGTGTGAACTTTGAATTTAGATTCCACAGGGAGGGAGAAGTCACAAAGATCCTCCCAAGGCCATCCTTACCAATAGAGCTGTGTATGTATGGAGAGGTACACAGAGGTGGTGTGTTACATAGTCTGTGAGTGACAAGAGTCCATCTACATCCTCAGAATTCTAAGAAGCCCAATCAGACCTTATAGCCATAGTGAGGGAGGGGCATGGAGGTACAGAGACCAGGGCCCATGGGGAGCTTTGCTGCAGAGCTGAACTTGGTACTGATACACTGTAATAGATACTGCCAATGCAAAGGCATGCCAATGGGAGAGGAAAGGAGTGTGGGGGACAGAGAGAAGGCCAGTCTGGTGTGGGCTCACCACAAAGGGTGGCAGGAAAGTTTGCCTGGGGCCTCCTGTGAAGGGCTCTACAAACCCACAAGGAGCTCCGGGAGCTGGCCTTCAGGAGGATCACTGGGGTGGGAGCAGGAGAGGAGGGGAGACACACAGGAGAGCCTGGCAAGGCAGACTCTGATTGGATGGGTTTGGGGAGTGGGAAGGAAGCCCAAGGTTAACGCTGAGATTTGAGCCTGGTAGACTTCAAGAAGGCCAGCAGCCCCAGTGGAAACAAGGGGAATGTGGCCGTTTCGAGAGGATTGGGGGAGAGAATGAGTGTTGTTTGGGGCATGTGGTGTTGGAGCCGTCCAAGAACCGAGGAGAGAGGTTAGGGCTGGGTGGAGCCATCTGGGAGTCATTCCCACAGAGGTGAGGGCTGAGGCCCTGGGAGCAGATGAGGGACTGAGGGAAAAATGGCAGAAGGAGAGGTGGTAGAGGGGGCCCATGTGGCCCCCAATGGGAGGGAGATGGGATGTGAGCCCTCCTCACTGGAGAGAGAAAGGAAGGCAGATGTAGAATGGAGCTCTTTGGGTACTTAGGGGAGCAGGCCTCCAAGGACCTTGGGGAGCAGGCCTCTGGGGAGCAGGCTGGGGACTTTTCTATGGCCCCACAATGGTGAGGGAGCTCCTCTCTGGGCGGAAGCTGCTACCTGCCCTTCCTTCCTGAAGTGGCTGCAGCTCCAGGCACCTGCTGGGGGGTGGCCAGGGAAGAGGAATGTCTAGGAAAGGAAGGGGCCAGAGAGTTGTGTGAGTGACCTCAGACACAAAAAACCAGCAACTGTTTGTGCCTTGGTTAGTGAATTTGTGTCTCCAAGCTCATGGGGTCAGAGATCATCTGGTCCAGCCCATTCATTTGACCTTGGGTTGTGCTCTCCCCACCCCCTCTGCTCCACCATGGTGAACTGGATCTAACAATATGGGGGGGCGGGTATCTCCCAGAGGCCAAGAAACAGCAGATGCTGGAGGACATGAACCACATGGTGAAAAGAAACGAGGTCAAGCAGCTGGAGGCCCGGGTGCAGGTGCTGACCGGGCGCCTGGAGAATGCCAGTCAGCAGTTCTGCTGGGCCAGCACAGAGCTGGACAAGGAGAAGGCCAAAGTGGACAGCATGAGCCGGCACCAGGAGGTGAGGCCAGGCCCGGGGCAGGCCGGAGTGGGCAGCAGGGCCCACAGCCTGCTCCGTCCCCTTCAGTCCCACCCAGAAAGCAACACTGAGAGGTGTCCGCAGTGCCCAGTATAAGGAGCTGGCATTCGGTGGGCGTGGGGCTAGGGGAAGTGGAGGCCCCTGAGGGGGTTTGGGCTGCCCAGAGCCTGGGGCCTGCTGACTGTCTAGAGGAGAGACATGACTTCTTCCCTGCAGCCCTCAGAGGGAGCAAGCAGGTGCTTCCCAGGGTCTTTCTCCCTCCTTTCTTTTCCTCACTCAGCTCCATGTGAGGTTATGGAACCCCAGGGGACGAGAGAAGTCCAAGACTTATCCAGGCCAGGCTCCTCTTGGAGCTTGGGAAGGGAGCAGTTCAGGGGCAGTGTTAGAGCTGGGGCTGCTGGAGGGAGGGAGGGGTGAATAGAGAGGCCTGGGGCCCAGGGAAAGGCCTGCTGGCGTCTGGGCTGGAGGATCCAGCTCCTGGTCTAGGACTGGGTCAGTGATGGGACTGGACTGAGCTGGCAGAGGTATTGGGGTCGATGAGGGGACTTGAGGGATGAGTTCAGGGGTTTGGGGTCTCTAAGCAATTCAGAGCCTAGCCAGGCACAGGCTGGTGAATGGGCCTGGCAGCCTGCTTCAGCCAGACCTCGGCCCATTTCCTCTGGGCCTGAGGGGGCTGGAAAATGCCCTAGCTGTCCTTCCTGGGAGCCAGGCCCTGGCTTCCCCCACAAACTCTCCTTCCCAGCTGGGCCCTGCTCCTAAGTGCCCTCCTCCCTCTGGCCTTCAAATGAGCTGAGGAAACTGGGGCCCGCTTTGGCCTAGGCAGAGAGCATGCCAGCTGGGCCTCTGCCCTCTGTCCCCCCCAGTCCCTGCAGGCCAAGCAGAGGGCCCTGCTCCAGCAGCTAGACAACCTGGACCAAGAGCGGGAGGAGCTCCGGACCAGCTTGGAGGAGGCCGAGGGACAGCAGGCTAACCTGGAAGGCCAGCTGCAGGCTGCACTTGGGGACAAGGAGCTCGCAGAGGGCCAGCTCAAGGCCCAGCAGGTGGGCAGGGGCAGAGTCCAGAGGAGACCCAGAGCCATGGCCTCCTCCCTGCTGTGGAGGAGCCCCAGGGGCCATGATGCTGGCTGCACTTCAGCAGTGAGGGGTAGAGGCAGGGAGGCTGGAGGCCCCTTAGGTAACCTCAGGAAAGGGACCCCTACCTCTGGGTCTCAGTTTATCCTTCTGCAGAAAAGAGGCCAGGCCCAGGGCAGCTCCCCTGACAGGCTGGTGTGAGGACATTCCTTTGTGGACCTTCAAGCACACAGACATGAGTGACTGCTCCTTCCCAGGGGCCCAGGGTAGGGCAGGGCAAGGATAAAGGGACAGGGTCACAGGTCAGGGAGGAGAGCTGAAACCCAAGGCATTCTCCCCTGGGTGGGCCCTAGGCAGACTGAGGGGGTCAGCCTTATCTTGGCAAGACTGAGAGAGCAAGACCAGACAATCCTGGGGCAGAAGATGGGGAGTGAACCCCAAGGTCCAGGGGTCCTTGTTCTAAGGACAGCAGCCACCCCTGGGACTTCACTGGTCCAGGGAGCCTAGGGAGAAGACCCTCTTTGCCAAGGCCTGTTAGCACCTGAACAGCTCCCTGAAGCTGTAGTTCTATCCTATCTCTTGGCAGGCCCCTTAAATCTCCTGCCGTCCCTGTCTGGGAGCCCCAGATTCTCCTGTTTGTCCCCAGTAGTGGGCATGTGGTCTCCACCATTAGACTGGGAGCTCCTTGAGGGCAGGGACTGTCTGTTGCCTTTCTCTGTAGCCCCAGTACTTAGCACAAGGCCTGGCACACAGTAGGTCCTTAATAAACACTAGTTGACTTAGTGGTTGGAGAGTTATCTAGCACCCAAAGGATCAGTGCCCTCCGTAGCCAGGATGTATCAGAGACGGGTGCTGCGGCCCACTCTCCCTCCATGGCCATTACTGTTGGCCTCCTGCTTCTCTGGCTCACCAAGGCTGGCCTAGCCTGGTCTTTCTCAGGATGCCCTGAGGGAGGTGGGGCATGTTTTATTCTACCCAGGGTCCAGGGCATGGGAGCTAACCCCTGCTGCCCTCAGGCTATGGGCTTTCGGGAGGGGCCCCCACCTCAGGACAGGGTCTCTGGCCCCTGTACCTGCTGAGGAACTGCCTCATACCAGTGGCTGGGATGACCTGTGCTCAGCTGGGATGGCCATGCTCAGCAGGGCCTCACTGTTTCCCTGGTCCCCCCGACCCCAGGAGCTGCTGCAGAACCTTCAGCAGGAGAAGCAGGGCCTGGAGCAGGCCACGGAGGAGCTGCAAGTGACTATCCACAGGCTGGACAAGTCGATCCTGGAGCTGAAGGAGCGGGAGAGGCTGCTGGTGGCCTTCCCTGACCTCCATGTCCCCAGTGAGGCCCAGTTTGAGAGTAAGTGCCCACTTCAGGGCAGAGGGGTGGGGTGATGGGGGCAGGGGGCTGGGGCAGGTAGGCCCAGGGAGCCAACGAGGGAGCGAGGGCCGCAGACAGCCTGGGAGCTCACAAACCTGAGACTTCTGCAGGCGCTGGGGGCCCAGGGTCTCTTGTAAGGGTCTTGGGACTTCTCAGCTCTGATGCCCCCTCTGCAGGGAGCCTTTCCTGATCCACCCCCACTTCAGGGCCTCCCTCTTCTCTGGGATCATCTCTAATTTACCCCGTAATGAGCACGTACACATAACAGTTTGCGGGCTGCCAGCACCCAGAGACCAGGCCCTGGGCTTGTTTGGCCTCTGCATCCCCAGCATGGCACTGCTGGGGTGCTTAAAGAATCACCAAGGACATTAGGAGAGGGTAGTGGGCCAGCCCTGGTCAGAGGGGACAGAGAATGGCCAGCCTGGGTCCCCCTGGAGCCACCAAAGGGGAAGGAATTGGGAGGCTGGGGGTCAGCTCCCATGGCTGGCAGTGAGCAGAGATCTCCAGCTGGGGGGAGGTGGGGCGCAGAGGGGAAAAATGAATTCCAGAGATGGGAAGGGACTCATCCAGGGTCTCATAGTCAGAGGCAAGTTTTGAAACCAGGTCATCAGACTCTAGATGCTATGTGCTGTGCCATGCCACTGAAGCCCCTGGGTCCCCCTCCCCCCATGGGCTGTCTGTCCCCTGGAGCAGGGAGAGCCCAGGCCAGCCCTGCCTCCTGCTCCCTGGGGACCCTGGGTCAGCTTTCCCTGTGCCATGGGATGCCTGGGATCAAATCCTGCCTCTGACTATCACAAGGTGTGTGTGTGTGTGTGTGTGTGTGTGTGTGTGTGTGTGTGTGTGTGTGTGTGTGTGTGTGTGTGTAAGGGTATGTGGAGGTGTATGTGTACAAGTGAATGTGGATGTATGTGGATGTGGGTATGACTGAGTGTGCAAGTATGTGTGAGTGCTGGTGGGTGTGCAAAGGTGAGGGTGAGTACATGTGTGAGGCAAAGCAAGGTGCTGTTGGGTGGTTGGGGGTGTGTGGCCCTCAGGGCTGCTCCTTGGCTTCTCTGGGCCCCAGGCTCCTCTTCAGAATGGGCACCAGGGGCCACACGTGCCCATCCCCACAGGCTCCGGGAACGTGGCCGAGGACATGGAGAGGCAGGTGCAGGCCAATGACATTCGCATCCACGTCCTGGAGGAGGAGAATGGCCGGCTGCGGGCCATGCTGGCCAAGCTGAAGGAGGCTTCCCAGAAAGGTGGCCTCAAGGTGAGGGGCCCCAGAGCCAGGCTTGGAGCAGGAGGAGGGAGCCAGGTGGGAAGGTGGGACCTGTCTGAGCTTGGAGACAGGCCAAGGAAGACTTAGACCAAGCTCTGCTGACTCCCAGCCCCTTCTTCAGCAGAGGGCTCTACGGGCAGGCCTCCAGCAGGGGCTCAGGAGAGCGTGGGGTCCCAGAGAATGGGCCCTGGGGGCCAGGACGCCCACCCTGCCACCTAATGCACTGTTGCTTCTCATTCTCGGGGTCTGCTTTGAGGGGCAGAGGGGGCCTGGCCAGAGACGTTCTTATCATGAGCCCTCAGGGCTGGCCACGCAGGGCCTGTGTGACCTCAGTGCCCTGGGCAGACAACAGACCCAGGAGGAGATTTCCATGAGGACAAGATGTTATTCTCCTTGGCCACTTGTGGGGAAAACCCTCTAAAGTACCTGCTGTGCCCATGAAATGGAAAGGATGGGTCTAGAGTAGAGGCAGCTCAGGGGCTGCCGAACTGGGCCGATCCCCTTGGCTTTACACTTGGGGAAACTGAGGCCCAGAGAACCACCCAGGTGCTGTCAGAGGCAGGATATGGAACCTGACCCTCTGTGCTTCTCTCCAGCATGGCCCAGAGGCCCAGCTCTGGTCTTCACCTTCTAAAGGGACCCAAACAGGAACCTTTGGCCATCCCCGAAGACCTTCTCCGGGGTGAGTGTCTGAATGACAGTAAATAGGTGGGCAGGTGGGATTGGGCCCCAGCCCTTGGTCACCGTACCCTCCATCCCTCCACTAGTCACCACAGCGCATCTGCCGCCCGCCGGGACCATCCTGCCAACAGCCGACCCAGCAGTGAGAGCAGTGTCTCTGGCCGTGCCTCCCGGCCCCAGCTCGGCCGCCCCAAGGCTTCTCCCAGCCAGAGGTCTCCTCGCTCTCCCCTCACCATTACAGGCTCCTCCAAGGCCTCTGGCAGCACCAGCATTGCCTACATGGAGCTCCGAGGGAAAGGCAGCGGGAAGCGCAGCTTGGTGGGCTCTGTGCACCAGCTGAGGTAGCAGGAGGCAGCCAAGGGAACCAGGTAGCCTAACCAGCCTAGCCCACGAATCAATAAAGCCGCCGGCCTCTGCCTTCCACCAGAGTGTAGCTGCAGCAACTTCGGGGCAGGGCCCAGCAGGGAGGGGGTGGCAGATGGGCCAGGCAAAGGGCGGGGCCTCAGGGCCCTCCCCAGGCCTGGGCACCAAGTCCTGGTGGGAGGGGGCAGATAGCGAGCCTGGCACCTTAGCCGGAGAAGGCCTCTGGGTCTAGACTGCCACAGAGTGAAGAAGAGAGGTGGGTAACATGGAGACTAGCGGGGTGGGGCACAGATGACCCTTGGCCTCTGGACCTTAGGGCTTCAGCCTTCACTCCACCCCAAGCTCCCCAGCAAGTGCCTCTGTTAGGGTTTAGAGCTGAGACCTCTGAGCTCACCTAGCCCCACTTTAGAGAGAAGCAGACTGAGGCATGAAGGGGAGGGGCTTGCCCAAAAAGGTCACATGGAAACCAGAGGTCCTGGCCCTCAGGACTGTCCTCACCATCCCAGAGGTCCATCCTGCCTCTGGCCTCCCTGAGGCCCATGTGGACCCCCAGCTTCCTCTGACTCTGGCCCCCCATGGGCTCCCAGCTCCCTCAGACTGACTCTGGCCCCTCAGCTATCCCCCATGGGCCCCCAGGTCCCCCCCACATGGACCCACAATCCTCCCTTATCCCTCAGGCTGACACCAGTCCTCAGGTTGAAGAGGGTGGGGGTGTGAACCAGTATGTTCATGGAAAGATCAGCCTGGCTTTAAAGTTGTCTGTGGTCCCTTCCAGCTCCATGGCTACGTGGCCACGTCAGGAGGGACCTGGGTGACCAGAGAAGGAGGGAGGGAGGGAGACCAGCCTGGGGCATGGAAGCGCAGGACAGTGGCTGCAAGTGTCTCTTATTTAATGTCATACACTGTACACAGATGTGCCCAGCGGGCTGGGCCCTTCCCTCCAGCCTCTGCCAGGCATTATTAACCCTAATAAATTAGTGTGAAATTAAGCCCCAAGGAGGAGCGCAGGGGCTGTTCCCTGGCGGTCAGCGGGGCTCTGCCTGGCCAGCCTCCCCCATCAGGCTGACCTAGTCTCAGTGGAGCCCCCGCAGGCCTCCAGGTGGCCCACCTGCCCCTACAGTCACCATGGGCTCAGCCCTGAGGCCTCCCTCCCATAGGGAGGGGAGATGCAGCATGGACATTCTGCTCCTGGGTGGAGGTGGGAGTTAAGGCCCAGGGATGGTTAGCCTTCCCAGCCTCGATGATCTGCGTTCTGAATGGCGGAGGCACGGTGTTCCTTGAGACTGCCACATAGGCCCGGAGAACTAGGGCACCTAGAAGATGGAGTTCTCTGCCCCCTTGGTCTGCCTGGGCTGGGCTGGGGCTAGCTCTCAGCCCAAGAGCTCCCTGCAGGGACAAGGGGAGAGCAGGCATCAGGAAGCCTCCCCCCCAGCCCAGGGACTAGGCTGGAGTCTCCTTCCCTGCACCACCGGCCTGCCTCATCCCCTCCTCTGGCTTCCCTGTTGGGGGGCAGAGTTCTTCTTTCCTCCCAAAGTGGCCCACATGCTCTGAGATGGCTTCACTGGGGACTGAGCAGGGGCCAGGGCCGACTGAGACAAGCCCAGGGGTGACCTGGGGAGCAGAGGGGAGCCACGCCCTTGGGGGTGGGAGCCTGGGGATGCTGGTTACCAAGGATGTTGTGTTTGCACAAGGGGCAGGTCTGTTGAAGGAGCAGCCAGGGGTCTATGCATTCCCGGTGAAATTCATGGAGACAGGGCAGGACCCGCAGACACTGGACAAGAGGGGAGAGAGAGGATGAAGCAGGCCTTGCTCACATTCATCTGGGACAGAAGGCAGAAGCCAGCTCCCCGAAGCCTGGGCCCTGCTCCCCTGTCCCAGCCTGGACTCCAGTGGGGAGAAAAGCCTGCGTGACCTTGGCCAAGGCCCCAGCCCTCTCTAGAGACCTGGAACTCCCAGCACTAAAGCTGTCTCTAAGGCCCCTTCTGGCTCTTCTGTTCTAAGAACAGGGGGCATCAGGGCTGGGAGGGGCCTCAGCAAACATCTTCATCTGCCTCAGTTGGGCTGGTTTTATTTCCTATCTACGTTTTATTTTTACTCTCAGCCTCCATTTTGCCATCCCACTCTTTTCTGGGTACACAACTGCCCACCCATGTTCTAAGACTGTGATGGTAACAACAGCATTTCTATAGCCAGGCACTGTGCCTGGCCTGTCACACATCCTGTGAGGTGAGTGCTGCTATTATCACAATTTTACTCTTGAGGAGACTCAGGCAGACAGGAAGTGACTTGCCCAGGGTCACACAGCAATGAAGTGTCTGAGGCTGGATTTGAACTCGGGTCTCCCAGATTCCAGACCCAGCATTATGTGCCACCCTGACTGCACACCCCCTAGTGTCTGCATAGGGTGTGTCACAGTATAAAAAGTGTTTTTAGGTCCCAGTAGCTTATCAGACCCTTCCTAAAAAGTCAGTGAGGTTGGGTCTCTAGAGCCACTATCCCGATTCTGCAGAGGAGGACACTGAGGCCTAGATAAGGGAAATGAGTTGTGATAGTGTGCCCTGGGGGTGAAGTAGGAGCCCTTGTCACACGTGGGAGTGTGCGTCCCTAAGTGTCCCTAAGTGTGTCTGCATGTGCTTACATGCACGTGCCTGTATGCATGTGTGTTCACACGTGTGTGCATGTATTCACTCATGTGTTTGCGTGTGCATTTGTGTGTGTGTGCACACGGATGTGAGCTAGTAAAGTTTTTAGATGCAGGAAGACTTTGGGGTCGCCCTCTGTCTCTGAGCCGTTGCCCCCAGGCCTCATCCTTGTACCCTCCAACTCAAGGGCTCTCACCTGATTTCTATGAAACTGGTCCAGGCAGATGGCGCAGGTCTGGATATCGGGCACGTTGGCCCGGTGCTGGCGGCCGGGGTGGTAGCGCCGGGTTTTGAGGGCCGAGAGTGTCCGCAAGATGTGCTGTTTGAGGTCCAGCTGGGGAGAGAAGGCGTCCAATACAGCAGAATTAGGGTTAGGGTTAGGGATGGAGGAGAGCAGGGGAGTGGGGGATGTGGCTCTCACCTGGGGGTCAGGCTCTGCTTGGCCCTCCCGGGCTTGCCGCCGGGCCTGGATGATGAGGCCCAGGCACAGGAGCAAGGCCACCAGCAGGATGGTGTTCCATAACTTCTGCAGGTACTTCTGGGGAAGGAGCACTGGGGTCAGGAGGCTCAGCCCTGTGCCAGGAGCCAGACTGCTGGAAAAGCCTCCCTGGGCCTCTGGGTCCTGAGCCCCTGAGCATCAGAACCAGAGCTGGGAGGAGCTTAGAACAGGGGATGTCAGGGCTGGGAGGGGCCTGAGAACAGAGGATGTCAGGGCTGGGAGGGGCCTGACAACAGGGGGTATCAGGGCTGGGAGGGGCCTGAGAACAGGGGGTGTCAGGGCTGGGAGGAGCCTGACAACAGGGGGTGTCAGGGCTGGGAGAGGCCTGAGAACAGGGGATGTCAGGGCTGGGAGGAGCCTGACAACAGGGGGTGTCAGGGCTGGGAGGGGCCTGAGAACAGGGGATGTCAGGGCTAGGAGGGGCCTCAGAAAACATCTTCATCTGTCTCAGTTGGGCTAGTTTTATTTCCTATATACATTTTATTTTTACTCTCAGCCTCCATTTTGCCATCCCACTCTTTTCTGGGTACACAACTGCCCATTCATGGCTCCACCCCCAGTGGACATCCCCCATCCCTGTAACAGAAATGTGACACAAAACCAAGCCTCCACACAAACCTGGTGACCCTTCCCTGCCCATTACTGTGATCCCAACCAAACCAATGCCCTCATTTAAAAGCCAACCCTAGGAGATATGACTTGCCCAGGGTCACTGGGCACATGCAAGCCCCGAGCCCTGCCTCCCAGCTGTGGCCCTGAGCTGACCTGAGACCCAGGGAGGAGAGTCCTTAGATATAGCACAAGATCTCAGCAAAACGTCCTGCTGCCTGGCTGACGCTCTCCACACTTGGGAGCCTCCGAGCTTCCCTGCTCTCTCCCCTGTGGTTTCCACCATAGTTCTGCTTCTCAGCCCCTCCCTAGCACCCATTCCTGCAACAGACATTTATCTATGGCCAAGCTCTTTGGCTGACTGTTCAAGATTGTCTTCCTCTTCCCCCCCTGCCCCAGTCTGGCTCCAGTCTACCTTTCTAGACTTTCCCTACTTCTGGTCTTTCTGTTCACTCTACTCTGGGGAAACTAGGCTTGCCATCCCCTGGAGGGAGCCGACTTCTTCAGCAAGCCACCACCATGGCCCAGCTGCATTAATCAGAGTAGGCCACATTTCTAGAGGGCTTTAAGGCTGACAAAGCACATTTAAAAACATTCTCACAACAGCCTTTATGATGGGGGTGGATCAAGGGGCAGGTGAAAGAATTATTCTCATTTTGGAGATAGGGAAACTGAGGCTGAATGGTTCAAGTATCTTTTCCAGGGTCACATAGCTAGTCTGCCTTTCTCTGTTCTCTCTTGTTTTTTTTGTTTTCTTTTTGGAGGGGGAAAGGTAGGCCAGGTCACACACCTAGTAAGTGTTATGTCTGAGGCCGAATTTGAACTCAGGTCCTCCTGACTCCAAGGCTGGTGCTCTATTCACTGTGCCACCTAGTCTCCCCACCTCCTTTGTTCTCTATCTCTAACATTGGGTGTTACAGTTATATTCGGGTATGGCGTCCTATACCCCCTTCCTCCCTCAGAATATAAGCTTCTGGAGGGCAGGAAGTGTTCCTTCCATCTGTCCATCCATCTTTCCATCCATTTCTGTGTCCTCCAGGACATATGGGGGCGGGGGGAAGGATGGGTATCAAGTTTCTAAGAGACGTAGCCCTCCCCTCAGGGAGCTTCTGGAAAAGGAGCTAAGACACGAACTGAAATGTGGTCACTGGAGTGGACAGACACAATGAGTGCCCAGAAGCAGAGGAACCAGCGTGCTTTCCCACCCTGGGCCCTGGTCCACACATACCTGGACCCTGGAGCCACTCTCTCCAGGGCAGATCACACCCTGCCACTCCCCATAGAGGCCACCCCGAGACAAGCCACAGGTGGACCACAGGGTCAGTGTCAGACCCACGTTCTCCAGCAGCATGGCCTGAGAGGTGATCTTGGCTGTGGCCTGCAGCCCCCTGTTGAGGAAAAGCCACAGACAAAACTGGTGTTCAAACCTTGTCCTGGAGCCCTGGCTGGGTCAGGCCTGCCCCACCACAACTTTTTGTCTTGAGAGAGCACACATGCCCTTTATTCACTGAACTACCAGCCCCTTTTCCTCTCCCTGTGAAATGTGCCCATTTCACAGATAAGGAGTGTAAGGTCTTAAGAGAAAGGCCCTGAGACAGCTGGGCAACCCATCGTGGTGGGACCATAGACTCACGTGTCTGGCTCCCAGGTCCCCACTCACCCTAACAAAGCGCTCAGGAGTTTAGTGACGTTGTCAGACATCTGGACCACGATGATGGGCTTGGAAAGGACTTGGGACACATCCAGCTTCTCGGTGAGCAGTAACAGAGGGGTCAGTGTGTGGGGCGGGGCTCTCCCCAGGCAGCCTCCCAGCCTCATCCATGCCCTAGCCCAGCCTGGCCCACCCTGAGCCTGCCTACCTCTCGGACAGCATTCTGGTTCAGGGCCAGGATGAGCAAGGCAGAGGCTCCCAGGACCAGAGCTCGCTTCATCTGTGAGGGTGGGACAGAGGCAGAACAGTGGGCACAGTGGGCCCTGTGGTATCCCCAAGGCCCCCTTAGACCCCTAGGCCCTCTCTCTCCCCAGCCCATTTTCCCAGGGCCTCTCTCTGGCCCACCCTCCCAGCCTAGCCTCCCAGGGACAACACCTTGTTGACCACAGCAGAAGTGAAGGACTCCTCAGGGCTGGTTCCCTGGGCCTCGGCCTGCTCCTCACCCACTGGGACCACTCCAATCCAATCATCGCCAGCCTCAAGCTGGGGCTCCTCGTCCCCCACCTAGGGCCATGGAAGACTGTGAGGGGGCGAGGCAGAGGGAGGGTAGGGGTTGAGCTGAGTGGGCTTGGGTCAGGCTGGGGAGGGGCTGGCATGCTGGTGGCTGCTGTGTGAGGGTCAGAGATTTCTGTCTGGAGTCCTGATGGGGTGGGGGTGGGGGTGAGAGGGGATGCTACTTTCAAAATCACAGGCTCATATATTTATGAGGCCCTGGAAGGGCTTTCAAGGCCATCAGCCCTCCAGCTCAGCCTCACACAGCTTGGAGGTAGCAGAGTGAGGCCTGCAGGCTCCTGAGTTAGCATCTTCCCCACCATAGGAGAGGCTTTTGGGGCCCACATCTGGGATGTCTGGGGTCGGAGGGACAGGGAAGATGGTCCTGGGGCTTTGAGCAGCCTTGAGAGTCTGAGAGTCTGGGCTTTGTTTGGGGTCTGGGTATCCAGGGGCAGAAGTGTGAAGGTCAGGTTTGGGGGCCAGGCTCTTTACTGTCTGAATCTGACAGGGGCCCCAGGGGCTTGGGATCAGGTCATTGGGATCAGGGTCTGGGCTGTGAGAGGAATAATCCAAGGTCAGCCCCAAGGCTTAGGGCAGGGGTACCTGGGTGTAGGTTGGCAGCAGTGTGGGGCTAGGGCCAGGGGACTGAAATGAACCCTAGATTGTATGAGGCCTGGATAAAAAGCCTGCCCCTGCCCCCCGGGCTTTCCATTTTCTGATCCATAAATGGGGTTGTGTGTATACTGGATGGCATTCTAAAGTCCCTGCCCAACTGGAGCTAGGATGCTGTAAGGTCAAGGGAATATGGGTCCAGTGTCCAGTGAGGGTTTGGTAGAGGGTTGCTGGAGCTTAGGGTGACTGCTTAAGTCAGGGCTATGGCCCTAGGGTAAAGGGGGAGTTCATCAGTCCCAGGCTAGAGTCTATGATTGGGTCCCAGGTGGGGGTTTCATAGAGTGGCCCAAGCTGACCTTTGGGTAACTCCCAGTACAGTGAGGGGATATTTGGCTGGGGTGGGGGATCTCTCCCTGGTCTAAACTGAGGGGGGGGTTCCCAACCAAAGCTTGGGGGAAGTGAATGGTTTAGACAAGTCTGGGACCCCTGGGGTTTAGGATAGAGTGTCCCAAACCAGCCTTGTGGTAGCACTGGAGTGGGGTGGGAAGATAGGTTAGGAAGGTCATGGCCCCCTGGGCTGGGCTCACTGTGGTGGATGTTTATTGGGGCTCAACTAGGTCCAATCCCAGCCAGGAAGAATTGGTCAAGGGAATTCCTAGTCCCTCGGGCTTGAGAAATGTGGATGAGGCTGGGGAAGCTGACAGGAGTGATCCCTGGCCATACCTATTAGGAGTGGGTGGGGGGCATGGCCCTTTGAGCTGCACTCAGATAGTTCTGGGGCCCCGGGAATCAGGCTGAGAGGTCCTGGCTGGGCTTGGCAGGGCAGTGCAGATGCCTGGAGAAGTCTGGGCTCCAATTAGGGTTAGGGAGAGGTGCTTTGGGGTCCCTGGTTCCCTGGGTCTGGCTTGGGGCAGGGCGAATGGTCTACCCCTCTTCCACCCCCTTTGGGTGGAGGGTCCCAAAAAGGGGTCCAGATGGGACCCATGGGGGGGTCAGCGGCTCCCTGGGCTGGAAGGGGGAGGAAGGAAGGCCCCATCACTCCACCCTGCCCCCAGGCGCCGGGGGAGGGGGTGCCAGGGATGCCCAGCTCGCTCACCAGCACCAGGCGGCCTTGCAGTCCGGCTCCGGCTCCGGCTCCAGGCGGCGGCGGCGCGATGCGCGGGGGCCCGCCCAGCAGGGCTCCCTGCAGAGTGTAGCTGGCCTGCGGCCTCCGCAGCCGCACGTCCACTCGCGCCCCGCAGCCGGGGCTGCCCACGCCCAGGCCCAGGCCCAGGGGCAGCAGAGCAGCGAGCAGCAGCAGCGGCGGCGGCGGCGGCGGAGGCGGCCCGGGCCGCAGGAGCGCGGGGACGGCCATGGGCGCACGGAGCGCGGCTGGGGAGAGCGCAGGGCGCGAGGGGAGCGCTCGCTCCGGGCTCCGAGCTCTGGACCCGCCCGGCCGGACAGCGACACAAACACCGGCTCGGCGCCGGCCCCGGCCCGGGGACGCCCTCTGCAGGCTTTGGAAGGGCGGGGGCGGGCCGGGGGGGCGGGGGCCGGGGCCGGAGGAGGGGCCAGGGGCGGGGAGACCCAGAGATGCTGAGAGTGGACCAGTGAGAGATGGGACCAGAGAGAGAAGGAGGGAGGGAGGGAGAGAGTAGAGAGAGGGAGAGGGGTGGGGCGGGGAGGAGGAGGGGGAGGAAGTGGAGGAAGGGGAGGAGAGGAAGGAGGAGGGGGAGGGGGGCGTGGTGGGGAGGAGGAGGGGGAGGGGGGAACGGGAGGAGGGGGAGGAGGAGGAGGACCAGGGGCGGGGAGACCCAGAGATGCTGAGAGTGGACCAGTGAGAGATGGGAACAGAGAGAGAAGGAGGGAGGGAGAGAGGAGAGAGAGGGAAAGAGGTGGAGCCGAGAGGAGGAGGAGGAGAGACCCAGAGAGAGACAGAGGATTAGACAGAGACTGAGAGAGGCAGAGACAGACAAGAAGTGGGTAGAGACAGAAAACCAGACAGAGACAGACAGGGAAGGCTCCCAGGAACAAATGGCCTTTGAATCACACTGTAGGAAATGGGCAGGAATTCACCAGGTGGAGTGAAGCAGAGGAGGGGAAGCCATTCCAGGCATAGGGAGCACCATGACTAAAGGTTCAGAGGTGGGAGGAAGGACATGGTGCATGTTTTGGGGAAGGAGAATAGACCTGTTTGGCTGGAATGGTGAGTGCCTACAGAGGAAGGAGGTGATACAGGGCTCAAGAGTGAGTCAATAAGAATTTACTAAGTGTTTACCAAGGTTGGGTAGGGCCAACCTGATTGTCAAAGGCCCTAAATGCCAGGCAAAGGAGTCTAAACTTTATTGGTAGGGCAGTAGGGAGCCATTGAAAGTTTTTTGAGCTAAGGAGAGATAGGACCAGGTCTGCCCAAAAGAAAGATTTTGGCAATGGGGTGAAGGTAAGACTGGAAGAAAGAGAGAACATTGACCCAAGGCTGATGCAGGGGGACAGTAATTGAGGATTGGGCCCAGAGCAGTGCTGCTGGGCACAGAGAGGAGGGGACTTAGGGCAGGGTAAAATCCCCAGGCCTTGGTAACTCATTGATTATGAGAGTGAATAGTCTGGGATACCACCAAGGTAATTAAGAGCCAGTGGAGTCCAGAAGGCCAGGTCTAGGGGAAGGAAGGCGCACCTTGGCCTAGGTTCTGCTAGGGCATCCAGCTGGCTCTAGATGGCAATGTCCTGCAGGCCTTACTAATTATGGCTGAAGCTGATAGGGGCTCCAAGGTCTGCAGAACAAATTATGGACACATCTTGTTGACTGAATAACAACGTGTTAGGCAGTAGGGTGACCTAGACAAAAATGAAACAAACCCCCCCTCAGGAGGCTTCCATTCTCCTCAATGCCTGTGGGCCGCCTGTACAGTGAAGAAGGTGAGGTGGGCCCAGGCCTCCAGGACCAGCTCTGTCGGAGGCCTTTCCTAGTCCCCAGGCCCCTTGGCCAGGGCCCTCCTCACCACAAGTCCGGGTTCCCACGTGTCCATCTTGTTTCCACCCTCAGAATGTAAGCCTCTCAAGGGCAGGGACTCTTTCCTGGGATCATAGTTCTGGAGCTCCAACGGGCCTCTGAGTCTGTCTAGGCCAACCGCCTCATTTTACAGAGAGGGAAACGGAGATCCAGCAAGGCTAGGTGACGTAAGATCACACAGTGAATACACATCAGAGGTAGGCAGCATTCCCACCCAGATCCATGGATTGCAGAGCCAGAGCCCTTTTCACTGTGCTCTTTGGTCTCTGTATCCCCTGGCATACAGTAGGAACTTAATAAATGCTTGCTGACTGAATCGTCCAGCCCTCTGAGCTAGGTACTCTGCGTACTGCTGTCTATTCTGCATGTGAGGAGACAGGCTCTAAAAGGTGATAGGACTTGCCCAGGGTCACCCTAAGTGAGACAGATACTGAGGGAGAAGGCAGACAGAGGGGGAGGGGAAAGGTGGGCCGAGAGAGCAGCCAGAGAGCTGGGGGGAGTGCTGAGCAAAGGAAAAGCCAGGCAGGGGGAGAGATAGACAGGAACATACAAACAGTAAGAGGGACCACAGAGGGACAGGGAGAGCCAGGGGAGACGGAAAGAGTAAGCGGAGGGCGGGGAGACAGATGGCACAGAGGAGAGGCCAGACAGAGGGGAAGAGAGACAGACATTTAAGGCTGCAGGAAAGATGAGGAGAGAGAACAGAAGGAGAGCCAGGGAGAGAGGACAGAGACAGAGGGAAAGATAGGACAGAGGGGGAGTCTGGAGACCAGGTGCAGAGAGAGCAGGAAAAAGAGGGAGGTGAAAATAAAGACGCTAGGTAAAGAGGGGAGAAATGTGAGGAAGAGGGGGAAGCAGGCAAGGAGGCAGAAAGGAAGAGAAAGGAAAAGACAGAGGAGGGAGGGAGACAGAGGAAAGAGAGAGGGGGAGGAGGGAGGGAGGGAAGGAGGGAAGGAGGGAAGGAGAGAGAGAGAGAGAGAGAGAGAGAAAGAGAGAGAGAAGGGAACGAAGAGGAAGAAAGAGACAGAGAGAGAGAGAGAGAGAGAGAGGGAGGGAGGGAGGGAGGGAGGGAGGGAGAGAGGAGATATGAGAGACAGTTCAAGGCAGAGTAGATAGATGCCTAAGAAAGCAGCAGTGTCTGGCCCCTTTGCCACCCCCTAGAGTACTCATTAAAGTAGACACTTGGCATGTGTCTGTGTGTACCTCACTATAATGAGTAGATCTGGGGCCTGTGATGGGATGCCAGCCTCCCCTTTGATCCCCAAGCCCATGCAGTCAGCTCAAGTCCATGACATGGGTTCAGAGCCTTCTCTGGAGTTTGGAAGCTCTGAGACAGTCCTGGGGAGGGCCCTGAGGAATCCGGCAGATGCTGGTGAGAGCCTGCCTCCTGCCACCCCCAGGGGCTCACAGCTCCCCACAGGGGTCCTGCTTCTGGGGGTGCTGCTCAGCCTTCAGTCCTGGGGAAGACAACTGAAAAGTGGGTCCCTCCACTGGAATCCTGAGCCAGAGGCCTTACTCTGTCTCCAGAGGCTGCCTGTCAGTCCAAGAATGGCCACCTTTTGCTTTCCTTTCCTGGTAAGGATTGCTCAGGCCCAACCTGGCTCCCTGCAGAGGACACGGGAGCTCACACTGATGCCCGCCAGTGGGAAATGGCAGCCCTGTGGGGCCACCCTGTAACCAGAGCAGTGATGCAGAAGGCTGCCCCCAGACACTGAGATTAAAGCTCCCCTGGCTGTGCCTGAGCTGGCACTCGGTGCCTGCTGCTGCACCCCCTGCCACCTGGCCCCCTGCCGCTGTACTCCACCCTTACCAAGCGAGGCTTGCCAGTGTATAGCCCAGCTGGTGCTAAGGTCATCTCCCAGCCCTGCATATTTGCTCAGGCTGTGTCTCTCACTTGTAGCACACCAGTCCTTCAGAGGGATTTGGGAAATGATTCTTGTACTCCATCTCCCATGGGGCTGTTGTAGGGATCAAGAGATGACCTGGGAGCAAGCTATGGAACCTGCAACACTCACTGGTAGAGGGGAGCAATTTCCACGATTTACCCCCTCCTGAAGGCCCAGATCAAGGCCCTACCTCAAGCATTGCCCGGCGACTCAGAGGGTCAGAGCTGTGCAGCTAGAAAGGCCTTTAGAGACAATCGAGTCCAATCCCCAGTTTTTACAAATGAGGAAATAGGGGGTGGCTAGGTGGTGCAGTGAGTAAGAGCACAGGCCTGGAATCGGGAGGACCCGGGATCATTCCGGCCTCAGTACTTAGCACCCATGCATAAATAACTAGCCATGTAACCTTGAGCAAGTTACTTAACCCCAATTGCTTAAAAAAAAAGAGGACTGCCTACTGAGTCAGAAAGAGCTTTTAGGGGTGGCTAGGTGGTGCAGTGAGTAGAGCACCGGCCCTGGAGTCAGAAGGACCTGAGTTCCGATCCAGACACTTAACACACACAAACAAAGAAAAACCTAGCCGTGTGACCTTGGGCAAGTTACTTAACCCCAATTGCCCTCCAAAAAGCAAAAAAAAAAAAAAAAAAGAAAAGAAACTACAAATGAAGAAATTGAGGCGTGGAGGGCCCAGGTTCCCACAGCTAGGGCATGCTCAAGGCAGGACTCAAACTCAGGGGCTACCAAGCCGGTATAATGGATAAGCACCAAGCTTGGAATCTGAAGGACCAGAGATCAAATTCTACCTAAGAGCCTGGAGACAATCAGGAAAATGGGGATAATATTGGTGCCGACCTCAGGGGGATGGTGCGAGGCTCCAGTGGGATAATCTGTTGGGAACTTTGGCAGTCTTAAAGTGCTACAGAAATGACAGCTATTATTACTGTTGTTTTTACACAGGCACTTAGCAATGACTGGCACACAGTAGGCATTTAATAGGGATTTTTTGATGAAATGATACTATTCCTTCTGCTGCACTTGAGACTCAGATTTTCTGAGGGAATGTCAGGGCTGGGAGGGGCCTTAAAAATCATACAGGGTCTCATTTTACAGAGATGACTGAAGCTGGGAAAGGGCACAGGACTTGTCTAAGGTCTCCCAGGCAATTAAACAATTTTACATCATAGGCTAACTGCTCCATGTGTGAGTCTTTCCCCAACAGTAGCCTCTCCAATGTATACAAACTTTATAGTTTCAAAGCACTTTACAGCCATTATACCTAGTGGACTAGATGGTACATGAAGGGGTCTGGGTCTGGAGTCAGGATGCCCTAAGTTCAAATCGAACCTCAGGTAATTCCTAGCCATGTGACCCTAGGTAAGTCAGTCATATGCCTCAATTTCCCCAATTGAAGAGATAAAAATGGTGCTTATGTCCCAGAGTTGTGAGAATGGATTGAGATACTATTTGTAAGGCATTTAGCGTGTGCCCAGCTGTAGTAGGTGACTGAGAAATTCTCCGTCTTTTCCCTTATTTGATGTTAACAGCTCCGTGAATGAAGATTCCTGCGGCAGGGCCCCATTTTCGCAGATGGAGGAGCTGGGGTTCGGAGGGGAAGGGCCCAGACCAAGGCAAATGCCCGGAATGCCTTTTCTTTCTTTCTGAAGAGGACCAGCGGCACCAGGGGCGGGGCCTTGCTGTCTCTTGGGGAGTCAGTGGGGCTCAGCGGCAGGGGTTGGAGGCTTTGATGTCTATCCAAGCACCTGCCTCGGCCGCCTTCAGACCGTTGGAAGTGCTCTCATGCTCCGTTCCGGGAGGAGTCTTATGCTTGGGGGAGACGGGCCCACCTCTCCACCAGCTTTGAGGTCTGTGGCTCCCCTCAGCCTGGTGGAGCCCCGCTGCTGAGGCCGCCTTTGCTGGGTGGGGCCGCTGGGCTCCAGCTTCTTGGGGCCACAGGTGAGAATTGGGGGGCAGGTGGACCGACCCCCAAGAGGATGATGAGCAGCCCCACGGGGGCTGGGAAGCCCTCCGGCCCGAGCTGCTGCGGAATTCAGACTCCAGCCCAGCGTCGGAGGCCAGGAGCTCTCCAATCCCCGGCTGCCCGGCAGCCTTCAATCAGGCATCTTAAACAGAAGCTCTATGGCTATTTTCTGTCTCTTACATCACCCCAGTATCCCGTTTCCTTCCCCCTCCGCCTCCCCAGAACAAGAATCCCATATGGCAGCTTTAGAGGAGGAAAAAAGGCCCCACAGCGGATGGATACATTGAAAGAGGCAGCCACCTGCTCCGGGTATGGCGCCTGAAGCCCGCCCGCCTTTCCTCCCTCTGGGAGCTCCAAATTGCGATCTTTATCATTTCGGTCCTTGACTTCTGAACGTTGAGTGCTGCTTTTCCTCTTACGTTATGGCGCATGTGGAGAGAGTACTGGGTCTGAAGTCAGGAAGACCCAAGTTCAAATCCAGCTTCAGACACTTACCAGCTGTGTGATCCTGGGCAAGTCATTTCACCCTGTTCATCTCAGTTTCCTGAGAAGGAAATGACAAACCACTCCAGTATCTCTGCCTCAAGAAAACCCCAAATGGGGTCACGGAGGATCAGACCTCACTGAAATGACTCAACAACAAAAGTCAGTGTCTCTAGTGTGTCTTGGCTCTGCTGACTTCACTTTACATAGATCTTTTCCTGCTTCTCTGAACTCCTTCCACAAGGCATTTCTCATAGGACAGTTGCATTCTGTTACCGTTCATGGACCACAACTTGTTTTGCCATTCCCCAATCAGTTGGTATCAACTTTGTTTCAAGTTCTTAGCTATCACAAAAAATGCTGCTATCACTATTTTGGAGTGCTTCCTGGGGGTGTAGGCCCAGAAATGGAGTGTCTGGTTCCTTTATTTACAAAATTCCAAATTTCTTTCTAAAATGGCTGTGCCATCTCACAGCTCCACCCACTATGTATGAGTGTGCCCTTCCATACCTCTTCCAACATTGATTGTTGACATTTTGGGGTTATTTTTATAAGCAAGTATTTACTATGGGCTGTGATAAGCTCTGATGATACTGAGAAAGGAAAGAAGAGTCTCCTCAAGGAGCTTACAGTCCAATGGTTGGGACAACTATGCACATACAAGAAAGTCAGGGAGGCCAAGAGGCCTTTTATTGCTCTTGTTTCCCTTCCACTGGGCCTAGCAGAAGGTCCTCAGACTTTTGCATTAAGGGCCCCATTTGGAAGGGAGAAGATCAGGTCACATCATCCCTCCCTCAAAATGCACCAGTGGCTCCCTATTGCCTTGATTCTTCTTCCTGGCATTCAAGGCCTTTCATGCCTTGCCTACTTTCCAGTCTTATCTCAGAGACTTTGTTCTTTGAATCCTATGGTCCCACCAAAGCCTGGGCCCTTTTGCCTGTGGGCCTTCCTTGAGGTACCCCCCTTCTTTAGCTTGGAATGAGTTCTCCATCATTCCTCTTGAGTTTTGTGGAGCCTAGCTCAGAATGGATCTGGTTCCTAAGATCCCTGGAGTCCACAAACCTTCCCCTCCTTCGAGGAGTCTCCCCTCATTTTGAGTGTCCCACCCCATGAAGCCCTTTGCCCTTCTCCAATGTCCTTGTCATGGTCTGTTGACATTCTGGTTATTGGTGTTTGTGTCTTATTCTCCTCCTAGACTTTGAGCTCCCTGGGGCCAGATGGCATCTTTCCCAGACTTTGTGTCTCCCCATCACCCCCTGCAGGGCTCCCCCATGTCCCACTGGCAAGCACTCTGCTTGTGTTTCTAAAGCAGCTTCTTTTTATTGATCTGCAGACTCTGCCTTGATTCCCAAACATATCCCTCTCACATCCCTGTCATGAAGATTCAGCCAGAAAGATAAAGAAAGGCAATTCAGCAAAACTACCCACATTACCCTGCCTCATAGTGGGCACACTACTCCAAACCCCTAGGCCCCCACCCCTATAAAGATGGGAAAGACTGAGAAAAAGATCTTTAACATCCGTGTACTGGTGTTTGAAACCAATTATAATGAATTTAGAAGTGGAAGGGCCCTCAGACAGGGTACAGGAGCTGAGCCGGGGAGGTGGGGGGCCCTCGAGGCCATGTGTAGCAAGGAGGGACTGGGCCAAGGGGGCAAGAGATGTGGCCAAGGCCACAAGGATCTGAACTCAAGGCATCTAACTACACACCCACTCCTCCTTCTGCCAGGGCAGCCTGGCACCGAGTCTGTCTTCCTCACTTTAGAGAGAAAGAATCTGAGGCCTGAAGAGCAGGAAGGTGGGCCCCAGGCTGCCCAGAGAGCAGGGGAGCCAGAGGCAGTTCTCCTTCCTCTCCCCTCCTGGCCTTTTCTGTCATTCCCTTCTCCTTCTTCTCTCCCTTCCCTCCCTCCCTTCCTACTCTCCTTCTCTTCCTTCCTTCCTCTCTCCTTTCCTTCCTTCCTTCCTTCCTTCCTTCCTCCCTTCCTTCCTTCCTCCCTCCCTTCCTTCCTCCCTCCCTCCCTCCCTTCTTTCCTTCCTTCCTTCTCCCATTTTTCTTCCCACTTTCTCCCCTTCAGCTGTTGAAAGCTCATTTTAAAGTTGACCATTAACCTTTTACAGCCTCACATAACCAGCCAAGCCCATCCTCTCTTCTGTGCATCTGGCAATTCAGGGCCCTTAGTCTGTCAGAGCTGCAGTGACATGTGCTCTCCAGGCGTTATTATTCTCTAGTTACAGAAGCTAAGTCCTAGGGAAGGCGACTTCTTCCAAGTCCCACGCCGGCAGCATCCAGCTCCGCCTTCCTGGCTCTGTATCCCTCCCACTCTCTCAGGAACCAGAGCCCCTCTCCTGGGGCTTTCTGCCTCCTTCCCTGTCTCTTGGAATCATGGAACCTGCCAATGCCATTGTGGTCACCAGGGGGCGCAATAGATAAAGGGCCAGACCTGAGTTTGAATCCTACCACCCTAACCAGCTCCGTGACTCTGGGCACAAGTCACCCTCCTATTCTGTAAAATGAGGGACTGGGACCCCATGGGTCCTAAGGGCCCTTCCCACTCCAAACTTTGTGCCCCTAGGAAACCGATCAGAATTGAATGAACAGGCTTCCCTTAAAGAAAGGAGACAGCTCTGCTCCTGCATTCCCCACCCCATACATATCTGATTATGTGATTGAGGCTTTCCTCAAGCCTTCCTGGTATTTCCATGCTGGGCTGGGCTGGGCTGGGCTGGCTCATTCCTCCTGCCTGAATCAGAATAGAAGGAAGGAGGCTGGGTCTGTCTGGCCTGGGGGGCAGGGTGCCCGCATCCTACGACCACCCAAGTTCTCAGATGTTAGGCTTTTTTTTTTTTCTGTCTCAGGTTCATTGCCTCCAGAGGCCTCTGGGAGGGAATTTACTGGGCATGAAAGAGATTAGATTAAGCCCTGGCAGGGAGGGGAAGACCCAAGGAATCTGTCCTATTTGTTTGGGGAGCAAGACATTAAGACTGGTCCTTGAACCCTCTTACACCTACCCCCAACCCTGGCCAGTGGGAAGCAACTTCTAGGATCCCCCAGTTTGATTCATTGGGTACATGCCCCAGTTTTTCCTGGGCTCTTTATGCCCTGCTAATTACTGAGCTCCCCATCACTGGAGATATTCAAATGAAAGTTAGATGACCATTTCATGAGGATGAAATAGAGATTTCCTGTTCAGGTGGGGGAATGGATTGAAAGGTCCTTTTCAGCTCTGAGGTCCTGTGATGAACAGGGGAGAAAGTATAGTTCACTCCCCCGTCGCTCCCAGACTGAGCCCTACTAAGTGTGAGTCACACTGGGTCTGAAGAAAGGGACAGCCCCCAAAGGCATATCACATCAGGCTTAGGGCCCATCTGGGGATGGAGCTGGTGACACAGAGAGCCTTTCTGTGATCCTCTTCAGGGAGTCCCTGGTCCCTGGAGGAATTCACTCAGCTTGAGACATTCAAGATGAATTAGGTGACCTTTGAGGTGCTGTCCGGCTCTGGCACCCTAAGACCCAATTCACCCCATCATTGGATCCCAGGGACATAAATGGAGAGTTGTCCCAGAGAGGCCAACTTGGGGAGAAGTGACTTGTCCAGGGTCCTACATCGAGCAAGTGACTGTGTTGGGACACAAACCCTGGTCAAGCGCTCTTTCCACTGAACCACACCGCCTGATGTTGTGAGCTCTTGAGGAAGTCAGGTGTGCAAGACACATGTGGGAACAGATGTGGGGATCACGGAGTCCTAGAGCTGGGAAGCTGGGAAAGACAGAAGTTTGTGTGGTCCAGTTAGTCAGGCCCGGAGCCACAGATGGGAAGTCAGAACACTGATAGTGGCAAGGATAGTGTGCCAGGCAGTCTGCTGGTGTTATCTCATTCGATCTTATGGAGGGAATTCTGATTTTTATAAGAATCCATAGGATGTGTGTAATGGAGATGCTAATAAATTAGACTTCACAGATTGCCTTTCCCAGCTTGTGAGTCAGATTCACAAGGCAGTTGGAACTGATCAGTCAAACTTTGACAAGGCTCACCATCACTGGCATCCTTCTGCCCAAGGACACGAAGACTGTAGAACCTGTGCCGGCCACAGAACTCCAGGCTGTGACCCCCCTTGCCGTCCCCTTCCCTCTGGTGATTTATGTATATAATCTCTGTCTTCACTTCCAGGCCGCTGAGGCATCATTCTCAGGTCAGGGACCTGCCCGGTGACATCCTGCTAACAACCTTCTCAATGACTATGGGAGGTCTGGGCTGGGATTCTTACCCTTTTTGTTGGTGTTGTTCAGTCATTTTAGCTGTGCCTGATTCCCCATGACCCCATGTTGGGTTTTCTTGGCAGAGACACTGGAGGGGTTTGCTATTTCCTTCTCTGGCTCATTTTACAGATGAGGAAACTGAGGCAAACAGGGTGAAGTGACTTGCCCAGGGTCACACAGCTAGGAAGTATCTGAGGCCAGATTTGAACTCAGGAAGATGAGCCTTCCTCACTTCAGGTCCAATGCGCTGTCCACTGCACTGCCCAGTTGCCCTTATTTCCATTTTACAGATGAGGAAACTGAGGCACAAGTTAAGTGATCTGTGCAGGGTCATGTAGCTGGTAACTGTCTATGCTGTATCCCTTGGTCATCGTGGACAGGGCAGTGTTAATTTGGGAAGTACCCGTGTTCTAGGAGGTAAGAGACGTTGGCTGGAGCTCCCTCCCAATGGGAGACAGCTAAGTGGTGTAGTCCACACAGCCCTGGGCCTGGAGTCAGGGAGATTCAGCTTCCCGAGTTCAAATCCAGCCTCAGAAACTTACTAGCTATGTGACCTTGGGCAAGTCACTTCACCCTGTTTGCCTCAGTTTCCTCATCTGTAAAATGAGCTGGAGAAGGAAATAGCAAACCCCTCCAGTGTCTCTGCCAAGAAAATCCCCAATGGGGTCACAAAGAATGATTGAAATGACTCTAACCCATCTTGGGCACCCCTGGCAGGGTCTGCTCTGGCAATGTTCCTCATCTTTCTCAACCTGCCTCTGAGTTGGGAAGGGGCTGGCATTATCAGCTCCATTTTACAGCTGAGGAAGCTGATGCCCACACAGGTTAAGCAATACACCAAAGACTGCACAGACAGTGAGTAGCAGAACTCAGCAGGCCTTGGGTGAGGGTCTCTGGATCCTGAGTCTGGGGTACAGCCTAGGATCCCATCGGAGGCAGGTTGGGGAACACAGGCCAGGCAGGTGGGGGCAGGACTCTGGACAGGGAGCCTTGAGATCTGACCTTTGTGGGAGCGGAGACTGATCCTGGCCCTGAGCTTTCTCATCAGCAGGAACACCTGCTGGGCCAGGCCTCCCCCTCCCCTTGTCCCACTCTTCCTGCCCCCACCCCCAGTTTTCCCATAACTGGGACACTTCATTCTAAAAGGATTTGACTTCCCTAGAGACAACTGGAGACGGGTGAGAAAGAGCTGGGGATTAGCCTGAGCAGATGATCTGAAGGGAAGGGCTGGGCCCTAATGAGCTGAGCTCAGGCCTGGGGGGGCCGGCCCGGGATTTATGTCTGCAGAAAGCCCAGGGCCCAACAGGCAGGGAGGCGGCTACAGCCAGAGCTGCTCAGTTTCTCCCTTTTGTGGCCTGAAAGCAGATATGGCTGGCACGGCTGGGCAGCTGGGGCTCTGATCCCCCACCTGGGAAGCAGCAGGTGCGGCCAGATAATAAGAGGCTGGTGTGAATGAGGCAGTCTCCTCAGATAGCACGGCTGAGTGGGGCCTCCCAAGGGCCCGAAACCAAGAATGGCCCACCTGGCGTGGGGGTGGGGGGGCCTAGGCCACAGAAGTGGGACGGAGGACAGAGGGAGAGAGGAGGAACTGGGGGGTGGGAGACATGGAACGGGAAGAGAGACCCAGAACAGATGGGAGACATGGAAAGGGGGGATAGGAGACATAGAACAGATGGGAGACATGGAACAGATGGGAGACATAGAACAGGGGGATGGGAGACAAGGAACAGATGGGAGACATGGAACAGATGGGAGACACAGAACAGATAGGAGACATAGAATGGGGATGGGAGACATGGAACAGGGGGATGGGAGAAATGGAACAGATGGAAGACATAGAACAGATAGGAGACATAGAACGTGGATGGGAGACACTGAAAAGATGGGAGACAGAACAGATGAGATGGGAGACACAGAACAGAAGGGAGACATGGAGAAGGGGGATGGGAAATATGGAACAGATGGGAGACAGAACAGGGGAATGGGAGACATGGAACAGATGGGAGACATAGAACAGGGGGATGGGAGACACGGAATAGATGGGAGACATGGAGAAGGGGGGTGGGAAATATGGAACAGATGGGAGACAGAACAGGGGAATGGGAGACATGGAACATATGGGAGACACAGAACAGGGATGGGAGACATGGAACAGGGGGATGGGAGAAATGGAACAGATGGGAGACATAGAACAGGGGGATGGGAGACACGGAATAGATGGGAGACATGGAGAAGGGGGGTGGGAAATATGGAACAGATGGGAGACAGAACAGGGGGATGGGAGACATGGAACAGATGGGAGACACAGAACAGATAGGAGACACAGAACAGGGATGGGAGACATGGAACAGGGGGATGGGAGAAATGGAACAGATGGGAGACATGGAACAGGGGGATGGGAGAAATGGAACAGATGGGAGACATAGAACAGGGGGATGGGAGACATGGAACAGGGGGGTGGGAGAAATGGAACAGATGGGAAACATGGAATGGGGGAGGGGAGACATAGAATAGGGGCACATTGGGAAAGATTTTTAACAACCACCTCTCAAAAAATGTGCCCACAACTCACTTTTGACCTGAAACAGCATAATTAACATTTATTTAAGTTTAGACAATAAACAAAGCAAGGCATCAAGCCCGGATTTGTAGCATATACCCATTCAATAATTCAAGACCAGGGTCTTGAAGCTGGTTTTAGCATAATTGTAGAGAGAGAACAGGAGATATTTAAAAAAAACCACACACACAACAAAAACTTGGAACACAAAATATCAGAACTGGAAGGGGAATAGGGGATGTCAGGGCTGTGAGGGGCCTTACAACCGAGACTGTCCAATTTAGATTCAGGCCCCTATTTTCCACCAGTCAGTCCTTGCTCCTCTTTGCTGCATGGAAATGGCAGCCGGGTACCCGGTCTACCCCAGCCCTAAAAGCCAGGGCTGTGTCGTTATACCAGCTCTTCGGTTTGAGTCCTAGACTTCCTGAGGCTGGGGAAAGGGCCAGACTCAAGCCACCGCAGTTGGAAGGAAACAGCTTGTGGCCCAGAGGATACTTGGCTCATGATTCTGCCCAATTCTTGTGATGCCCTCGACTTGGGGCTGGCCTCTGACAAAGCTCTCTGAGTCACCCAGAGGGAGATCCTTCCCAATCTGGGCCTATGTTTCACAGATGACAGAATGTTGGACTTGAAATCTGAAAGACCTGAGTTCTAATTCTACCTTAAATACTTACTGGTCTCTCATCACTTAGCCTCAATTTCATCATCTGTGAAGGGTTTCTGTGAGGTCCAAAGGAAAATGTAGGTAAAGTGTTTTGCAAACCTTCCTGTGCTAAATAAATGATAATTATTATGATTATTAGGAAAATCAAGAGGGTGGTGCTAATTGATTCTCCTTAATCCCCGTCCCATTTGTAACTAACATTCCACAGGCTGGTGTGCTAACTCGTTGAGATTCCATTGTTCTGAGACTGGAATAGCTCCCTGTTTGTTCCCAGAAGCCTCCAGGCTCCCGGATTTCCACTATTCTTTCTTCTTGGGTGACATTGAGGGTTAGCTGGTTAGCTTTGGTTCCCAGAGGGGCCCCAAGGGTGCATATAGTGTCCTGCATTGCCCAGGGTGAGAGGATGCCTCCCTATGGACCTGGAGCCAGGGAAGATTACACCCATAGGCTGGGGCTTGGGCAGCACTGCCAGAGGGCCCCTGGAGGGGAGCAGGGGTGGGGCAGGCAGTGTCTTTCCTGTCCTACTGGTTGGAGTGGGATCTGGCTTTGGCTTCAGATCAGGGAAGCAGATACCACTGATAAGATAGGGACTTTCACTGGATGCAGTCTACCCTTCACTCCTCCTCCCTCCCCTTCCATATCACTGCCCAGAGTCTGGGGGTGGGGGGGGGGCTTGAGCTAGTGGAGAAACTGAGGCTGTGGAAGGAAGTCCCCCCTGGCTCTGCCACCTGCTTGCCAGGGAGCCTCAAGTCCTTTCTCTGAGCCCCAGTTTCTTTCTCTGTAAATTGAAGGGTGGGTCTAGATGATCTACAGACCCTTCCCAGTTCTGACTGCCTGTGTTCTATGGGATCTAGGGAGTGCTTGGTAAGGGAAAGAGGGGCAGAGTTAAGGACAAGGGCAACCTTAAAAGGATGGGAACAAAAAAAGAAATGGAAAATCCTGAGGCAGAGGAAGCGAAAGCCCCCAAGGGGCCACAGCCACTGCACATGTCAGAGAATTTGGAGGGAGAAGTGGTTTAAAGGCCCACTTTACGGATGAGGAAATTAAGGCTCAGGGAGGTTAGGTGAAACAGGTAGGGTCAGGTTTCCAATCTAATTGCTCAGGACTCTAAGCATTTATTTAGCACCTAAGTTGTGCAGGGGAGATTGATGGGCATGGACTTAGGAAGTCCTGAGTTCAAGTCTGGCCTCAGTTTCCTCATCTGTAAAATGAGCTCCAGAAGGAAATGGCAAAACCACTCCAATGTCTTTGGCAAGAAAACCCCCAATGGGGCCACAAAAACTCGTTCATGACTGAAAAGCGACAATCACTTTACAGATTCTGTGAGGCAGTTGCTACTATTATCGTCCCCATTTTAGGAATGAGGAAGCCTGAGCTGTCTTGATTCCAGGCTCAGGATCTAGCCACTGGACCACCCTCCCATTGTGCCCCAATGAGGCGGTGCATTCCCTTTTCACCCAGATATTCAGAAGTGGAACCTTTGGCCTCAGAAGTGATGTGGCTCTGCCCAAGTCACGAAGTCTGGCGGTAGCAGAGGCTGGCAGAGGGTCTCGGTCTCAGTTTCCTCCTCTGTAAAATGGGTGTCTGTTTGGGGGCGGGGTTTTGGCCTCGGAGGGGCCCTCCAGCTCTAGGACCGGACAAGGGCAGCAGCAGCAGCGCCCAGGCGAGGGGCGAGGGGGCCTCGGGGACCCACTCCAGCCCTAGCTCTGTGACGTCCAGCTAGCTGCTGCCTGTCTCTGGGCTTCTCCGGTTTCCTTCTGCAAGATGAGAGGACCGGGCTAGCTGATCCCCGACGTTGCTTACAGCGTGACGTCCTACGGTTTGGGGAGCTGGGCCTGCCCCGCTCCCCAGTGCCCGTCCCCCTCCCCCTCTCGCAGCTGCCCGGCCCCTTTAAGGGGCGGTGCTTGGCACCGGGCCCCCGCGGCCCGGGCAAAAAGGCTGGGACTGGGCCGCCGGGGGCGGCGGGAGAGTGGGTCCGGACACCCCCTGAGCGCACCTCCGGCTCGGGCTCCGGAGGCATCATGAGCGGCCGGGTCGGGGATCTGAGCCCGCGGCAAGAGGAGGCGCTGGCCAAGGTGAGCTGGCTCGGCTGCCGGCCCCGGGCAGCCCCGGGGGTCCCGGCGAGTGTGGATGGTGCGCCGCCCACCTGCGCGCTCTGCCGGTGCCCGGCACCCCAGCCACTCAGGCGGCTGGCATTGGCAGCAGCGCAGGCGGCGTCCCTTCCCCTGCGCACGCTACTGCCGGTCGGCTGCCTGGCCGGGCCATGTCGGGCTGGGGAGGGCAGCCCACGATGTGGGGGGCCACCCGGGAGGGGGAGAGCAGCCCAGGATGTGGGGTGTTACCCGGGCCGGGCTGGGGAGCGCAGCCCGGGATGTGAGGGGCCACTTGGGCCGGGCTGGGATGCGGTGGGTAGCCAGTCAGATGTGGTATGGGGAGGGCAGGCTGGGAAGTTCCCTCCCCTCCCTTCCCGGTGTCTTTCGTTCCCCCTTTCCTTCTCCCCCACCCCCTCTCTGTCCCTCTGCCCTCTCCCTCTCCCTCTCCCCAGGAGAAAAGCGTTGCCCGGGGGCACAGGAAGCCTTTCTCAGCACAAAGAAGGCATTCAGGGCTGGGCAGAGAAGGTGCCTTGCCGCCCAACACCCCCTCCCTCCCCCGCCAGACGTCGAGGAGAATGGGGGAGGGTTCCTCTCATTCGGGTTTCCTGGGCCGGGGGTCAACTCTCGACGGGGAAGAGAAAGGAGCAAAGAGGAAGGGGGCAAGGAGGCAAGAACCCGGAGAGGAGGGCTGGGGGCATCCCCTGGCAGCGGGGCTGCTCAGCCCTTCTTGAAGGTGTGGGCAGGAGAGAGGCACTCGCAAAAGCCGGGGCCCTTTCAGTGAGAGGGGAGCAGAGGGGAGGCGGGAAAGTTCCGGGACCCTCAGCGACAAATGAAAACTTGCTCTCTGTCTCCCAGTAAGGAAAGGAGGATGGGAGAAGGGAGTTCGGTGCTGCTCTGTGTTCCTGGGCCAGGAGCCAGGAGCCAGGGACCAGAGGGTGGGTGGAGGACCAGCCCTCAGGTGCGGGGGACAGAGCCAGCTGAAGGACTCCCCTCATCCCTTCTTCCCCCTGAAAGTGGCTCCATTCGAGCACCAGTTTTTGAGGGGGTGGGAAGAGATGCTTTGGAAGGGCCCTCCACTCCATGACCTCATTGCTAAGGTCAGTTCCATTCCGGTCTATCTCCTCCAGTCAGACAATCTGTGTTCTAAGGCCTAAGGCCCTTCCCAGATCTAAGATATTATTTGTTAGGTTCCCCCTGGGGCTGTCTCTTTGGGCTTGAGGGAGGGCCCCTGTGCCTTCCTCTGGGCATTCTACAGCCAGCTTTCTGGTCCCCAGTTCTGTTACTCCAGCTGTGACTTTCTTTTGGAAGATGTCTTGTGTCCCTAAACCAATCCCTTCTGGTCACTTGGTTCTCTGGGGCTTGGCAGTCTGACAGGGGTTGATTGATTCCTTAGCCCTCAGGTTCTGGGACCCTCTGGCCTGGGTTGGCAGTGTCCAGAGAGGCTTGGTCCTGGATGCCACCCAGGAAGGGGGTGGTTGAAGGTGGAGCTGGATGGAGTCTCCTTAGGCCATCCCACTGACCTGCTAGGGTCACACGGGGGATGGGATTAGCCTGAGATTAGGGCCTAGCTGGGAGCTTGGAGGAAGTTGGTTTTTCCCTCCCCCTCCTGCTTGAGGGCCTGGGGTGGTAAGGGGGCAGAATGGCCTCAGGCCTTGGGGAGAGGCCAGTGCCCAAGGGTGGAGGTGGCCATCTCCCATTGGTTTCCTGTGGTTGGGCCCTGATGCTGCCCTCAAGGGTGAATGACCAGTGGGATGTGCCTGGGGGCAGAAAGTCAGGGTAGGAAGCCATCTATGGCCCAAATGGCATCAATATGTGTGGAAGTCCAGGATGGGGGCAGGGTGAGGATTGGGGGACTGTAGGGAACATGTCAAGAGTCAATTCAGCAAGTATGTTAATATAGCTACTATGTGCCTGGCCCTTTGATAGCTCTTCAAGCAGGAGGTGTGTAAAGCCAAGGGGGTCCTGGGGGCCCAAGAGCTCAGTAATGATGACATGTCCTGGTCATATGGTCAGAGATAGTGCAGCTCTCCCCTGAGGCTGTGAGAACAGGAGACAGACTTCCCTTTCCTAGCACAGGGCTGGTTCAGGCTGTCCCCAGGGAGGGTGTCCCCCTGGCAAGGTATCCTCAGGATCAGGTCTTTCTGCTCCCCACTTTTCTTTTTCTTTTCTTTTGCAGGGGGGAGGGCAGGGCAATTGGGGTTAAGTGACTTTCCCAAGGTCACACAGCTAGTAAGTGTTATGTGTCTAAGGCCAGATTTGAACTTAGGTCCTTCTGACTCCAGGGCCAGTGCTCTATTCACTGTACCACCTAGCCACCCCTGCTCCCCATTTTTCAGACAAAGAAACTGAGACTAACAGAGATTTAGTGATTTGTCCAAGGGCACCCAGCCAGCTGGAGAACATTGCAGCCGGGATTTGAACCAGGATTTCTGACCCTGAGAGAGGCCTGCTTCCCCCCTCCACCCCTCAGTCTTCTGCCCCAGTAAAGCATGGCTAGAACCTAGGTCTGTCTTGTGTGTGTGTGTGTGTGTGTGTGTGTGTGTGTGTGTGTAAATGTATGTGTGTGTATGAGTGTGTGTATATGAGTGTGTGTGTGTGAATGTATGTGTGTGTGTATGCATGTGTGTGTGTGTGTGTGTGTGTGTGTGTGTGTGTGTGTGTGTGTGAATGTGTGTTTACTTCTTTGAGGCCATTTTAGGATGTTATATGTCACACCAAGAAGGGGGATGCCATAGCAGAGAGAGAGGGAGATTTGAGTCAGGATGGCCAGGGCTCAAGTGCCCTTGGGTGACCCTGATCAAGGGACTGGGCACCAGGCCTTTGGGACTCTTGAACTGAAGAATAGGTATCATTTATGGAGAGAGTTTCTTCTCTAGTCTCAGACCTTTATTAGTTATGTGACCCTGGGCAAGTCACTTAATCTCGGACTACCTCAGTTTATTTATTTGTAAAATGGGGATAATGATAGCACCTCTCTGCCAGTTGTTGTGAGGGCCAAATGAGGTTTGCCTGGTACATAGTAGGTGCTTAATAAATGCTTATTAACCTCCCTTCCTTCCTTCTTTCCTCCCTTCCTCCCTCCCTCCCTCCCTTCTTCCTTCCTTCCTTCCTTTGTCCCTTCCTCCTTCCCTCCCTCCCTCTTTCCCTCTCTCCCTCCCTCCTTCCTTCCTTCCTTCCTTCCTTCCTTCCTTCCTTCCTTCCTTCCTTCCTTCCTTCCTTCCTTCCTTTCTCCCTTCCTCCTTCCCTCCCTCCCTACTTTTCTCCCTCCCCCCAGACTGGGAAAATGCGTGAAGATGGTGATGGTTAACCCCCTGTGCTCCCACTGCACCAGCTGGGCCTCTGGTGATGGAGGGAGGGGTGCAGACCTGGGGCTGTTGGGGTTAACTTTGCTGGGGGTCCGGGAGGCCAGAAGAGCAAAAAACCCTTTTTTTGGGATTTGAGGGGAGAGCCTCCTGACTCCTGGGAATCTCCTTGCCCAAGGTTTCTCACCTCTTTGCTGATGGATTTCTTTTTCTTTTAACATTTTCTTTAGCAGTTTTCTTCGAGCCTTAGGAGTGGAATATTAGAATATGTTTTTAGTAAATGAGTTTTTGAACCCTGGGGCCCTGAGTGATTCACTGCACCCTTGGTCCCAATCCTAGGCTTCTTGGCTGTTGGAACTCTTTGCACATAGCATCTTCCTGAACCTTCACACTGGCCCATTGAGGCAGAGGATGTTATCATCCCCTCTTTACAGAGGAAGAGGCAGTGTTCATTCTAGGAAAGACAAACAAAATTAGACTGTGCATATATGTTTATTTATCTCAAAGCTGGTGGAACATGTATATAGAGATATTAAGGGGAGTTCATTGTAGACAATGAACTCAAGGATGGACATACAAAGGGGACTTTATGTCTGCAGAGCAGTTCCCTCTCAGCCCTCCCTCCTTTCCTGGCTCAGGATGCCAGTGTTAGCAAAATGAGAGTCTCCATATGTGTTAACCATAATATGAGAAAGGGATTTCTTAAGTGAATGGATTGTAAATTCAATAAGACAGGAGAATGTCAAGGTGTCAATTGAAAGGATAGATCAAGGATATCTGTGTTTCTTTTATCATTAACATGACATGATACAACACAAAATAACACAACATGACATGGCACTATAACACAACACAGCACAACATAAGGAGACATGACATAACATGACATAACATGACATGACATGACATGACATGACATGACATAACATAACATAACATAACATGTGTCTATAGAATACCAAGATCAGGGAAGTCCCATTATTCAAGATGGTAGCTGGGTCAAGGTGCCTTGTCCTCCATAGTCAGAAACGGAAGACTGCTCCTGGCCAGCTTCATCTCTGGCCTGGTACTTGCTGCATTTTGGGTTCATTCAGAGAGTAAAGCAAAGCATGTCTGTTATGCCAGAGCACACAAAGCATCATGGTAGGTTAAGCTCAGAGTGGGCCAAACTGTCTCTCCTGATTGGCCAATTCAGGTTTTAGGCCTTTCTCAGGAGATGGGCTTCAGAATGGTTTGGGGAGAGGTCTACATTCACCAGCCTCAAAGCCCAGAAGACCTTGGTTCAAGTCTAGCCCCTACCACCTCCAGACTGTCTGAAGTAACTTAAGTACTCAGGGCTCTCAGATTCTATGTGGCAGAGGAGAGGATGTGTTCCAGACTCTAGCTTTTCTGCCAAGTGGCTGCCTCCGCATCTCACTGGAACCTTGCCATAACCCTGTGAGGGTGGAAGGACGCCTTCTCCCTGTTTTACAGATGAGGCCCAGTGATTGGCTCATGTTGGGATGGGGGTAAAACCCAAAGCATCCCACCTTTGAAATCCAGGGACTCTATCAAAGGGTTTGTTGCAGAAGCTGGGGGTGTTTGACATGGAGAAGGGACGATGTAGGGGAGCTCCAGGGTCCAAGAATTGGAAGAGATTAACCAACCAATTAATCAACATCTATTAAGTGCACAGGGTCATGAGGAAGGCAGGTTTATCTTGTGCTGCTTGGCCTATAGAAGTTGGACTAGGAACAATGTGGGAGGCAGATTTTTATTTCATTATAACCATGAGAAGCATTGGTGATGGAGTGGGCTGTGTCCTAGGCTAATGAGCTCCCTGTCACTGAAAGTATGCAAGCAGGGCTGGATGACATAGTAAGTTGGACTGGACAGTTGTTGGGTTCCTGAGATCACTGAGGGCTGTCATCTCAGAAGGCCCCAAAGAAGGGTTTGTCCTGTGGCATGTGGGGTGGGGGCTGCTCATCAGGGGAGGGGGCTGGATGCTGGGGGCCTTACCTTTTCCCTTCTTCCCATAGTTCCGGCAGAATATCCAGGATGTGCTGCCCCTGTTACCTACCTCAGATGACTATTTCCTTCTTCGATGGCTCAGAGGTGAGCTGGGATTGGGGAGAGGAGCAGGCTGAGGCCAGGACCTTTTTATCAAGCTAACACTGGAATATCACCCTTGGAAACCGCTGTTGTTTCTGATGTTCTGAGATCTGAATCTTCAGTATCCTTTGGGTGACAGAGTCAAGAGGATCCTTAGAACCTTAGAACTTGGAATATCCAAGCTAGATGGGCCTTTAGAGTGCCAGGGCCAGAAGGGTCCCAGAATCTAGAAGGCCTTGGCTGGGAAAGCCCTGAGAAGCTAGAATGTCAGAACCTGAGGCCCCTCAGAGGGGATCTAGATCAATCCTTCATTTTACAGATGAGGAAATGGAAGCTCAGAAGAGAAATGATTTGTCCAAGGTCACACAAGTAGTGAGAGGATCAGGATTAGAATCCAGATGGCTAGACTTTTAGGCAAGGCCCCCTTGTCATTCACTGGCTCTGTGCACTGCAGCTTGACCCATGCCCTGCCCACTGTCAGATGGCTTTGAGGAGGAGGGTAGAGGAGAATCTGGGCCTGCAGGTCACAGCCAGGATCCTGGTCTCTGGGGCATGGCTGGGTCCAGCCTGACCTGGATCCTAAGGGGCTGGAGGGTGTGGCTCCCTGCAGTCAGGACCTAGGACCTTAGCCTCAGGCTAATGCTCCTCTGGCTGTGACTTCTCTTTCTCCCTCCCTTGGACTCGGTCCCTTTGAGGGAAGTTGTTGGCTGCTTGCCCCAGAGCTGGCTTGGCACTGTGAAGTGGGAAGGGATGGGGGCCATGTTCCCAGCACCCTCTGGCTGAAGAGGTCCAGGGGATGGAAGCTAGAGGCTTTGGGAAGGCCAGAACCTGGTGGGGGGTGTGCAGGGGGAGAGTTTCAGTCCTCTGGGTCCCAGCTCCCACACGTCCCTTGTCCAGAGAGAAGGAGAGGGAGTTGCCAGCAGCCTCAGCCACCAGGAGGAGGGCAGAGACATGAGGAGCCCAGGCCCCATTAAAGGGTCATGGTGGCTCCACAAGGGACATCCTAGAAATGGCTGAGTACCTTTCCCGTGGCTTATGGGAGACTTATTTTGATCATGTCTCAGAGGGGAAAGTTGCAGGGCCAAACCCAGGCCCCACTCTTGTACAACCACACATGTTTAGACTATTGAAATGAGAAAAGACTTGATCCCCCTAACATTTTACAGATGTGGAAACTGAGGCCTTGGAAGAGGCTAAGTGCCTTGACCAAGGGGACACAGCTTAAAAAAAAAAAAAAACTTATTCTATTTTTGTGACTATTTTTTTCTCAACTACATGTTAAAAAAAGCTTTTGACATTTGTTTTTAAAAATTCCGAGTTCTAAATTCTCTCCTCCTTGAGAAAGCAAGAAATTTTATATAGGCTCTCCATGTGCAGTCAATAAAACGTGCTTCCTCCACATTCTGGGCTGCCCCCTCTTGATTTTAGGGAGACGGCTCTAGGCAGCAGGATGTTTCTCCTGGCTGGGGCCTCGGTCTTGGAATCAGTGCTTCTGGTTAGGCAGGTCTCTGACTTGTCCTGGCAGAGGAGCAGGAGAGACCTCCAGGCATGGATGTGCCCAGTGTCCAATGGCCTTAGCCAGGAGGCCCAGCTGGGCCAAGGCAGGAAGGAGGAGGCCCAAGGGCTCTTGGGGGAAGAGGAGACAGTCTCAGGCAGGCACCTGGCACATGCTTCTATCCCTCCTGGGTACTTCAGTGCCAGGCTGGATGTCCTTAGATTGCTGGCTTCCTCTCTCTGGGCCTCCTCTGGTACTCAGGGAGGGTCTGGCTGACTCTGCCTCCCTGGAAGGGTTGTTGTGAGGGCTGTGGGGTTGAAATCGAAAGTGGAGCTGCCTTTATGGTGTGGCACAGGGCCAGGACAAGCTGGGGAGGTACCCTGGGCCTGAGCTGAAGGTCAGGTACCCCCAGGTTCAAGGAAGAGGGTTCAGGATCCTGGGTGGTGCTAGGCTGGAGGACAAAGGCCAGACAGAAGACCCTAGAGGTTGGACCCTGCTTGATAAGGGGTAACCTGGGCTTTTTCCTAAGATAAGGGAGATAGATCATAGTTTATGGAGGAGATAAGGGTTCTGGGACTGTCTCTGGTCCTTACTGGGGCTGGGTCGCTATGGGCAGCAGTGTGCCTAGAGCTCCTGCCCCAAGCCTCAGACCCTCCTCCTAGAGTCTCTTGGCATTGAAGAAGAAAGCCTGAGGGCTCAGCTGAGTGTCAGGGAGACCTGGATTTGAATCTTGTCTCAGATCTTGTGTGGCTGGTCAAGATATTGCTCAGCTTCTCTCAGTTTCTTCATCCCCAAAATGGGTATTAATCACAAGCCCTACCTCCCAGGGTTGTGGGACCAAATGTGATCATCTTTGTAATGTGCTTTGCATGTGGTCCTGCCCTGTGGCTGAACTGACAGAAGGACTCCCCCCCTCTCCTGGTTCCCCGGGGGCTTAGCTGCCCAAGGCCCAGAGAGTCAAGCACTTGCTGAAGGTCATAGAGTTGGGAAGTGTGAGAGGGAGGATTTGAACCCAGGCCTCCCTGACTCTGTCCCTCTGCCAGGCTGTCTCTGATTTTCTGATGGCGAGATGGCTATCATTCCCACCCCTGTGACCACTGGCTGTATGATATTGGAACAAGTCACTTCTTCCATTCAGAGAGATGGCAGAGTGCAGTGGAAAGATCTATGTCTCTGGGGCAGAGGTCTTGTGTTCAAAATCTGCCCCAGTACTGACTGTGTGACCTTGGTCAAATCCCTTTGGAATTCAGCTTTTCCCTCTGTAAAGTGAGACAGTTGGACTGTGGTCCCCAGCGTCCTTCTTGTTCAGTCATTTTTCAGCCCTGTCTGACTCTTGATTGATCCCATGTGGGCTTTTCTTGGTCATTTCCTTCTCCAGCTCATTTGTCAGATGAGGAAACTGAGGCAAACAAGGTAAAATGACTTGTCTAGGGTCACACAGCTAGGCAGTGTCTGAGGCTGGATTTGAACTCAGGTCTTCCTGACTCCAGGCCCTGAGTTCCTTACCAGATCTAAATCAGTGATCTTTCTCTGGGCCTCAGTTTCCTGTCCTATAAAATTGGAATAATTTTGTTCCTGCTTCTTACCTTGAAGGGCCTTGGCAAACTCTATGAAGCTTTAGAAATAAATGTGGTTATTATCAGGGGCCTACCCCTTTGGGGGTAATGTAGCTCGAAGGAAGAAAACTTGCTGGGCCTGAGAAACATTCTGTCCCTCAGGGTCTTTTAATGATGATGACCCCTGGGGTTTCTGAGGCCCTGCAGACTTTGACTCCTTCCCCACATCTGGGAGGGGGCTAGTGTAGGTGCTGAGGAGATCCCATTGAATGAGGCTGGAGGAAGCCTAGCCAGACTGAGAAGGGACCTCAGTGATATCCCTCGGTTGGCAAAGGAAATGACTTGCCCAAAGTCACACAGACCTTCAGGAAGCCTCAGAGGTGTGGAACCTGGTTCTGTATAGGCTTGAGAGCTGGAAGAGGCCATACAAGGCATACTCTCAGGCCTCCTCATTGTACAGATCAGGAGAGAGGTCACAACAGAGCCAGGCTCAGGGTCGGGTATGGCCAAATTGGGGCCTCTAGGAAACAGATCCATGACACCTCCATCCCTGGGGATGCTCCCTCCCTGGGCCCAGCCTCTCTTCCCTTTAGCTACCCTGGTCACCTTTGAATACCCTGCTCCATGGGCCAAAGTCCTCTGAGGCGGAAGATAAGCCTGGTGCAGGGGGAGGGCTGGGAGATAAAGGAGCTCAGGGTTCACCCACTTTGGGGAGAGACAAAGATAATGAAAACCAAGCCCTTTCCTGACCCTGGAGCTCCAACCCCTCCTGACCTCAGGGGTGGACCTGGTGCCAGCTTAAGGCCATGCCCCGGTGGGATTGCTACAGAACATAGGCCTGAGGCTGCAGGGTACCTGAGAGACCATCAGGAGCCAAGGCTGACTCTGCACCCACAAAATCTGGCTTCCTTGTATTCTTTCTATTATCACGACTCTTACTACTGCTGCCTGTGTGATCTTGGATGAGGACCCTTATTGTATAGCAGAAGAAACTGAGGCCTACTTCTCCAAATTTGCCCTCTTTGCCCAACCCTAAGACTTGTTCTAAGGAAGGAACTTTAGGATCTCCTAAAGCCAAGGCCCAGTGAGTGCAGGGTGGCCAGGGCTGATGGCTGGAGGAGGGAAGATGAGTGAGGTGGGAAGAATGGCCTCGGTCCAGTAACCTGGTTGTGACCCAGTTTCTTCTCCTTATAGCTCGAAGCTTTGACCTGCAGAAGTCAGAAACTATGCTGAGGAAGGTGAGGCTCCCTTTCAACTACTCCATCAGCCCCCCACTCTTTCTCCTCTCCTCTAGAATCTCTCCATTCCTCCCAAAAGGATAGTTCTGGTGAAATCGCTCTGTTAAACCTTGAAGGCATCCATGAACAGCATGAAACATGATGCCATTGAATTGCATTGGAATCAAGCCTCTCAGGGTCTGTCCTTACTCCCACACCAGCCCAGACCCGTTGTCTGTTCCAGAGAAGATACTCTTCCCGGGTTGCTAAGGCCCCCCAAATTCATCTGCCAGGTCCTCCTGGCAATGAGACTCCCTTAGCTAGGCTGGTCCTCAGACCACTACTCATGCAGCCTGTCCCCTGGTCTCTCTTTGAGTCCTTTCTAGCTTGGTGGTCATAATAAAAATAAAAACAAGGTTCATTTTTCTGGCGCTTAGGGTTTACATAGTGCTTTCCTCATGGCAATTCTGTGAGGTAGGGAGTGTCAGGTTATTATACCCATTTTACAAATGGAAAACTGAGACTTACGTGGCCGAGCCACTTACCCATGATGTGTGGCCATGAAGTGTGGGAGGGTGGGTGGGATTCCAACTTGGGTCTTCCTGACTAAGTTCTCTTTTCCAAAGTAATGAGCTCCCTCGTGGGATTGGAAATTGCCTGAGCTTGTTCCCCCTTGTCATTACCTGGGAGAGTCCAGGTTCACCTCCAGCCCACAGTGGTGGAGGGCATACATTAAAGGATCATAGCATTGGGAGCCATTATGGAATTATGGTTGTTGTGATGTTACCTGTGTGGGCATACCCTCCACTATTGCAGATTGCGGCCCACCCAGACCTTCTTCTCCCCAGTGACTCTTGTCCACTTTCCCAGGAAGGCCTCATGAGCATTTTGGGGACCAACCCCAGATCTCTTCACCCTGCTGAATACCATTGTATGGATTTCAGTGGAGCAGGGGGCTGCCCACTAGTTATCCCTCAATCTCATCTCCCAGCTTTTCATTTAAACTATATCTATTATTATTGAAAACAAGACCCCATGACACTGAATATTTTCAGGGTCACTAGAAATTTCACTCTTATGAGAGAAGGAAGGAGTCATTAAGGAGGCTCAATAAGATTAGTATATAATAGAATGTAACATAATAAAATACAATATGATTAATATACATAATAAATGCCCCTATTTTTAGAGCGATTTCTAGTTTTCAAAGTTCTCTTCTTGTGAGGAAAATGTCCTGGTGAGGGCAGGAGCATGAGGGGAACCTGGAGCTCAGGGAGGGGAAAGGCCTGAGCTAAATGTCACACAGTCAGGATATGGTCCGACAAAGATTTGAATTCAGAACTTGTGGCCCCTGGTTGAGTTGGCTTGAAGGTGGTAGAGACCCTTGTGGGAATGAACGTTTTCAGAACATGCTGTGTGTGTGTGTGTGTGTGTGTGTGTGTGTGTGTGTGTGTGTGTGTGTGTGTGTGTTGTCTTCACAGCATGTGGAATTCCGGAAACAAAAGGACCTCGAAAATATTTTGAATTGGCAGCCCCCAGAGGTGAGGAGGCTAAAGCATCTCCCCCAACCAGCCCCTGCCCCTCATGCCCACCCTATGCCAGTTCTGCTGACCCCTAAAGGGGCTGGGATGCTAGAATGCTCTTTTAAACATAAGCTCTCTGGGCCCTAGGATGTGCCTACATTCCCTTGGGCAGGGGGGGTATGGAGCTCCTCTGTTCTGGGCCCTGGGATGTGCCCACATTCCCTGGGGCCTGCCCTTGGGGCAGGGGGGTGGAGCTCCTCTGTCCTGGGCCCCAGGATGTGCCTACATTCCCTTGGGGCAGGAGGGGTATGGAGCTCCTCTGTTCTGGGCCCTGGGATGTGCCCACATTCCCTGGGGCCTGCCCTTGGGGCAGGGGGGGTATGGAGCTCCTCTGTCCTGGGCCCTGGGATGTGCCCACATTCCCTGGGGCCTGCCCTTGGGGCAGGGGGGTGGAGCTCCTCTGTCCTGGGCCCTGGGATGTGCCCACATTCCCTGGGGGCTGCCCTTGGGGCAGGGGGGGTATGGAGCTCCTCTGTCCTGGGCCCTGGGATGTGCCCACATTCCCTGGGGGCTGCCCTTGGGGCAGGGGGGTGGAGCTCCTCTGTCCTGGGCCCCCCCTTCCTCTAGCTGGACCCTGGGCCTGGCACTGAGGGTGTGGGCTGGCCCCTGTCTCCACCCAGGTGGTCCAGCAGTACCTGTCTGGTGGGATGTGTGGCTTTGACCTCCATGGCTGCCCTGTGTGGTATGACGTCATCGGGCCGCTGGATGTCAAGGGGCTGCTGCTGTCTGCCTCCAAGCAGGACCTGCTCAGGACCAAGATGAGGGATTGTGAGATGATCCAGCTGGTGTGTGCCCAGCAGTCAGAGAAGGTGGGTGGGGGAGAAGAGAAGGACTCCCCACGTCCCCAGAGCTTGTCTGGCTTGGAGCAGAAGCCCGTCATCGGTCCCTCTATCACCCTGCTCGCTGCTGAGAAGTCGAAGGAGGCTGGGGGATGGGAGGAAGGGCCAGTGAGTCACAAGCACTTATCAAGTGCTTGCTGTATGCCAGGCATTGCTCTAAGTGCTTTGGATACAAAGAGAAGCAAAAATGCAGCCCCTGCCCTCGAAGAGCTTGCACTCTGTAATGTATGTCACTAAGTACAAATGAGCCGCAGAAGAAGGTCATTGTGAAGGGGAAGGCGGCAGCTGGGGGAGCCTGGAAAGGCCTATTGGAGATGGGCTGGAGCCTGGGAAACAGACAGTGAGTGAAGGGCCAGAGCACTTCCAGGGTGGGGCACAGCCAGTGCAAAGGCCTGGAGTCAGGAGAGAGAATTCATGTTGGGAAAACAGCAAAAGGCCAATGTCACTGGATCTGGAGTTCATGGAGGGAGGGGTGTATGAGAATACAGAAGAGAGAGGAAGGAGCCACCTTGGGAAGAGCTTTAAATGTCAGGCAGAGGATTTTATATTGAATCTGTCTGTGGGGAGTCTGGATTCTACTCCTGACTCTTTGTAACTTATCGGGAAGCCTTGAAAAACTACCTCTTCCCTTTTTGGGAAATGAGGGAATCAGGCTAAATGATTTTTAAGGCCCCCCCCCAGCCCTGACATCCCCTGTTCTGAGGCTCCTCTAGCTCTGACATCCCCTGTTCTGAGGACCCTCCCAGTTCTGACATCTCCTGTTCTAAGGTGTTTCCCACCTCTGACATGGCAAGGGCCTGAGAAATGGGTAAAGGAGGAGAGGGGGCATTGTGTCGAGAGTTTCAGCAGGCAGCTCCTTTCCTGTCTCCCGCAGCTGGGGAAGAAGATAGAGACCCTGACCATGGTGTATGACTGTGAGGGTCTGGGCCTCAAGCATCTCTGGAAGCCTGCTGTGGAGCTCTATGGGGAGGTAAGAGAACAGGACCTAGTTCTGGCAGGGCAGGCTAGAGTGGGAGAGGGGAATGGGCATTTATTAAGCTCCTGCCTCATACCAGGCACTGTGCTAAGCACCTTACAGATACACCCTGGGATGTCGGTGCTGTTAGATCCGTTTTTGTGGTGGAGTGGACTGAGGCAGGCAGCATTGCAGTGACTTGCCCAGGGTCACCCAGTTAATACTGTCTGAGACTGGATTTAACTCCAGGCCCTGTGCTCTGTCCACTGGGCCACCCCTATCCCCGAGGGCTATATAACCCTTTGTGGGGGCCCAGGCTGGGCCTACATCAGACCTCTGAGGCCCCTCCCAACTCTAGATCGAGGGTCTAACTCTGGGCAAGTCAGCTTCCGTGGGACTCAGTTTACTCATCTGTAAAATGGGTTTTGATCTGCTGGTGTCTGAGGTTTCTGAGCTCTAGATCTGTGCCTCGGATATGGAAACGTGTTTGAAGGAGATGGGAGTGGGCTGGCCAGTTGGCCTCGGGAGCCCTGTTGGCCTGGCCATTAGCTCTGGGCCCCGGGCAGAGATTCTCAGGCCATCCCACAATGCCAGCCTATAGGCCTCCTTTCTTTTAGTTGAAGGCCATGTCCAGCCTCTGTCTGGCTCTCCAGGTGGAGGCCAGGGCTGGGGAGGGTGGGACAGCAGGGGTCAGGTCACTCCCTGCCAGCCCAGTCAGAGCAGGCTCAGGAAGACTGCAGGTGGGGCTGGAGCTGGGGCTTGGTGTGGCCCTGCCCAAGGAAAGAAAGAGGCTAAGAATGTAACGAGTCTTTTAATTCTGCCTCCAACCCACCTCCCCCAGTTCCTCTGCATGTTTGAGGAGAATTACCCAGAGACCCTTGGACGCCTCTTTGTTGTGAAAGGTAAGCAGGGGGCCTTGAATGGTGAGGCAAGTGGGAAGGAGATGTGGGCACAGTGGCCGTGCAGAGGTCAGTGGAGAGGAGGCCCAGTGGATGGGCCTGGAATAAACCTTGGCTACCAGAAGTGGTGAGAGCACCCATTAGGGTGTTCACTCAGGGGCTCCTCATCCTCACACCCCTTATTAAGCGCCTGCAGTATACAGAACACTGTGCTGGGCGTGGAGGGAGATGATGATCAGACTGTAAACACTCTGGTGTTTGAAGAGACCCTTCTGACACACCACAGGTAAATCCCTTCCCTCTCTGAGCCTGCAAAATGGGCATAATCTTTGTACTTTGAACCCACCTTACAGAGTTCAGCTGTGTGGGGGTGAGGCTCAAATTATATAATGGTTACAGAGGAATTGGTAAATCTTAAAAGGGCTTTAAGCACCATGTTCGGTGCTGGGGATACAGACGAAAATGAAATTGTCTCTGCCCCTAAGGAACTCTCTCAATACCAGGCCTCAAGCAACCAATCGACCAGCATTTATTAAGCACCTGCTGTCTGCCAGATGTTGTGTTAGATCCTGTGGGGAAAGGGGTAGAGAGACAAAAGCGAAATAGTGCCTGCCCTCCAGAAGCTTACATTCTATAAACTCTCTCAATAAAGGGAATACATAAATCCATTCATGAAACTAGCATTTATTAAGTACCTGCTGTATGCCAGATGCTGTGCTAGGTTCTGGAGATTCAAAGAAAATATGAAACAGTCCCTCCCCTCAAGGAGCTCATGGTGGAGGGGGGGGCGTGGTTTAGGAAATGATGTAATCATGGGTAAGTAAATAACTGGGGAGGGGGAAGGCACCAGTGGTAGAGAAGGGTCAGAAAGGGTGGCGCCAGCTGATCCTTGAAGGGACTGGGAGAGAAGGGAGTGAGTGGGGGGAGGAGGCGGGAAGATGGAACGTTGTGTATGGGCACAATAAGTGGGCTGGGCTGGTTGGAATGTAGACGGCTTGTGGGGGAGTTGTGTGGGGCTGAAGGCAGGGGCTGTGCCTTGTTTCCTGGGCTCTTAGATCTTGAGTTTGGAAGGGCCCTTGAGGTCACCTAGTGCAACTTCCTCAATTTTTTGCAGATGAAGAAACCAAGGTGTAGGAGGGGGAGGGGATCTTTTTTTCATTTGTTTTCTAGTCTTAAACGAGGTGCCTGGCCTAAGTAGGGTTAAATAAGTGTTTGCTTTGATGGGCAGGTGGACGTTGTACCCTAGGACCTTGCAGGCTGGGAGGGGGATAGGAGCTGCTCCCGGTCACTGCCTGGGAGGACAGGGTGCTAGGAGAGATGATGGAGGGAGAGAACAGCCCCTGCTGGGGGCAGCTGGGAAGGCTCCCTGGAGGTGGTGACACTGGCCCTGGGCCTTTCAAGGATGGGGGAGGAGATTACACCCTGTTTGGGGGGAGGGGTAGGACAGGAAAGGTGAGTCTGGAGGCTGTGACATGGGCTTTGGGCTTTCAGAGTTAGTCATGGGCATGACTGAGGGCTCAGGGCCAGGGACCAGGGAAGACTAAGGCTTGCTACCTGGCTTCAGGCCACAACTCTGGAATTGGAAGGAGGGTGAAGGAGGCAGGCAGGTGTGATGACCTGGCTGCCTCATGATTCTCTCTGTGTCTGTCTGTCCTAGCTCCCAAGATATTCCCAGTGGCCTACAACCTCATTAAACCCTTCCTGAGTGAGGACACAAGGAAGAAGATCATGGTTCTGGGGGGTGAGTAGTCCCAGCACCCTCTCCTGGCCTTGAAAGAGGCAGCTGGATGGCTCCAAGGATTAGCCCTGGGCCTGGTGTCAGAAAGACTTGAGTCTGAATCCAGCCTCAGATACTAGCTGTGTGACCCTGGGCAGGTCACTTAACCTCTGTTTGCCTTAATCTACTGGAGACAGAAATGGCAAACCACTCGTTCTTTGCTAAGACTATGCCATGGATACCAGGTCACTAAGGGCCAGATGTAAGTGAATGATAACAAGCACTGGGCCTTGAAGGGCACAGAGCTGGAACTGGCCAGGGCTGAATCGGCTTCAGGAGCTGGGCTTGGAAACCTTCGGTTCTTTCTGGTTTCCCTGAATATCTAAGGCTTCTGGCCTTGCTCAGGAATCCTCTTCTATCTTGAATTGGTCCTACCAGGTGGAGGCAAGCAGGTGTTTTGAGCTTCCCTGTCCCGTTTAATCTGAGCAGCATTTATTAAAAGCCTGCTGTGTGCTTGGCTCTCCACCTGGCACTGGGTGTGGGCAGAGACAAAATGGAAACAGCCCCTGCCCTCAGGGAGCTTACATTCTACTGGGAGTGAGTGGGAAGAACATGGACATAGACAAGAAAATACAGGACAGGGTCATATAATAATTTGATCACTGGCTCTTACTGCTTATGTGACAAGTCTTGGCCTCCATTTCCCCTTCTGTAAAATGAGGTTTTGCCTAGCAAAGGCAAAAGAACACTGGCTCTGGGTTCAAATCCTGTCTCTGATGCTTATGAAACCTTGGGCAAGTCACTAGCTCCCTGGAAGATGAAGAGTTTGTATTAGCTGGCCCTGGGATCCTTTCCAGCTCTAGGGGAAGGGAAAGGACATCGAAGGTCAAGGAAGTTCACCAAGCTAGTCAGTGACTAGGGTAAGGTCAGGCCTCCTCATTCTCCTAGACCTCATGGATTTTCCAGCCTGTAGTTGCTGGTTTCCTGGGCTGCCTCAGTGCAGGGGAAGGGGTTGGATCAAAAGACCTCTGAGGACTGTATTTCTGAGTTTTTCATAGTCTTAAGATACTGTGAGGCCAGTGAGGCTGGAGCTAGGTAGAAAACAGAGGTCTTGGGGAGGCTGGCTAATGGGACGACGGTAGGGCCAGCCAACCTTTCCTCAGATTATTCCCTCACCTTGAGATTCAGAGAACCATCTAATTTTTTCATGTTGGATTTTAATAAATATTTATTAAGCACCTATTACATGTCAGGCACATGCCAGACAGGTAAAAGACAGTTCCTGTGAGAGATCACAGTTGAATGGGGGAGATGCCTAGGAATAAACAAGCTAAATGCGGGACCCATTGGACATACTGGTACCTGTGCCCCTGGGTGATCCCACTGCCTCCTTTTTCCTCTAGCTAACTGGAAGGAGATTTTACTGAAGCATATCAGCCCAGACCAGCTGCCCATGGAATATGGGGGCACCATGACAGATCCTGATGGAGACCCCAAGTGCAAATCTAAGGTATGGGGCCTCCGGGGGCCAGAGGGGAGGGGGAGGCGTAGAACATGGGCAGGACTTCTCCCCCTCCCACCCCCACTCACCCCCTGGGCTCCCTGCAGATCAACTACGGGGGTGAAATCCCCAAGAAGTATTACATCCGGGACCAGGTAAAGCAGCAGTATGAGCACACGGTCCAGATCAACAGGGGCTCCTCCCATCAGGTGGAGTACGAGATCCTCTTCCCAGGTTGTGTCCTCAGGTAAGGGATGGCCCAGGCCCTCCAGGTGCCCTACTCACCTTCCCTCTGCAGCCCTTCAGAATTAGGAGCTGAGCAGGGAAGGACAGGAGCTGACTTCTTCCAAGAAGTCTCCTCAGTTCTTCAGCCTAGCCCTGACAGGCGTCTGCTTGGAGACCTGCAGTGATGGGGAGCTTACTACCTCTAAAGGCATCCCTCTGGGCTAGCTTCAGTTCAGTTCCTCCTTCTGCCAAGCCCAAATCTGTCTTTCTGGAGCTTCCTGCCCATTGTATCTGGTTGTGCAGACCTAGTCTGGGCAGGCAGGCAGCAAGCATTTATTAAGTACTCACTGTGCCAAGGCCCTTTTCCACCCAATAGCCCTTCAAACGCTTGAAGACAGCCACCAGTACTTAGCACAATGCCTGGTAAACAGTAGGCACTTAATAAATGTTTACTCAGACTCTTTTCCCTTTGACTTGCCTTCCTAGTTCTCTCAGTCTCTCTACTTGTGGCATGATCTCAAAGCCCTTTCCCATCCTGGTTGCTCTCCATCAATGGCCTTTCTAGACCATGGACTATGGCCCTAAAACCCTATTCCACATAAGGTCTGACCAGAACCTTTTGTGTTCTGGATATACTGATCAATCAACAAGTATCTATTAGGCACCTACTTTGTACTAGGTAATGTGTTAGGTGCTATAGATACAGAAATTTTAATAATGCTACAGTCCCCGTCCCTGAGGCCCTGATATTCTACTATGGAGGGGCAAACATGGGCACATATAATTAGATACAAAGTACATGCAAATTAAGGACTCGGGCTAGACCTGTGGGCTGCTTGGTAGAGGGGCCGGCCAGTGGTTCCTCTGCATTAATAGTCTTAGTGAGTTGGTCAGAGCATTGGTTCAAGGCCTCACAAGGGTCACACTCTAGCATATGTCAAAGGCAGAACTTGAACTTGGAGCTTGCTGGCTACAAGGCCATCCCTCTAGCCATAATGCCTCATACAAAGTAGATTAATAATAATGGGGGGGGGGTGGGAAGAGGGGAGGAGACCCCAACAAAGGTCACTCAGTGCAACTCAGTGTTAACCTTTAGGATGACCTTGTCACAAAGTTGAGTCTTTGGACTTGGGGTCCAATAAGATGTCCATGTCTCTCTCCATTCAACTGTTGTCTAGCCACAAGGCTTCTATTTTCCACTAGTGCAATTGACATTTTGGATCCAAGTGCAGGAGTTCCCACTTATCACTATTAAATGTCATCTGATTAGCTTTGGCCCCAGATTCTAGTTTCTCAAAGTTGAGGCTGTTGGCCTCAGAAAAGGCCCAAGCTGGGGAGGGACGCCTGTGACTGGGGTCCGTGCCTGCTTGCAGGTGGCAGTTCATGTCAGATGGGGCAGACGTGGGCTTTGGGGTATTCCTGAAGACAAAGACTGGTGAGCGGCAGAGAGCCGGGGAGATGACCGAGGTCCTTCCCAGCCAGAGGTACAATGCCCACCTGGTCCCTGAGGATGGAACACTCACCTGCAGTGAGCCCGGGATCTGTAAGTGCTCCTCTGTCTTGGCTTACAACACCTTCTCCCCCAGGAGATGCTTGGACTTGGGATAGAATGACAGAATACAAGAGCTGGCTTAGAACAGGGGATGTCAGGGCTGGGAGGGGCCTCAGAACAGGGGATATCAGAGCCATGGGTAGATGGGGCATAGATAATCTATTCCAATTCCTCATTTTATAAATATTAAATCACAAAGTTCTCACCCTCCACCTTCTGACGTCGATATCACTTGGGTTCCCCGCCCAGAGCTTGGTGGCTTGAGCCCCAGGCCAGCCGTCTCCATGGGCTCCGGTTCTGCTGATGGTCAGACCATTCAGAGCATTGGCTGCTGGGCAGGTGTGGGGCTTGTGGTGATCCCTGAGCTCTGGGAATCCCCAGGAGCCCAATTAGGGGCTGGGGAGATGAGACTAGGAAGCTCCAGCTCCCTTAGCTCCCCCCAGCAACATCAGGGCCAGGCCCATGGAGAGGGCCCCGGGAGGTAGTGACAGGAAGGAGAGATGATAGGGCCCAGGGGAGCCCTGAGGCTCATCGCCATGGCAGCCCAGAAGGGGCTGGACCAAAGACTCCCACTGTGAGGTCCCCACACTCTCCTGGTCCCCCATCCCACCCACTCACTCACCTGCCTTTCCCTCCCCACAAAGAGCCCAGCCTTCACCTCCAGAAGTCAATCCCGGCTTGCTCCCTCCTCCCCCCACTAGCCCTAGCTGGCATAGCCGGGGATTTAGTGATAATAAGGACTGGTCCAAGGTCTCTTGTGCTACCAGCAAGGTGTTAGGTCTGGAGTTCGGGCCTAAGTGGTCCAGACCTCTGTCAGAATTGGTCCTGGTGGGAGAGGCCACAGTCTGTTGGTAGGAGGGAAGAGCAATTCCCTTCAACGCTAGTAATTACACTGGTGTTCCTGGAGCTCCTGAAGGTTGCTCTATAGCTGTTAATTATCTTGCTGGAGCCTTGGAACAGCCCCGGGAGAGGGGTGCTATTAGCCCCATTTTATGGATTGGCAGACTGAGGCCCAGGGATATCAGGAGACTTGGGATGGGAGGCTGAGAGCCAATATGGACCTTAAGGGTCAATGGAAACAGGAGCCTAGAGAGGCGGGTCACACAGCTAGTACATGTTAAGAGGAAAGATTTGTGACTCCAAGACCGACACTCTTTCCACTGTATTGCCTTGTGAAACTTCTGATTCCTAGGAGGGAAACTGAGGGAAGGAAGCGCCAGGCCCAGGGCAGTCATCCTAGGGGCAGAAGAGGATAGAGTGGACTGTTCACTCTCCAGGACAGGCACAGACTGCCCCCGCTTAACCTGTCTTGGGGTGTGCAGCCCCTATGAATATGTCAGTAAGCATTAGTTAAGTGCCTACTGTGTACCAGGCACTGGGCTAAGTCCTGGGTGCATAAACACCCCTATAAAGTCCACCCCAGGTCTGGCCCAGCAGACACAGCTGGATACCCTTCCCCACCCAGGCGGGACAGTGAGGGCTCAGGTGAGCCTGGGGCAGGTGCCTGGCAGGAAGGGAGGCTCAGATAGCAGCCTCAGCAGCAGGGGGAGGGCCCTGCTCCCTTGTAGGAGCCCTGGCCCACGGACTTGTTTGGGATCTCATTAGCAGAGGAAACCCCATCCACAGGGCAGGCGGGCCCTCTCTAGGACCAGGGCGAAGGGTCTGGAAGCTAGCCTGGGTCAGTGCTGCCCGGCTATGTGCACTGCCCATCTGGCCTGCCCCGGCCAGGACATGGGAAGAAACCAGAAACTGGAGACTTGGCCCACTCTCAGGAGGCCTCGTTCATTCCACTCTGCTGGAGCATCACTTAAATCATTCATTCACTCAGCTCAGCCATTCCTTCAGCCATCCCCTTTCCTCTTTCGTTCTTCCACTTCACTCCTTCATTCATCCCAATGCACTTGGTGTAACAGCAAACACCCCAATATCCCCAGGGTAGCTGCCAACACAGGTTCTTAGATCTGCTTTTCAAAAGGAAAGCAACTCAAAATGGGTTAACAAGCTTACTTTAATCAAACAAACATACATTACCTAGTTCAGGGGAAAAAGGTCAGCACCCGAACTTCAGAGTTACAGAACTTACAGATCAAACAGACAGGCTTCCAAACTGTCCTACCATTATATCAATACCAAATCACAGTTACCAGAGAGGGAAGCATCAACATCTGGGTTTTCAAAGCCGGGGGGCTCTCAACAACGGCTTCCCAGAGTCTCATCTGATCAAATCACACACCACTTCTCAAAGTGAGCCCCAAAGCAAAGCCTCTCCTCAGGGCTTATATAGCCTTCTCTTGGCTCAGAGAATGTAACAACCTCCTTGACCCACTGCCCAATCACAAAGTATCAAGGTGTGGGCTTTCCAGAAAAACAAGCCTCCCACCACAGGCTCCAGGTGCACTTAAGCTAGGGGCAGGGAAGATCTTTAAATCTGCATTTCCATTACACTTGGGTATCCTAGCTCTCTGTGCTGTTGTCTTGCCATGAGAAGGGGGCAGCAGAGTGAGAGGCAGCCTGGTTCAGTCTAGTGTAAATAGCGGTGGACTTGTAGCCAGGAGGCCTTGAGTTCCAATTCTGCCTTTTCATCCTCTGTGATTGTATGATGGTGGGTGAGTCAGCTCTTCGCCTCTGAGCCTTCTGTAAAATGGGCTCAGTCACAGAAGAGGTCCAGGGATAGGATATACAAAGAATGCTTTGCAAACCTCCAGGACGGCGGAGGGCGTTGCTGATGGTTCAGTTTTTGGTAGCAGTGGCAGGCTCGCTTCACCATCATGGGCTCTCCGTTTCCAGAAGCATGCTGACTATAGACTAGAACAAATCTGGGACTCGGTCATTTGTCCACTTCATGGTCAACATGTTATTGGTTGATCATTAATAGTAAAAAGGGGAAATGTGGTCGAGCAGAGCGAAGGCTAGATGTGAGGCTGGGAAATCTGGGATTGAACGGCACTCGGAGGGTTTATTAGCTGTTTGACTTTGGGTAACTGTATCTTCCTGCATCTCGAATATGAGTTAAGTCAACAAGCCTTTATTAAGCCCCTACTGTGTGCCAGGCTCTGTGCTAAGCACTGGGGATACAAAGAAAGGCAAAAGACAGCTCCTGCCCTCAAGGAGCTCCTGCTCTAATGACAGAGACAACCTGTAAACACCTATGTGCAAATAAATTCAAGGATTCACTGGACATAATTAGTCCAGGGAAGGCACTAGAGTTAAGGGAGATCCAGGAAGGTTTCTTTCTTTTTTGGGGAGGCAATCAAGGTTAAGTGACTTGTCTAGGGTCACAGAGCTAGTAAGTGTCTAAGGGTGGGTTTGAGCTCAGGTCTTTCTGACTCTGGGCCCTATGCCCTATCTGCTGTACCACTCAGCTGCCCCTCTGTTTCTTACAGAAGATGAGAGATTTTTGCTGGACTTGAAGGAAGCCAAGGAACCAGAGATAAAAAGGGAGAGACTTCCAGGAGGGGAGCTCAGCCATGAAAATGCCCAGAGTCAAATGGCAAGGGCGCCAAGCCACTGTCCTGGGATCTCAGAGCGCTTAGAGGAGGAAGGGGTGGGAAGGCTGGACAGTGTGGGGAGGGCTCAGGGATGTGGGAGCTGCTCCCAGGTGTCTGGAGGCTTATCCTGGGGGACGAGGGATTACACTTGTTCTCTTGGGCCCCAGGAGCAGTGGACAAATTACTGAGAAGCAGGTATAACTTGCATCAGCTGTAACTGCCTAAGATCTGAGCTGTCCCAGAGTGGGCTTCTAGTGGGCAGAGCCCGGAAACCGGGAGGCTGGCATTCAAATCCAGCCTCAGACACACATGGCAGAGTGATCCTAGGCTACTTACTGCTATCTGCCTCAGTCTTCTCATAAGAAAAACGGGGATGTTAATAGTATCTACCTCCAAGGGTTTCTTGTGAGGATTTAGTGATATTGATAGAAGTTCTTAGCATAGTACCTAGCCGCATAGTGGGTGCTTAAAAATACTGCCTGCCTTCCTGCCTCCCTCCTTCCTTCCTTCCTCCTTTCCTCCTCCTTTTTCCTCCCTCCTTTCCATCTCCCTCCCTCCTTCCTTCCTTCCTTCCTTCCTTCCTTCCTTCCTTCCTTCCTTCCTTCCTTCCTTCCTTCCTTCAACAGAAATGGCCCATTTCAGGAGCTGATCAGCTCCCCCTTCCATGAGCTTTTTCAGTCTAGTGGGGTGAAAGACTACTAACTGTTGAAGTGGGAGCTGGCCCAGGTGCCCTGGGAATCCCTGCCCACTCTGATATTCTGTGGTCTTTTTGAGGCAGCGGGTAGTGATGTGGATAGATGGAGGGATGGTGCCAGTCCTGCTGCCCATTCTTCCCAGTTGTGGTACCTTCAGGGGCCAGTCCAGCCCTACCCCCAGGATCCCAAGCTCCTCTGATTCTGTGTCCGAGGAGCTGATGGAGGCTGGGGAATCTTGGCTGGGTCTCTCAGAGAGCGCTGTGCCCTATGGTAAGGGATGCTCCCAACTGAGGGTTCTCACCCTTAGTGTCATCCCCACCCCCCTCGGCAGTCTGCTGAAGCCCCGTGCAGAATGCTGGTGAATTATAACACCCTCTGGGATTACCAGGAAGCCGAGGACAGGGAAATGCAGGTCTCAAAATACCTATTTTTAAACTGGAGTTCGTGAAGCCAGCCTTTGAAATGAGATCTTCTCTGAGAAGCTGACGGTGCCAATTCCCAGCTAACCAGCATGGTTATCAGCTTCGTGGTAGGATGCTTGCTTGGGGCTGGATACCTCCCTTAGAGGATCCCCTGATTCAGCTACTAGCCTCAGTGTCTTCATCTGCAAAGTGGAGACAATTGCCTTCCCAGGAGAATTGGGGAATGCTGTAAAAATGGTTTAGATGAGAATTCAGGAAGCCACCTGGCTCCCTCTGAGTTCCCAGATCAATCAACAATTATGTATTAACACCTACCATGTAGCAGACAGCCAGGAAGCAGCCGCTGCCCAGGGCCTTCCACCTGACCCATGCCCACATCTGAGAACCTTCCTCTCCATCTCTGTCCCTTGCAGATGTCCTGAGGTTTGACAACACCTACAGTTTCATCCATGCCAAGAAGGTCAGCTTCACTGTGGAGGTGCTGCTCCCGGACAAGGCCTCAGAGGAGAGACTGCAGCAGCTGGGAGAGAAGGGGATGGCTCCTTCTCGGCAGTGAAGACCAGGGCCACCCAACCTCAGCCCCTGCCAGGCCCCACCCCCTGCAGCTCTGTATTAGGGAACCAGGGCGGAGATCCAGACAGTGCCCACCCCTGCCTCACCTCTGGGGAGATGGGGTGAGAGGGGAGGGCTTGCGGGTGGATGAGGCAGGGTGGCTTAGAGGCAGTCCCTTCCCCTGCCCCCTCCCCTCTCTCTACCCTCAGGCTGAAGGAAGGGTGAGTGCTGGGAGCTGATGGGATCTGTCCCTCCTTTGGGTGCCAAGCTCAGTTTCTGTCCTGGGCCAGCTCTCCCAGGCTGGGGGAAAGGGAGCCAGATATTGGTTAGGGAAGAAGGGTAGGGGGAGACAGTTGGCATTAGACATCCTGACTCTGGGCCTGGACCCCGAGAAGCTCATTCCTACAAGAAACTTATATCAGGGGGCTGGGCTGGGCATGGAGGTTCTTTGTCCCCATGTTAGGTCAGAAGAGGAGGGGTCTTCCTAGACAGAAGGAGGTCTCTCTAGACTGTTCCCTACTTTAAGAGATTCCCGGCCTCCTGTGACCAGGTTGACTTAATTGCTAATGAGTACTGATAATTAATACTGAGAGCTTCCTATCCCAGAGGCCTGGGCCCCTGCCCAGCACTGCCAGCCTCTGTTCTGTGGGCTGTACAAAAGGAGACACAAAGCTCAAGTAAGGCATCATCCCTGCCCTCAGGGGCTTAGAATCTAGTACGCTCCCAATAAGATAAACCCACCAACTAACCCAGCCAAAAACTGGCACAAAGAGTATTTGGACTGCCCAAAGCATCTCTGTCAACCCTTTCATTTTAAGGAGCAGGAAAAAGAGACCTGGAAAGATGAAGGGACCCTAGTTTCAAGGTTACCTCCTGCCTCAGGATTCTTGCCACTTTCCTGTTGGTTCTTTGTTAAAGGTGGGGACCCAGGGGGTAGTGGGTGTGTGGCTGGGGGCCAGGGAAAGCCCCTGGACATGTAGCCATTGGTCACTTGATGCTTAAGTAGCCTGGGGTGGGGCCAGGCCGAGCCCCCTTGGGATGGAAGAAGGCCCATTTCCCAGATTCAAAGAAATCCATTTTCCTTTTGGTATCTGGGTCCAAGATGTCAGAGGCGTGTCACCCAGCATGACCAAGGGTTTAAGGGACCAGAGCCTCCTGTGTGTCCTTCATGTGCCCCTTGAAGCCCTCTGAGGGCTTGGCCCTAGTGGGCAGCACCAGGAGTAGTGGGTAGGAAAGGGTAGGGAGGCAGACCTCTTCAGCTGATTTAAGGCAAAACCCCCAACTTATCTAACAAGATGAGCTGCTCAGAAGTGGGAAGGGTGGCCTGGTAGGTGGTGAGCTCCCCGCCACTGGAAGTGTTCAAAGGGAGGCATTCCTTAGATACCTAGATCCCTTGGGACCTTTCCAGTTCTGGAGATTCCAGGGTTCTCAGGAATGGGGCTATTTGTGAGCTCCCAGGCTCTGGAACTATTCAAGTGGAGGCAGGACATCCACTTGGTCAGGGATGCTGGAGGGGAGATATTTGCTCAGGTATGGGGTGAACTAGATGCCCTCAGAACTGGGGGGCCCTGGGTTGGAGGGTGTCTCGGTTTACAAATGCTCTGTTAGGAAAATTAACCAACGAATAAAGAAATCTACGTGATTCTGGCTCTCCGGCCTTTTTTCTCTGCCGTGTTAGCTTCACCACCTCCCTCTAGGGGGCGCCAGAGAACGCCAAACGCTGAATCACCGACTAGTCTATGCTAAATAAGCGGGTGCGCTTGCCCACCGGAGCTTCTGTCATTGGATGGATTGGTAGGCGTGTTTTTTTCCACCATATTTACTAAGGGCGACAAGTGTGGGCTTCTAAGTGAGGACGGAAGTCCCGCCCCCGGAACACCGGGGCCCGGGTGTGTCAAGGAGGTGGCCCCACGTACCTGGGAGGACTTAGGGACGTGCGGCTCCGAGCGGACTCTTTGGGAATCCGGGGGCGAGGGCTGGGGAGGGGGGAGTCGAGCTGGGGGAAGCCACGGGGCTCTAGGGACTGTCTCCGAATTCCATTTTGGGGGTTCGAGAACCCCTCCTGTCATCCCCGAAAACCTCCGTCCCCCAGAGTTCCCCGGAATTCCCCAGTTGGCTTCTGGGCCCCGCAGGGCCCCTCCCCCACCCCAGCCCCTTCTCCAGCCGATCTTGAGCCAGCCGCACCTACCCCCCCCGACCCCCGCTACACCGCCAGGCTTGCTGGGCCGACTGCCGCCTTTAATTAGGCGCCTGCTGTGTGCCCGGCCCCGTTCTCGGCCCTAGGGTGTCAGCACGAGGGGGGCCTCCAGAGGAGCCGGGGGGTGGGGCATTGTGCTTCTAGATACAAAGACAATCGTGAAACTGACTGGGGGGTCAGGAAAGGCTCCACGCGGAAGCGAATCTTAAAGGAAAGCAGCCTCCCCCCCACGCCTCCCGTGAAATTCGGGGCCCAGGCTGGGGGTCCGCTCCTCTGCGGCTTGGGAGCTGCCCGTGCCATCAGAATTCTGCCCCCCATCTCTAAACCCCTTAATCTTATAGTGCCCCCCAGGGGTCCCTGCCCCCCCAGGCCTTCAGACCCCCGGGGACTGCTCCCCAGGAGGCCTTCAGATCCCGGGGGGTCCCTGCCCCGCTAGGCCTTCAGCCCCCAGTGGTTCCCCCCCCTTCATCTCTTGGGGGTCCCGGGTCCAGGGCATAGACTGAGGCACAGCTGCGGAGGGCGGTCATCTGTAATGAATGACATTGACACACTGGGCTCCTCAGCAATGCCAGGTTATAAGACTGGGCTGTCCACGTGCAGAGAGAGATCAACGCGGTCCGAACGCAGACTGAAGCAAGCCCCGGCTCTCTCTCGGTTTTTGTTTCCTCTTTCCCATGGTCCTTCCAACCCTTACAGTCCTTTACAACCTGATTAATGTTTCCGGTGTAGGTGTTTGCAGATCCTACTTGATGGCACGCCGCCAAGGGGGGAGGGGAGGAGGGATTGTGGAACTGAATCCTATAAACTAAAAGTAAACAAATTTTAAAAAAAGCTGCTGGGCGGGGGTCGCCGTGCTTGGGTTCCAGTCGTGACTGGATGACCCTGGACAAGTCATGAATCACAGGACCATTTTACTAATGGGGAAACTGAGGCTCGAAGAGGTACAAGGGTCACACGGTTTCTGAGACAGGACTTGAAGATGGTCTTCCTGACTCCAAGTTCCACTTAACTCCCCAGGCCTCAGTTTCCCCATCTGTAAAGTGAGGTTGGACTGGACCAGATGACCTCTAGGGTCCCTTCTCATTCTAAGAGCCAAGTTGTGACGTCACAATTTCCTAGTGGTGTGACCTTGGGCAAGTCCCTTTTCCAGCAGGGAGCGATAACAGATGGAAGGCTGGACTTAGAGCGGGTTCGAATGTTACCTCGGACACCGTGTGAACCTAGACCGGCCCCTTCACCTCTGTGGACCTCAGTTTCCCCACCTGTAAAACAAGGGATTTGGCCCCTATGGCTTCCCCCTTTAAATGTGTGAGCCCCGCTAGCCACCAGGATCTCCCTCTGGGCCTCAGTTTCCTGAGATGTAAAGGGGAGGGGGAGGTTGGTCCCTCCTCCTACAAGGTGCCTCCCAGGGCTTGAGCTAGGAAAACCAGAGGGAGAGTGGGGACTGGCGGCGGCCTCTGCGTTCAGACCGTCCCAGGGGCGGGGCGGGGCCTCGGGCTCCCCCTTCTCCCTCCGCACGTCCGCTCCCCACAAGTGTGTGGATCCGAGTGTGCCTGCGTGTGTTTGCGCGCGCGTGCGGCCGGCGTGTAATTTGCAGACAGTCCCCTGCCGGCCGGGCCGGAGAGAACGTCCTTCAGGGCCGGGGCCAGTGGCTGCTACTGCGGCCGCCCGATCCCAGAGCGTGCCATGCCCGAGCCCGGCCAAGTTGCCCAGCCTGACCTCTACCGCGACACGTGGGTGCGCTACCTGGGTGAGCGCGCGCCGCTGGGGGCCCCCGGAGCCGACGGGGGCGTGGGAGGGACCCGAGGGGCGATCGCGCCCGGGGGAGGCCGTGGGTAACGCGGACTGGGAGGCAGGGCTCCGGTCCGGGGCCAGCCGGGCTGGCTGGGTGACCTTGGGTTAGTCACTGCCCCTGGCTCTGCTGCCCATGACCTCTAGGGCCGGCCTTCCTACCCCGCCGACTTTGGCTGTTGGGCGTCCTGGGGTCTGGCTCTTCTCAGACGTGGCCGGTCTAAGGTCCCTTCTAGCTCTTATGTTTGTGTCCCAGGGTCTCTCTGGTCCTGAGGTTCCCTGTCCCAGTGCTGACATTCCATGGTCGGCGCACTCTGTTACGCCTCTCCTGTTTCCCAATTGTGGGAGCCTCAGGGGCCGCTTAACCTTGAGTCCAAGCTGGGGTGCCATGGGGACTGAGTCCTCGGGCCCTTCCGGACCCCCCCCCCCCCAAGCTTGGCACCTTGGGCAGATGGCTCCAGGGGGCGGGGCTAGCGCTCAGGGTCCCTGCCAGGGGAGGGCCCAGGATGGATCCAGGGCTCAGGGTCTGGTCAGGAAGGGGTTTGGCTGGTAACCATCATGGAAACCAAGCCGTCTGCCCCATCACTTACTCCAGGAGGAGGGGGCTTGTCCACTGGCCCACCCGATCTGTGGTAGAGCCTGCTTCCCTGGCCAGGGCTCTGTCTGCCCCGAAGACACATCTCCCCTTTTGTAGGGAAAGAGTCCTCAAGGGCTTCCCCAGCCCCTTCCCCTCAGCATATGCTAGGCAGAACCTGGAGTGGGGGTTTTTCATCCGGGACTCAGGAGTTTGTTTTTAATTTTTTTTTTTTTTTTGCTTTTTGGAGGGCAATTGGGTTAAGTAACTCGCCCAAGGTCACACAGCTAGGTTTTGTGTGTGTGTGTGTGTGTGTGTTAAGTGTCGTTTTTAATTTTTAACAAATGATTGGCTTCCTATGTAATCCTATGTGTTTCATTTTGCGCATTTAAAACCATTCTGAGAAGTGGCCCAGAAGCTTCTCCAGACCACCTGAAAGGTTTACCCAGACCCTGTGGGACTCTGGGAGCCCCCCTCCTGAGGGGCCCCAGGCTGCAGGAAAGGGGAGGGGATAGGCCCTGGTACCAGAGGGGCCCATCCCAGAGGCCGAAGGACAGACTCATCTCCCCCAGTCTTTTTGCCACTTTTTGCCAGCCAGGCTTCCTCTGTGACTTTTGTCATTGTTCTATCCTTCCTTAATTCTCTTTTCCTCCTCCCCTCAACCTTTTGCCCATTTCTGTCCCTTCTCTGAGGGCTGTGGTAGGGCACAGAGCCTGGAGTCAGGAATACTTATCCTCTCGAGTTCAAATCTGGCCTGTGTGACCCTGGGCAAGTCACTTCACCCTGTTTGCCTCAGTTTCCCCACCTGTAAAATGAGCTGGAGAAAGAAATGGCAAACCCCTCCAGTATTTCTGCTAAGAAAAACCCAAATGGCATCACAGAGTCAGACCCAACAGGAAAGACTGAACAAGCCTCTCTCCTCCAGGTTATGCCAATGAAGTGGGAGAGGCCTTCAGAGCTATTGTGCCCACTTCCGTGGTGTGGCTGAGTTACGGGGTGGCCAGCTCCTATGTGGTGGCTGATGCCGTGGACAAGGGCAAGAAGGCTGGAGCTGTGCGTACTGGGAGAGTTGGCCCCTTGTGGTAGAGCCCATTCTCACCCCACCCCATCCTCAGCTGTGCTCCAGCCCTGTGGCCACTTCTCCCAACTGTGGGGAATGGCCTTGCCCCCTGCCTTCTTCCCAAGGATGCCCTGCTTCTCACCCTCACTCCCCTGGGAGTATCCCACTTAGTGACCTGGTGGACCCTCCCCGCTTTAGTGGTGTAGCCCCTGCCCAGGTGGGCGCCCCCTCAGATGCTCCGGCAGCTCTGTCCGTCCTGGTTGGCTTTCCCTACAGGCCCAGAGCTCAGAGTCGGGCAGGACCACCAAGATGGCGGTGGCTGTGGTGGACACATTCGTCTGGCAGGCGCTGGCTTCTGTGGCCATCCCCGGCTTCACCATCAACCGTCTGTGCGCAGCCTCTCTCTACGTCCTCAGCAGAGCCACCAGCTGGCCCCTGGCTGCCCGCAAGTGGACAACCACAGCCGTGGGGCTGATGGCCATCCCAGTTATCATTCACCCCATCGACAGGTGCTCATGGGGCCCTTACCTGGGAGGCCAGCACTGCGGGATATCACTGGGCTTCCTTCTGCCACCGTTAGAGATCTGCTTGGCACGAGCCAAGAGAGTCAGAATCCCAGCCAGGAGAGTGGAGCCTGGCCGGCCATCCCCAAGTGGAGGGGCATCACCAGGGAGAGGAGGGGCAGGCATGGCAGAGGGAGGGTCTGGGAGGGGGCTGCTGAGACACCGTGGTCAGTCCTGAGAGTCAGAATCCCAGCCAGGGAGAGGGAGTCTATAGAGCTATGGCAGACGGGTCGAATCCCCCAGACCCCAAGGAGGCACAGGGGTCAGCGGGGTCAGCTGCTGGCCAGGGTCTGAGGAGAACGAATGAGGAGAGCAGCAGATCTGGCAGGGAGGGGAGGGCTTGGGGGGGCGATGTCTGGTGAGTCCTGAGGCTTGTGAGTCAGACTGTGAAGGGTTAGGAAGGAAAGGGAGGCCAGATACAGGAGGATGGCAGGAGGGCTTGGAAGTCTGGTGTGGTTAAGAGGGGCAGAGCTCCCTGGAAGATGAGGGCAGTGCCCGCTATCCTGTGCCTGGGGCAGAGCTCGTTGGGAGGACTGGGTTTATTTCTGGGCCTTGAGGTTTAAGATAAGGTCTGGAGAGGGGCTGGAGGAGGGCAGCCGGGGGAACAAGGGCCTTGAGGGTGCTGGAGGCTCTGTTGGGCAGAAGGCCAAGAAGAGCCCTCGGGAAAGTCCTGGAGGAAGGATTAGCCTGGCTCTGCTAGGCCCCAGAGAGCAGAGCTGGGAACCAGGGGCACCTGTTACAAAGAAGCCAATTTAGGCTTGACATCAAGAAAATGATTTGCAAGTGGAAGGGGCTCCCTCTTGGAATGAGGCACCTGGGGGTGTCTGACTCTCCACCAGGAAAAGATACTGTGGGTCACCACTTCTTTCCCTGGCTCATTTTCCAGATGAGGGAATTGAGGCCAGCAGGGTAAAGTGACTTGCTCATGGTCATACAGCTAGTAAGTGAGGCTGGATTTGAACTCAGGTCTTCGGGACTCCCAAGTTGGGTGCTCTGTGCTTTAGGGCACCACCCCTTTAGATGGTGCAGTGGATAGAATCATGTGAAACTTGGGAGTCTGGAAGGCCTGGGTTCAGATCCAAGTTCTTCAGATACTGGCTGTGTGACCCTGGGCAAGACTCTGGAACTCAGTCTCCTCTTCTGTAAAATGGGGAGGCTAGATTTTTTTTCTACCCAGAGTGACCTGTAAGGAGGCTGGCTGGGCCTTTCTGACTCACAGCCATGATTGTGTCCTCAGGGCGCCAGGGGCCACCTCCTGGCTGTCCCAAACCCTGCCTCCATGTCTCTCCACAGGTCAGTTGATTTCCTTATGGACTCCAGCCTACGTAAAATCTACCCTTCTCAGGAGAAGCCCAGCTCTGCCTGATGCCTCCTGCCCTGCCTGCATGCCAGCTGACTTCTCATCCTCCTGGAAATCCCAAGTGGGGCCCATGTGCCTGAAAGCATTGGGGCTCCGTGGAGCCCAGAGATCATTTGGTCAAGGAGGAGACTGATGGCCAGAGTGGAGGGAAGCACATTCCCTAGATTATACTGTGAAGTTAATGGTAGAGCCATTTCCTGGGACTGCTGGGTTGTAGTTTCTCTAATCCCTCCCCACCTGGCCCCTGCCCCATTTCTTTACATGACTTTTACAAAGTGCTTTCCCTCCCAATGCCTCTGAGAGGGACTTAGGGCCAGTATTATTAGCCCCATTTGATGGATGAGAAAACAGGCTCAGAGAGGGAAAGTGGTTTGCCCAAAGTTGCTCAGGGAGGATTCTGGGAGTGTGCAATGCCCTTCAGAGTGGTTGGTGGTCTCTCTGGAAACCCAGGATACTGGGACCTAGTTATGGAGAGCTGGGAAGAGCCCTCCCTCCCGCCATCTCTGTCGTGGGGAAGGCTGCCTAGAGGAGGGCCTGGGGAGTGGCACTGCAGGACTCTGGGTGGCCGGCTTCTCGAGGTGCTCAATAAACACAAACCATGTCCAGCAGAATTGGCCTTTTCTGTTCGTGGCAGTGAGTGGGGAGGCCAGCTTTCTGGTTCCCTCTCCCTTCACACTGGCCCTGCCAAGGACTGGGCAGGATCTATATGGGGGTAGGACTGATGGCCAAGGGCCCTGCCCAGAAGGAACTCCCCAGCGGGTTCCTGGAAGCTCCCCATTCTCTGTGTGAAGATGGGACGTCAGCTGGAACAGGCAGTGTCCGAGATGGAAAGGCCAGGCCTCGGGATGGTCTGGAGGAGGCCCATCTCAGAACTGCACAGACCTGCCAGCCGTGGACTTTTTTGCTTTACTTTTCTGATGATTCCAGGCTGATTGCTTTTTTGGTAGTCTTACATATTTTAAGTTATTATGTATATTATTCTTTTTAATTTTGTCATAATCTCAAACCCTTATTCTGAGAAGGGGTCCATTGGCTTCACCTGAGGGGGGAAGGAATCTGGGTCAGAACCTGGGAGGGGGGAGAGATAGAGCCATGCAAGCTCAGCCAAGGCCAGTCAGGGAAGTGCCCTGGGTCCAGTGGGACACCCCAGGTGTGGGGTGCCCTCTGACTGAGGGAGATTCTAATTATAGGTTTAGGATGGGCACAGTCTGAGAAAGGGGCTCCTGCTAAGAGGTCTGAGGAGCCCTGAAACTTCTAGGAAGGGCCAGTGACCCGTAGCTGGCAGGGAGCTGGGGAGGGAGGCAGGTCATCATCCAGTTGCTGGGGCCTCAGTCCTCCCATGTCATAGGGAGAGAATATGGACTGGCCAAGCTCAGAGGGATTAGCTAACCCAATTTTGTCATGGTGTAGAAGGGAAGAGTAACTGGGTAGTTCAGTAGCTAGAATCCTGGACTTGGGAGTCAGGAAGACTCATCTCCCTGAGTTGAAATCTGGCTTCAGCCACTTATTATCTGTGTGACCCTGGGCAAGTCACTTAACCCTGTTTGCCTCAGTTTCCTCATCTGTAAAAGGAGCTGGAGAGGAAATGGAAAAGCACCCCAGTATCTTTGCCAAGAAAACCCCAAATGGGGTTGCCAAGAGTCAGACGTGACCGAAGACCATCTTCATCCCAGCCCTGACGTCCCTGCTCTAAGGACTCTCCCAGCTCTGACATTCTATATTAATCACTTAGATTTGTTACACTTGATGCCTGACAAACCCTTTCAGATTCTCTGTGTCCTCTGATCCTTATGACTGCCCTGATAGGGAAACAGGCAGCGGTTGTTGTCCCTATTTTTCAGATGAGGAAACTGAGTCCTAGACAAAGGGAAATGACTCACCCAGGGTCACACCATGAATTATTGGATGAATAGATCTGGAAGGAACCCAGGTCACCTGAATCCCAGTGCCTCCCACTTTTGCCTCTAGCCCCACCTCTGGCAGGGGGAGCAGCTGGTGTGGGGGGATTGGGAGCAGCCCTTGCCCGTGGGCAGGAATGACTCACACCTGGACCTGGGGAGGGGGCAGGGCAGCAGGCTATAAGACTGGCCAGGGGTGGGGAGTAGTAATGTCGCTATGTTGGTCTCTGGGGCTGAAAGCAAGGCCTGGTGGCAGCTACTGATGGCGTTGTGCTGGTGTCTTAGGTTGGAGGGTGAGTAAATCTCCTTGGTTGGAATGCATTTTTCTCTTTCACCCTCTAGGTGACTGGGGAAGCCTAAGAGAGCCCATGGGCATTGAAGGGCCTTCACCTGGGTTTGGGGTCCTCAATATTGAGGAGGGGTCTGGCCCAGAGAAGGCCAAGAGCAACCCCTGGGCACTGAGGGGCCTTCACCTGGGTTTGGGGGCACCTTGGTATTGAGGAAGGGTCTGGCTCAGAGAAGGCCAAGAGCAGCCCCTGGGCACTGAGGGGCCTTCACCTGGGTTTGGGGCAGTATTGAGGGGCTGGCCCAGGTCCTGATGATGGAGGGGAGGAGGAGCCCTTCTCTTCCCAATCTCCTTATTTCCCCCTTCCTTTGCCCTCCCAGCTGGAGGAAGACTCAGTAAACAGTGCTGAAGTTGAAACTTTCCAGGCTTCCAAGGCTCTTAGAGTCCAGGATGTTTCAGAGAGGTGGGGAACAAGTCTCCAGATGTAGTAGGCTGTCAGAATGTAAACTGTCAAGACTGGTGGGACCCTTAGACCCTATATGAGTTTTTAATTTGGAAGTGTAGGTTCTTAGGGTACACAACTGAGAATCCCCCATTTGGGAAAACCCTTAGAACATGGAAGGAAGGATTTGGAGCTGGGAAGGTCCATGCAGACCAAGGACTTCCTGTTTGTTCAAAGGGTTGCCTAAAGTCCAGGCAGCTTGGCCCAAAGTCATTCAAAAATAGTGGATCTGGGGTTTTGTCCTACCTGAGGAGGGTCCTCTGCCTTGGAGAACTTGGAGTCCAAAGACAGGCCTTCCTGGTGGTTGGGGGGTGGGGTGGGATCCTGGAAAGATGGGGCACTCATACCCACTTACACCCTCACCCACCCTCACCTCCTCACACACAGAAGTCATATGGCCCAACCTAATCACTGGAGAGGAGATGGAGGTTCTTAACCTGGGCTTCATGGATTCCAGGGAGTTTGTGACCTAGGAGGGGAGAAAATCAGCAGCTTTCTTTTCACTGACCTCTAACTGAAATGGAGGCCTTTCTTCTATGATTTAAAAATGTGCTTCCCCAGACTTCGAAAAGGGGCTGCCATACAAAAAAGGGTAAAGAACCCCTGCTTTGGAGGAAGAAATTCATGTCCCTTCTTGGGGTGGGGAGGGCAGGAGGGATTGCCTTTTAAGAGCAGGTAGGCAAGGCTTTACTGAACCCTATAGGTTCCATCCCTAACGGAACAAGTGCCAGGACAGTGGGAGATCCTGGGGTAAGATGGGGTGGTGTCTATGGCCTTGTGGGCAGGACTGTTCCCCCCTTTTGCCTCCTCACCCACTACTCCAAGGCAGTTGGCTTACCAGCCCACCCTTGGAGCTCTGGAGGACTGTCCAAGGCAGCAGGGATTCCAAAGGCCAGGTCGTTGTCTTCCCCAAGTTAGCACCAGCTTCCTGGCCGATGATGCCCTCCTCCAGGAGTGTAATGGCACAGACGTCCTCTTGGGCGTGAAGAAGTCCTCCTTGCTGGATGGCCGATACCTGCGTCTGGGCAGCTGCTCCCCTTCCCGAGCCATCACCATGCCTGGCTACGTCGTCTTTGCTGGCCCCTTGAAGGCTTGTGGCTTCTCCCAGCTGGTGAGCCTCGGCTGCTGGGCATAGATGACCTGTTGGATGGTAGGGTGTTTAGTGGGAGTTGAGGCAGCCAACCAAACCTGCCATCTACCCCAAAATGAGTCGTGTTGGTGCTCTCAGGTAAACTCCCCCCTACCCAGAACCTTATCCATTGGGTCCATGAAGTCCTCAAAATCTTAACGGTTTGGTACCAAAACAGATGAGGGCAACAATTTCACCTTTTTAAAAAATTTAATTGTTTGTTTTTCTCCAGTTACATGTAAAGACAATTATTAACATTCATTTTTAAAACTTTGAACTCCAAATTCTCTTTCTTGTTCCCTCCCTACCACCTCCCCCCCCATTAAGCAGGCAAGCAATTCGAAATAGGTTGTACACATGTAGTCATGCAAAACATATCCATAATAGTCACGTTGTGAAAGAAAGCATAGACAAAAAGAAAAACCTCAAGAAAAATAAAGTAGGAAAAAATATACTTTGATCTGTATTTGGGCACCATCAATTCTCTGCAGATGGAAAGCATTTTTCATCATAATAAATACTTCAGAGTGAGTTAGAGTATTTTTTTCATATGGTTAGAGATACCTTTAATTACTTCATTGAAAACTGATCATATCATATATTTTGATCATTTATCAATTGGGGAATGGCTCTTATTTTTATAAATTTTACTCAGTTCTCTATATATTTGAGAAATGAGGCCTTTATCAGAGAAACTTGCTTCAAATTTTTTTCACAATTATTGCTAACTGTATTTCCCTCTATCCCCCAATTTTATTCTCTCTCCTTTCACTTTATCTCTCCTCAAAAGTCCTTTGCTTCTGGCTCCCCAGTCTGCTTTCTCTTTCATCATCACTCCCCTTCTCGTATCCCCTTCTCCTCCTAGTTTCCTGTAGGGTAAGATAGATTTCTATATCCAATTAAGTGTGTATATTATTCTCTCTTTGACCTAATTCTGATGAGAGTAAGGTTTACTCCCACTCATTTCCCCTATCATCCCCTTCACTGTAAAAGCTTTTTCTTGGGGGGCAGCGAGGTGGCACAGTGAGTAGAGCGCTGTCCCTGGAGTCAGAAGGAACTGAGTTCGGATTGGGCCTCAGACACAACACACACAAACAAACAAAAAAAAACCTAGCCATGTGACCTCGGGTAAGTTACTTAACCCCAATTGCCCTCCAAAAAGCAAAAAAAAAAAGCTTTTTCTTGCCTCTTTTATGTGAGCATTTACCCCCATTTTACCTTTCCCTTTTTCCTAGTACATTACTCTCTCACCCCTTAATTTTATTTTTTAGATATCGTCCCTTCATATTCAATTTACACCTGTGCCCTCTGTCTCCTTCTAATTATCCTAATAATGAGAAATGTCTTATGAGCTTTTAAATATCATCTTCCCAAGTAGGGATGTAAAAAGTTTAAACTTACTAAGTCCTCGGTGATTTCCCAAGATCTTCCCTGCCCCCTAGGCCCTTTGATAGGCTTAAGTGTACCTGGAGCCTGTGGCTGGAGGCTTGGTTTTCAGGAATGCCCACACCTTGGTCCTCTGTGATTAGTCAGTAAATCAAGAGGGTTGTGACTTTCTTTGAGCCAGGAGAAGGGTATATAAACCCTGATGTGAGGCTTTGCTTTGGAGCTCACTTTGAGAAGTGTTGTATGATTCGACCAGATGAGACTCTGGGCAGCCATTGAGCACCCCTTCTCCACCCCCCCCCCGCCATCTCCCTCCATCCCCTATTCCCCCTTCCACCCCTACCCCAGCTTTGAAAACCCAGATGTTGATGCTTCCCTCTCTGGTAACTGACTAGGCATGGATATAATGGTCAGACAGTTGGAGGCCTGTCTGCTGATCTGTTTCTCTGTGTCTGTGTACTCTGAAGTTCAGGGTGCTGACTTTTTCCCCTGAACTAGGTAAATGATATGTTTGATTGATTAAATCAAGATTGTTAACCCATTTTGAGTTGCTTTCCTTTAGAAAAGCAGATCCAAGAACCTGTGTTGGCAGCCACCCTGGGGATGCTAGGGTGCTTGCTGCAATACCTATTTACCTTTTTATGTTTCTCTTGAGTCCTGTATTTGAAAATCAAATTTTCTAGTCAACTCTGGTCTTTTCATCAAGAATGCTTGAAAGTTCTTTTTCTCATTGAATATCTGTTTTTCCCCCTGGATTATACTCAGTTTTGCTGGGTAGGTGATAATCCTAACTCCTTTGGAAGGCAACAATTTCAGAGAAAGGTGAAACAATGTGGGCCACAGTAGACACTCAGAATGTCTTAGCTAGCTGGAAATTACTTTGTTTTTCTTGGATGTGACCATTTCCTTCCCCAGTTCATTTTACAGAGAAGGAAACTGAGGCAAATAGTGTTAAGTGACTTATCCAGGTCACAGCTAGTAGGAGGAAAAATAGTATTACATAGATGAGAGAGAGAGAATACTAACTAGGAACATCAGCTAAAACTTTATGGAGGAGGTAGCATTTAAGCTGAGCCTTGAATAAAGGAAACTGGGGATTTCAAGGTATGGTGGTAAAGAAGGCATATGTACCATGCATGGAGGTGGGAAATGGGATATCGCTTATAGGAAACAGCAGAGGCCAGCTTGGCTGGAATTTAGAGCATGTTGGTTAAGAAAAAAGGCAACAAACATTTATTAAGGGCCTACTATGTGCTAAGTGCTGTTAGAGGGTATAATATAAAATGTGGATAGGTGGTGAAAGACTTTAAATGGCAGGCTGAGAAATGGGTATCTTATTCAAGAAATAATAGGGAACCACTGGAAAAAGTGTTTTATTTGTGTACACATATATTTATATCTCTATTTTGAGAGCAATAGGATGATTCGATGAGATTTGGGGATACTCATTTTTGTGAAAGATGGATTAGAGAAGGAAGAGGTGAGAGGCTGACCCAGAGTCCAGAGGTGATGAAGGGTCTGAACTAGGATGATGCCATGTGAGTGAAGAGAAAGGGGTCACAGAGATGGAAACACCCAATTGGCTACTTGATTGGGTCAGAGGGGTGAGTCAGAATGAGGGAAGAGACAAGGATTAGGCTGAGATCAAGAGTCTGGATGAGTAGGAAGGTAGAGATGCCTCCAACAGAAATGAAGGGTCTCTGTTGGAGGCCGGTGCCATAGAGGCCATTGATCAGAAGAACTAGGGATTTTTAGACTAGGTATGCTAGCTGTTTTCAAGTGTTTGAATGGCAGTCACAGGGAGGAGGGATTATCCTTGTTCATTTGTTCCCAAAAGGCAGAACCAGGAGGAACTGGGGGGGGGGGGTAGCCTAGGGAGCTGGATAGAAGCAGATTGAAGCCTAACATCAAGAAAAACTTAAGCCTATGCAAAAGCTTCCTCTGAAGCTTTATCACTGGAGGGCTTTAAACTAGGGGTAGTTGCTGAAGATCTTATAAGAAGGGATTCCTGTCTAGATCTGGGTTAGACTAGGTGGGCTGAGGTCCCAACTCAGGTTTTGGGGTTCCATGAAGTCAAAAGCCCTGAATTGGGAGCACAATTTGGTTTCCCAATCTGGGGTGAAGCTGTTTGTTCTTAAGGGGTCTTGGGTGTGTGTGTGTGTGTGTGTGTGTGTGTGTGTGTGTGTGTGTGTGTGTGTGTGTGTGTGTGTGTGTGATAATATCAAGTTGTTTTTAGCTGTATTTGGCCTTCTCTGATGGAGGCCCCATAAGGAATTTCTAGGGGGGTCCTGGGTGGTCTCCAGGGCTGAGGGATTTGGGGAGTAAGAGACCCTGCCTGTCTCTTGCAGACTTCTGGGAAAATGGTAGAGTTCTTTGCTGACTTGGTTTACAGTCCCCCACCCTGGCTCTCAGTTTGGCCCTTGAGGCTTTCAGTCATCGAAGTGAACTCTACCTACGCTGGGTAAGTTGTTATGACATCCAGGAGTGTTTGGGCCAGGGTAGGTTGAACAAGAGTACAGGGAGTAATTGGATAGGCATATCCTTTGAGTTCCTCTGGGAGGGAGCCTGGGAATGGGGTGCAGAATCTGAGTTTGAGACATCTCTTCTATTTTCCTGTTACATCCCAGCACTGACCTCCTCTGGGTTTCCTTTTGAAGTTGCAGATTTAAGAATTTGGGGATTTAGAACTCTAGTCCAACCTTCTCCCCTTATTTTATTATTTTGGTTAGATTTCTCTAGGTCTGAAAAGAGTACATCCAGAGAGCAGGAAATAGATTCAGAAAAGGGAAGGGACATGCCCAAACTTGTGTAAAGAGTAGACTTAGGATTTGAATCCAGGGCTCTTTCCTCAAATCCAGGCTGTTTCTAATACAATCATATTGACCTAAGGGAACCCTAACTCCCCAGCCATGACCTCTATAATGACCTTAGTTTGTAGGGAGGAATAAAGTGCAGTGGCTTTAACAATATTTACTTTCATTCCCTTTTCCTAGTTTTAACTCTCTGCTTACCTTACAAGGTTAGAGACCCCAATTCCTTCCCAGGTCTCTTCTGTGACTGGATCCTTGTCTGGCATGGGGCACCTGGACTTCTCAGTGAGGCTCTGGCCTGGTGAGTCCTAACTGTGAGTGGAAGGGAAGGGTTACCCCCGTCCAAATCTGGAGGGGGTATGAAGAACTAGGCTTCCTTTTCTATCCCTTTCAAAGTTGCCCAGGAGGATAGGCAGCTGGCTGAGTGGTCCCTACCTCCCAGGCACGTGTGAATATCTCTCACTTTAAAACAGAAAAGGGACCTTAGAGCACAGTATGTTGGTAGAAGGAGGTGCCATAACAATAATATTAATAGCCCATCAAGCCTTATAAAGCCCTTACACGTTAGCTCCTGTGACCCTTACAAGAACCCTGGGAGCTAAGAAGAGTACTTATACTATTCTCCCCACTTTACAGCTGGGGAAACTGATGCTGAGAGACCTGAAGTGATTTTCTCAGGGTCATGCAGCTTGGTACTGTCTATAGAAAGATTTTACCATAGCCCTTCCTCATTTCACTGAGTCCACTAAATCATCTAGCAGCCCAAGTTAGCGCTGGGAATGGCCTTGGAGCAGAGATTCAGAAGTGAAAGGACCTTCATGATGCACATGGGGAATCAGAAGCCCAAAGGTGTTTCCTGTGTCCATGGTCACCTGGCAAGTTAGGGGTAGAGTCGGGGCTACTTCTCCCACCTTCCTTCAGCCTGCCTCTGAATACAACTGAGGTTAGTTTATCACCAATTGAAATAAAATTCCCCTTCTTCTTCCCCTTCTTCTTCCCCCTTCTTCTTCCCCCCTTCTTCTTCCCCTTCTTCTTCTTCCCCCCTTCTTCTTCCTTCTTCTTTCCCCCTTCTTCTTCCCCCTTCTTCTTCCCCCTTCTTCTTCCCCCTTCTTCTTCCCCCCTTCTTCTTCCCTTCTTCTTCCCCCCTTCTTCTTCTTTCTTCCCCCCTTCTTCTTCCCCCTTCTTCTTCCCCCTTCTTCTTCCCCCTTCTTCTTCCCCCTTCTTCTTCCCCCCTTCTTCTTCCCCCTTCTTCTTCTTCTTCCCCCTTCTTCTTCCCCCCTTCTTCTTCCCCCTTCTTCTTCCCCCTTCTTCTTCCCCCTTCTTCTTCCCCCCTTCTTCTTCCCCCCTTCTTCTTCTTCCCCCTTCTTCTTCCCCCCTTCTTCCCCTTCTTCTTCCCCCTTCTTCTTCCCCCCTTCTTCTTCCCCCTTCTTCTTCCCCCTTCTTCTTCCCCCCTTCTTCTTCCCCCCCCCTTCTTCGAGACTTGGGCACACCCACTGTCAAGGTCACTGCTAACTCCACCACTGTGGCCCTAGGCTCTGAGCTCCTGGTGGAGTTCTCAGTCACCAGTGACTTCCAGCAGCCCCTGCAGCTCTATGTGGATACCTGTGTGGCCTACCCTGGACCAGCGCAGAGCCAACCTCGCCTGCGTTACAACATTATTGAGAACTATGGGTGGGTGTCAAAGTGGGCTATGTTAGGGGCTGGGAGGAAAGTACTGACATAAACATATTCGAGGATTTGGTGATAGAAGAGGAAGATCTACATCAGGTAAAAATAATTAGCAGACACTGGGTTAAAGCTGATATCTCAAGCTGGAATGTTGCAGACAGAGCAGGAACTAGCCAGATACCACCAGGGCTCGATTTTGTTGACTAGCTAGTTGTGACTCATTGTCCTAAGGAAGTGTCAGTCACAAAGCCAATACAGAACGTCTCTTGCCACAGTACCAAGCCTACTTTCCTGGAGCATAGAAGGTGGAGGCCCATAATACGCCTCCTCCAGCTTTGTTTTTGGGTTCATTATTTTTCCCTTTGCTGATTCACCAAGAAGGTAACCAGGCTGTTGCAATGTAGGGAGACGTGCTTGAGCAGGCTATATATAGTTTGGGATCAAAGGTACAGATGCCCTCAAAAACCCAGTGGGCCATGTCCGGGACTGACTGTCCCTGGTAGAAAGATTGGCTAGAGGGTCTAAATTTCTGTGGCATCTGCACCCTAAAGACTGTTTCTCCTAGGGTGTCGGCAACGGAAGGGACCTTAGAGGCCATTTATTCTAAAGCCCTTATTTTACACAGGGGAAAACTGAGACTCAGGAGGGAAGAAACTTGGCCAAGGTCACAGAGCCAGTTGGTAGTAGAGCTGGACTTTAAACCAGTTTCTCCTGGCTCCCTGTCAGATCTGTTTCTCTTAGGCCTGTGGTATAGAAGGTTTTAGGGTGGTGGGAGGGCTTGTTTCTAGCCTGTCTAGATGTTCTTATGGCCAGAGGCCCTTACGTGGCAGCCTGGGTGGGGCAGGGCAGGGCAGGGAGGTCTCTTCCTCTCCAGAGGGAGCTTAGGACTTTTTCCTACCAGGAAACAGTCTGTGTCTGAGACAGCATGAATTCTTTTTTTTTTTTTTTTTTTAAAGCAATTGGGGTTAAGTAACTTGCTCAAGGTTACACGGCTAGTCATTATTTATGCGTGGGTGCTCATTTTCTGAGGCCGGATCTGATCTCGGGTCATCCAAACTCCGAGGCTGGCGCTCTTACTCACTGCGCCACCTAGCCGCCCCTACAGCATGAATTCTAATGGTGCCTTCAGCCTTGGTTCAGAGGACTTGGTTTTAGGTCCAGCTCTGCTGTATGACCTTAGGGGAGTCACTTGTCCATTCTGTTTTTCTTTCCCTCATCTTTAAAATGGGATGGTCCCTGTTCTGCTGCCTTCTCCCTGTAAGACACAATTTGTTCACCACTGAGGGGATGCCTTTTTTTCCTCTGCTTCCTTCCATGTAGGTGTTTTGTGGATGGCCGGGAAGCTAGCTCCCAATTCCTGCCCCGGGCAGCCCCAGAGACTCTGCTTCTTTCCCTGCAGGCTTTCCAATTCACCGAGCTAGACTCAGATGTGAGTGAGGACTCTTCTTGGCCTAGAACGGAATCCTTCCTGAGCTTCTGCCCCTAGCTGTGCAAGGGACCTAAATGCTGGGTTTTTTCTTAAAACAAATTTTATTTTTGTCTTTATTTTTACAACATTATTATCCTTATTTTACAACTATGGAAACTGAGACAAACAGAGGTTAGGTGACTTACCCAGATGCATATAGCTAAGTGTCTGAGGTTGGATTTGAACTGTTTTCCTAACTCCAGACCCAGAATCCATCTATTGTGCCAGCCAGCTGCCTCTAAACAAGCATTAATTAAGCACCTATTGTATATCTGGCATTGAACTAAGGTAGGGGTAGGGAGGAGACCAAAAAGGTATAACAATCTGTTGTCTGCACCATTCTGTTCCAGTTGTTCCCCACCTCTCTTCTGCAAAGAATGCATCTTTTAGTTTTTATTTTTTGATCATTTTTATTATTATTGAAATTTATTTTTATTATTTTTTATTGTTATTTTTCCCTAATTACTCAGAATTGGCTTCCTTTCTGGAATCCTTGCATTTACATTGCTGTGGTCACCATTTCATTCTCTCGGTTCCTCTCAATCTATCTCTGGATCAGTTCATCCATGTCCAGAGGCCTGAGTCTAGCCTGAGGCTCCAACTCTTACCCAGTCTGTCACCAGGCTTCTCAAGAATATCAGGCTCAAATATTTGAAGGAAATGGGAACTTTCATTTGGAGCTGAATGACAAAAAAGAAGCTTTCTTCCCACCCCCATCTATCCGTGGATCCCTTGGGGAGCCCCTCCCCCACTGGGAACGGGGCTGAGTATGGAGCGCTAGGCATAGCAGGGGTGCTCCCTATGCCCATTCTTCCTCCCCCTCAAGCCTACTTCCTGTCCTGCAGGTCTATCTTCATTGCCACCTGCTGGTGGGGGACCCCAAAGTCCCCTGTGACAGCATGAAGAAGGCCTGTTCCTTCTACAGAGAGACAAACAGGTAAGGTCACTGCAGGACTGGGTCCCAGATTGGAGCCCATGAGACCAGGAAATAAGTGGTCCCCGTTTTGGGCAAAGCTAGCCTTGCTTAGGGAGATGGCATCCTCCCCTGCCAGTCAGGTGATTTAGCACCAGATGTGGGTTCAAATCTTCCTCAGACACTTGGTGACCATGTGACCCAGGATAAGTCATTCCCCTTTCTGGGCCTTGGTTTCCTCAGCTGTCAGATGAGGAGGGTTGGATTACAAGGCCTCCAAGTTCCTTTCCAGGTCTAACTCTGACCCTGTGAGAGGCCTGGTGGCCTTAGGGTGCTGTGTTATCTTCATTTTGGCCACAGGGCTACCCCTGGTGGTGCCACAGGCTTTGGAGAGCTCTCTTCCCTTCTCAGCACCTTGTTGTGGCACCTCATTGTGGAGGTGGGCACTCTGATGGCACCTGTCCAGGTGCTTGTCAGGGAGTGATGATCCCAAAGCAGCAGACCAAAGGGTTACTGCCCTAAGTTCAGGGTGATAGGGAGCTATTGGTGTCATGAGCAGGGGAGTAACCTGGTCAGCTGTGTCCTTTAGGTGAATCCTAGCTTTGTTCTTGGGGGTGATGAGGGCATGGGGCCCTGGATCTGTGATGCTTCCTGGGCTGCTTCTGTGGCTGGAGGGGGCATGACCACCATGGTAGTCAGAGTTGGGCAGGGAGTCCCTGGGCCCAGCTTAGGCTGCTTCCCACGGCCACAGGTGGGTGCTTCTGGATGACCCCTCCATGAGCAGTATATGCCACTGCTGTGAGAGCCACTGCCTGCCCAACCGGCCCCTGCACAGGAAGGATCTGGCAGGTAGGAGCTGGCTCTGCCCAGCCACCCCTTGGCCTTGTGGGCAGGGAGAGTTTGGGGTTAGAGGAAAGGGAGGAGGGAGGGGATGGGGCACATGTACTGGGGTGGGAGGGGGCAGAGAATGATGGGGAAGGGGGGTGGCCTCTGCCTTTCAGGGTCTGGGGGGCCCTCTGAAGTTACTCATGTACAGGTCATAAAGGAAGACTCCTCTCAGGTCTCAGCTCCTCTTCTGCTCCTGAAAGACAAGAGTAACAAAGGCAAGTGAAGGGCAAAGGTTATGGACTACTACGGAAAATCTGGGCCAGTGGCCTGCTTAGGATCCTGGCTCTGAGCTGGACTGGGGGGACCAAAGAGATGGCTGCATCCAGTGCTCTCATTTTACAGAAGGGGAGACAGTTCTAGAGAGGGACAGTGGTGCTATGGGTCATATATAGTTATGTGTCACAGGATTCGAACTCAGATCTTCTTGTTCTCAGTCCAGTGTCCTGTGAGTTGTGCTCTAAGAGTACAGGTGCCCTCCTGCCCTGCTCAGTTCTCCCTGGTCTTGTAGGAGAACCATAGAATCCCAGAGGCAGAAATGGGAACTTAACTTTCCTCCAGCACTTGTTTCAGAAGGGGAAACTGAGTCCCAGAGGGGAGAAGGGCCTCAGTCAAAGAGCCGGGTCTGGACCTCTGAGGGCATCTAGCCTAAGCCCTGTTCAAAATGAGATCCCCCAGAACATTCCCAGCGAGGGGTCATCCTGCTTCTGACTGAGGACATTCAGGGAGGGCTTAGGGAGGCGGAGGGAGCTCGCTGGCCCCAGGAGCCATCAATCATGAAGCACTTAGCCCAATGCCTGGCACACAGTAGGTGCTCAATAAATGTTCCTTCCTTCCTTCCTTCCCCTGTGATTGTTCGGTAGCTCCCCTTCCACATCAAACTGAAATCTGCCTCCATACCCTTCATTACTCCTGGTTCTGTGCTCTGGGGTCACATACCTCCCCCTCCCCCATATGACAGTCCTTCCCTTGAGGACCACTGTCAGATTCCCTTCCTTGTCCCCCCTTCTCCCTCCTCCAGATTAGACATTCCCAGCCCCTTCTCCTGATGCCCATTTGGCCCAGGCTCCGGGCCCTTCCCATCCTGACTACCCTTCCCTGGGCTTTCTGCAGCTTCTCTCAGCCCATGGCCCTCAGAACTGACCTCAAGGCTCCCCGGGAGGTCTGGTAGGGGCTACAGCCTCCCTGTTCTGGAAACCAGGCACCTCTGAAAAGGCCTTGAGGCACTTTTGTGTCAAGGTCAAGGATGCCCAGAACCCCAAGCCCCCCTGCCTGAGATCTTGGTTGTTCCTTGCTTCCTTCAAGGCAGGGCTGAAGCTGGTTCAGGGACACCCAGCAAGGCCTGAGCAGAGCTAGCAGCTCAGGCCCCGGCTGGCCAGAGTCGTCTCCTGCTTCGGTTAGAGTCCCTGACTGTGGCTGTCTGTGCCTGGGCTCTGCCAAATACCTGGTCTAGTAGGCGACCTTCCCTGGGCCGTACTTTCTTCATCTGTGAGATGGTGATAGTTCCTGCCTAAAGTTATGATTAAACGAAGAGGCATAAACATCAGCAGTCCTATTTCTGACCTCGGGTTGGGCCACCTGTGACTCATCTCAGTTTCCCCCCCTCCCCCCATTCCAGGAAGCCCCTAAACCTCCTGCTGCTGATCCTGAGCTCTCTGCTTTTTGGGGGCAACGTTACTTGCCATCCTGGTCACAGCCTTCTGTGTCCACACCAGAGTTCAGCAAAGGTCTCAGACCTGGGCCTGCTAGGCGTCTCCCACGGGGAGCTCTGTACTCTGCCCACCCCCCCAGAATGCCTGAGGGAGAACTTCTCAATAAAGGCCTAGAACAGTATGCCCGGCTCCCTGTCTTTTCCATGTCTGGGATGGGGGAGAGAGATTTCCTAGGGTCATAGCCTTGGAGGCCATATCATTTTAGAGATGGGGAAACTGAGGTCCAGAGAAGGTGACACAGATTGAAAGCATCTGAGACTCCGAGGGCTACATGCCCATTAAGTGTCAGAGGTAGGATCGGTCCCTGGGGGGGTCTCACCTTGCTGTGCCCAGAACAGAGGAAAAGCAGGCAGATGGCTAGTAGGCCCTTATCAACATCTCTGCTGCAAGGTGGGTGAAGGCCTAGTCTCCAGAAGGTTCTTGCCAAAGCTGGGAAGGGCAGTATGTTGTATGTCTTTCAGGTTAGAGGCAAAAAGGGCTGGGTTTGGGCAGGAGGGACATGGGTTCAAATGTTTCTCAGTGAATTAGCTGTGATCAAGGGCAAGTCAGCCTGCAGGTGATGATGTCACCTATGAGGTAGTTAACAATAGGAATGGGCTTTTAGCTATCCACCCATAAGTTATCGGGGTTCCACAGCACATAGAGTGGGAAAGCCTAGAGTCAGGAAGATCTGAGTTCAAATCCAGCCTCGGATACATACTAGCTATAACACGGGCAAGTCACTTGACCACTCTGATTCTCGTCTGCTACAAAATGGAGTTAAAAGTAGTCCCTGAACTTCCTAGGGTTTTGTGAAGACTGAATAAGGGTAACAGTGGTAACAAATGCTCCATAAGTATTAGCTGCTATTATCCCAGACCTCTGGGTCCACAAAGGCTGGCTCTCTGCTCGGGGGGAGGCATGTGGCTACCAGGCCCCATTTTGAGAGTTCCGGACTCTTCATACAGTATTTTAACATCCCTTAAGAAAGATGGCCTTGGCCATGTACTGTTTTCACTTCTGGGCTCTGAGGCCACTCTCTAAAGGCTGTTTTTCATTTAAAAAAAATTAAATTTGGGGTGGCTAGGTGATACCGTGAATAGAGCACTGGCCCTGAAGACAGGAGGACCTGAGTTCAAATCCGGTCTTAGTCACTTAACACAAAACTAGCTGTGTGACCTTGGGCAAGTCATCTAACCCCAATTGCCCTACCTTCCCCCTCCAGAAAACAAAAAAAAATTAAATTTCATTTTTTTCAATGAACAAAAATGGATTTTTCTCTCTCCTCCAACACTGCCCCTCCCTCACTGCAGGGAGGGAGAGAAACCCTTGTGCCAACAAGATTAATTAAACAGAAAAAGGGCCTGCAATGTCCTTGTTCAAAATCATGGTGCCAGGGAGTCTGTCCCCCCTCCTGCAGAAGGTGGGCAGCTGTGGTGGGCTTCTTAAGGAGAGCGATTGTGTTTTTCAGAGTTACTAATCCTGACAATGCCATTGTAGGAACAGCCAAAATCACTTAAACAACTACTATGTGCCCGGGCCTGTGCTAAGCATTGGGGTTGCAGAGAAAAGCAACAGACAGTCCCTGCCCTCAAGGAGCCCCCAGTCTAAAGATGGAGACCATGTGCCCCCTACTGGGGATGGAGAGGAGAATCTGGGGCTCCCAGACAGGGACGGCAGGAGATTTAAGGAGCCTGCCAAGAGATAGGATAGAGCTGGGGCTTCAGGGAGCTGTCCAGGTGCTGATGGGCCTTGGCCCAGAGGGTCTTCTCCCCAGGCTCCCTGGGCCAGTGAAGTCCCAGGGGTGGCCGCTGTCCCTTAGAACAAGGACCCCTGGGCCTTGGGGTTCATTCCCCATCTTCTGCCCCAGGGTTGTCTGGTCTTGCTCTCTCAGTCTTGCCAAGATAAGGCTGACCCCCTCAGTCTGCCTAGGGCCCACCCAGGGGAGAATGCCTTGGGTTTCAGTTCTCCTCACTGACCTGTGACCCTGTCCCTTCACCCTTGCCCTGCCCTACCCTGGGCCCCTGGGAAGGAGCAGTCACTCATGTCTGTGTGCTTGAAGGTCCACAAAGGAATGTCCTCACACCAGCCTGTCAGGGGAGCTGCCCTGGGCCTGGCCTCTTTTCTGCAGAAGGATAAACTGAGACCCAGAGGTAGGGGTCCCTTTCCTGGGGTTACCTGAGGGGCCTCTAACCTCCTTGCCACTACCCCTCACTGCTGAAGTGCAGCCAGCATCATGGCCCCTGGGGCTCCTCCACAGCAGGGAGGAGGCCATGGCTCTGGGTCTCCTCTGGACTCTGCCCCTGCCCACCTGCTGAGCCTTGAGCTGGCCCTCTGAGAGCTCCTTGTCCCCAAGTGCAGCCTGCAGCTGGCCTTCCAGGTTAGCCTGCTGTCCCTCGGCCTCCTCCAAGCTGGTCCGGAGCTCCTCCCGCTCTTGGTTCAGGTTGTCTAGCTGCTAGAACAGGGCCCTCTGCTTGGCCTGCAGGGACTGGGGGGGACAGAGGGCAGAGGCCCAGCTGGCATGCTCTCTGCCTAGGCCAAAGTGGTTCCCAGTTTCCTCAGCTCATTTGAAGGCCAGAGGGAGGAGGGCACTTAGGAGCAGGGCCCAGCTGGGAAGGAGAATTTGTGGGGGAAGCCAGGGCCTGGCTCCCAGGAAGGACAGCTAGGGCAGCCATTTTCCAGCCCCCTCAGGCCCAGAGGAGATGACCCGAGGTCTGGCTGAAGCAGGCTGCCAGGCCCATTCACCAGCCTGTGCCTGGCTAGGCTCTGAACTGCTCAAAGCAGCCCCCTTTAGCCAGGTCCCCAAACCCCTGAACTCATCCCTCAAGTCCTCTCATCGACCCCAATACCTCTGCCAGCTCAGTATAGTCCCATCACTGACCCAGTCCTAGACCAGGAGCTGGATCCTCCAGCCCAGACGCCAGCAGGCTTTTCCCTGGGCCCCAGGCCCCTCTGTTCACCCCTCCCTCCCTCCAGCAGCTCCAGTTTTCCCCCTATTTAACAATATTTTATTTTTTCCAATTACATATAAAGATAGTTTTCCACATTCACTTTTATAAGATTTTGAACTCTAAAATGTCCCCCTTCCTCCTCCCAAGAGAGCATGCACTCTGATAGAGGCTACACACACACAATTATATTAACCATTTCCACATTAATCATATTGTGAAAGAAGAACCAGAACAAATAGGGAAAACCACAAGAAAGCAAAACCCACAAAAACAGCCTGCTTCGCTCTGCATTCCGACTGCAGCTCTTTCTCTGGATGTGGATGGCATTCTCCATCGTGAGTCTTTTGGTCCTTGTATTAGCAGCCCCAGCTCTAACACTGCCCTGGGACCCCTCACTATCCCCTCCATCGATTTCACTGGACAGCATCTCTTGTAGATTCCACCGCTGCCCCCATCCCTTCTTGGTACCCTTGTTTCCTCTGACTCCAGGGCAGACCCTCTGCTGCCTCAAGCATCTCCCCATTCCAGGCCATTCAGCCACTCGGTCACCCTCCTCCTCCAACTCCTGGGAAGGGCCTTAGAATAGGGGATGTGGGAGCCGGGGGGAGGGGCCTCAGGACCATGAGCTATAGGAATAGGAGCGAGGTCCAAACCCCTCCTGACTTACAGATGGGGAAACTGAGGCTTGAGTGGGGAGTGAGTTACGCAGGGTCCAACAGAATTCCTGCCAGAGCCTCTACATAAGCATTTATGTCTGCTCTCTGCCAGGCCAAACGGGGACACAAGCACAAAGCCCCAGAGCAGTCCTTGACCTCAGGAGGTGCGCGTTCTGCAGGCAGAGACAAGACCCGGGCATGCACAAGGAGACATGAAAGCAGCAGCTGCTGTACTGGTGGGGAGCCAGGGCTTTCTGTAGCTCACCTCTGCCAGTCCTCACAACCCATCGAGGTCCCTCCCTCCATTTCACTGAGTCTCAGGGACACTGATTTATTTGCCCAGTGAAGCTGAGACTTGGACCCAAGATGTTTTGACATCCTTGGGCCGCGAGGTGTCGCCATAGTGCACAGAGTGCTGGACCTGGAGTCAGTAATACTCATCTTCCTGGATTCAAATCTGTCCCTTCTCCCTGTTTGCCTCAGTTTCCTCATCTGTAAAATGAGCTGGAGAAGGAAGTGGCGAACCATTCCAATATTTCTGCCAAGAAAATCCCAAATGGGGTCATAGACCGAACACAGACCCTTATCCCTTAATAATAGGGGGTAGGAAAAGAGAGGACACTGGGGGAAGGGAGCAGAGCAGCAAGATGGGGGGTCATCCCATAGAAACGATGGCAGCTTGTACTGCTGGACGGCTGCAGGCACTCCTTTGGACAGCAGGAGTGATATTATTCCCATTTTCTCAATGAGAACACTGAGCCTCAGAGAAGGGAAAGGCCTCTGCCAAGGTCACAAGGCAGAGAAGTTTGTGCACATCTTCCCAGTCTGGCCTGGAGCAGAGCCTGGCCCTTCCCTGGCTGGTGGGCCTCATCAGCAGTAGCCCGCTGCTTACAGAGGAGGGCTGCGCCTGGCCACAGCGTGCTTCCCCTCACCACAGTGACCTTGAGGCAGTGTTGGTGATCCTGCCTGTAAGGCCTGGGGCTGCCCTTGGGTTTGGGTGATCTTGGGGGTGTCTATATCCTGGTACTGATGTGGCTCTAGGCTGCCTTTGGCCTCTGGGGCCTTTCCCCATTCTTCTGTCTGTTGACTGCAGGGAGGGATCAGGGCCGGAGAGAGGTTTTGTCCTGGTCAGTTCCAGTCCACCTGGGCCAGAGAGAAGGCAACCTGGAGGGAGCGCTCAATGATCCATTCTGGTGCAGTCAAAGGAGGATGGGAGCCCAGGCTCTGGTGCTGACAGCAGATGACCTACCCTCTCTGGGCCCCTTTCCCGGTCTATAAAATGAGGGGGTCGGACTAGCTGACCTCACATTCCCGCTGTCCAACAACTGTCCTTTGTGCCACTGAGACCTCAGCAGCCTCAGGGCTTGTGTGCTCTCCCTGGCCCGTACATGGCATTCTCTGTCCATCTACCCGGCACTGGGATGGAGCTGGGGGTCACCAGGTGAACTCCCATTCACAGCCCATTGGAGGGCCAATGGGACCAGCTGGTCCAGAATTCCTCCCATCATTCCCTGCTTTTTGGGGATGACCTCAATATCTAAAGCCTAGCCCTACCCTAGTAGCTCCCTAGTCGGTGTCCTGGCTGATCCCTGCTCCCAGCCCTCTGTGTTGGAAAGGGAGAGCTCTGGGGCCTTCTGTGGCCAGGGGGTCCCTTCCCTGTAGTGACCCATTGGCCATGGGCAGTGCCTGCTGTGGCCTCTGGTCTGAGCCAGCCTCTCTGGGGAAGCTGTAGTGGAGATGGGGGAGGTGGTGTGCTAGCAAGAGCGGAACGTTCTCATTGGAAAGCAATTGTAGCAGAAACTAGTTACACATCAATAAATACTGTTTGTTTTTTTTTTAATTTAAAAAAAATCACGTGCCAAAGTGAATTGAGAGCTGATGTCCAAGCCAGGGAGACCTGGGTCCCCCTATTAAGGAGATGGTGTGGATACCTCTGGGTGAGGAATTTCACTTCAGTAACACAAAGCAACAATTGCCCTGGGGCCCTGGGAGGTGGAGCGATGCCTGCATCAAAATGGACCCAGGCTGAACAGAGCAGTGTGGAATGGTGAACACGAGCCCGGAGGGATCTGTCAGAGCAGGTCCCATTTATTGATCAGAGGGCAGGGTTTATATAATGAATGCAAAGCCATTAGCTCTTAGGTTCCCATGAGAAAATGTTTGATGTCCTTGATCATTGATGTTCATCTGTATGTTTTAATGTCCTTGTTCCCTTACATGCATCTATGTCTGGGTCATTGCTCGGTTATCAAGTCCTAAACTCCTGCAGGTCAGGAAGAGATGGTGAGCCAATCTTTAGACATAATATAGCCTTCATGGGGAGCTGGCTTGAAATCCTGGACCAGACTCTTCCCATGTATGGACCGGGTCAGAAACTGGCCCTCAACAGTGGAGTGACTTGGCCAGGGTGAGGCAGCCAGTGTATGTCAGAGATGGGGCTCCAACCCAGGTCTTCCTTGCTCCCAGGCTGGTGCCACCAAGCTAGGCTGCCTCTCTCCTGGGCACATGGAAGATAACCAGGTGGAAGAAGGGGCTATCTGGCTGAGCTTGAAAGAAACCAAGTAATGCTGCTATGAGGTGATGGTGAGGAGGGAAGGTATTCTGGGCATGGGGAGGCCAGAGAGGCTGGAGATGGAGGGCCATGGAAGGAAGGAAGGAAGGGAGGGAAGGAGAAAAAAAGGAAGGGAGGGAAGAAGGATGGATGGAAGGAGAGAGGAAGTAAAGGAAGGAGGGAGGAAAAAAAAGGCTTATTGGGCCAGACAGACTGTGGAGTCCTCCAAGGGGAGTGAGAGATCTATTTATGTATGTCTGTGTGTATAATAAATACACTTATATGTTCATATATATTCTTTGTGTCTTTACATTTCCAGATAGATGTTATATAACAGAAATATATATAATCTCATATTTTGTATTATGTATGTATATGCATCATTATACATGCACAATTTTGTATATATGTGTATATGTTGTATATGGAGGGGTTTGCAATTTCCTTCTCCAGCTCATTTTATAGATGAGGAAACTGAGGCAAACAGAGTTAAGTGACTTGCCCAGGGTCACACAGCTAGTAGATGTCTGAGGCCAGATTGGAACTCAGGTCTTCTTCTCCCTCCAGGTCCAGCACTCTGTGCACTGTGGCACCACCTGGATGTCCTAGACACACACACACACACACACACACACACACGCGCGCGCGCTCACACACACACACGCACACACGCACACACACACACACACACACACGTCTGCATCTCCAGCACCTGACACATGGTAGGTTTCAACAAATGTTTGTTGAATCCAGTTTAATGGTCTCTGGGGTCCCTTCTGAGATTTTCTTTTTTGACCCTCCCTTCCTCCTTCCCTCCCCTTGCTCCTTTCCCAATCTCTCTGCTGTAGCCTCAGCTGGATGAAAGGATGCTAAGGAAAGCCCCTTCCAACTTCGAGAGAGGGCTCTTTAACACGTTGCTGGTGCTCCTAAGGACAGTCTCTGCCTAGTCCTTCCTAAACTGTGATGCCCAGGACTGACCACAGAATTCCAGATTGGCTGACCAGGGCAGAAGGCAGAATGGCTCCTACCTTCTTATCCTTGGAAGCTCTTCCTCTCTATGCAGCTTAAGATCTAATCAGCTTTTTTGGCTGCTCCATTATGCTGTTGACTCACGTTGAGCTTGCAGTCCACTAACACCCTCAGATCTTCTTCAGATGAACTAATGTTTAATCATGCCTCCAGCCCCTGGTACTTGTGAAGTCAACTCCATCCCTCGTCAGACCCTTCTCATGTCTGCTATGTGATTCAGTGCAATACAAGTTATTTAGATATTGAGGTGGGGAGAAAGAAGAGTCCTTTCAGAACCCGATTCATATTTTTGGTAGGTACATAGGCACCTGGGGCCCCGAGAGAAGAAAGCTGGAGACGACTGGGTAGGGAATGGAGTCATCTGGGCCAGAAATGCCATATTTAATTGCTAGTTCTCTAAAAAAAATGGTTAACATTTTCTCCATTACTTCCTTAGATCAGCCTATGAGGCCCTGATTCTTGCGTGCACCAGTTTCTAAGGCATATGTGCTCATGCTGAAAACACAGCGATTGTCTCTGCCAAGCCTGTGCAGCTGGCTCTCGCCCACCCCCGTATGAACCCAATCTGTTTGGTGGCTCACTAGCGGGAAGTTCCTCTGAATTTTCTCTCTGTACCCCAGCCTTCTCATCTGTTAAGTGGGCATGATGTAAGAGCAGGGATGCCAAGGTGACTCTCCCTTCATTCTCCACTAGAGTTCCTAGGTGAAGGGAGAGCACAGGCCGTGGGGGTGCAAGAGGTCTGAGCTTTGTGGTCTGAAGGTAAGCCTGCTGGTGGTGGGGGATGGGACAGAAGGAGCAAGCAGGTCTGCCCAGGTTCTGCCTCTCTCTTCAGGCCTCATTCTCCTGGGGCCCGAGGAGGCCAGCTCTGCTCTCTCTCTCCTCATTCCACAGGACAACTGACAGTGTCCCATCTCTGACGCTGACCAGCTGTGTGGCTCTGGGCAAATAGCCTGACCTGTCTGTGCTTCAGCTTCCTCATCAATAAAAGGGCCCCTTTTGAGCCTGGTTTGCTCATCTGTAAAATGGGCATGAGAACACCAGCTTCCCTGGCTGGTTGTGAGGGTCAAATGAAACGACCCATGTGGGACACGAGACAAGTATGAGCTGTTATGGTCGTTATAATGGACCTTGGTTTCTTCCTCTGATTCAGTGGATCCCCAAATTCTTCTTGGCTCTTGGGGAAGCAATGGGTCACACTGGAAGGAGCACTGAGTGGAGTCAAAGGACCTGGGTTTGAATCCTGACACTTGCTCCTTGTGTTTCCTTGACAAGTCACTTATCCTCTGTGGCCTGTTTTCTCATCTACAAAATGGACCTGTGAGGTCCCTTCTGGTTCTAAGACATCAATGTGACTTTGGGCAGGTCATTTCCCTTCTCTGGGCCTTAGTTCCCAGCCTCTGCCCTGCTAGCTTTAGATACAGAGTTCTGTGACTTCCTGGCTAAGGATAGTCAGAAGAAGTACATACACCACCTCTGCTGCCTCCCCAGTCACTTTTGGAGTGGGTCACCCAGTGAAGTCACAGGGCCTTTCTTCTCTGCTGTAGAATTTGGAGAAAGCAACATCTCCCAAAGTTGGGTGGCTTGTAAGACCTGGGGTCAGAACCTGAAGGAAAGTGTGAAATCGGGGAGGGGCCCAGAAAGGAAACAGCGCATCATCACACACAGGGTACTTTATTGGTCCACACCCCTACTGGAAGGGCTCCTCAGCCCCAGCCTCTGGGCTCCTCTTCCCTCTCTCCTCCCCTCTTCTCCCACCCCTTTCCTTCCCACACATGCTTCACTTGGTTATCAAAATCTTTGAACACATTAATCATTCCTTTCCTATTTCACCTGTGTACCTAGCCCTTACAGTTTGTCTATAGAGAAAAGGGCTGGGGGACCTTGAGCAAGTCTCTTCCCCTTTTCCTCAACTCAGTTTCTCCCTCTGTAAAAAAGGCTGTTGCGGAGTTCTCTAAGGTCCGCCCCCAGCTCCAAATCTCTTTTCCAAAGACTCATCGCACCTCTGGCATTCCATGTTCTACCCCCCAGCCCCAAGCTCTGGTATGCTCTGTCTAAAGTTCCTACCAGCTCTAATGATCTATGACCCCAATGTTTCTACAGAACACCACACCTTTGACCTCTCTTTAGTATTGCTAAATCACTCACTAGAGGATGGAGGGGAGGACTGGCAGGCAGAGGGTGTGGGGAAGTGGGATAATTAAAGCTGGGCTGCCCAGGAATTTCTTTTCCCAACACTGTGTAACCAATTCACAATATTATTTTATCAGTTTAATCTCTTCTGGGCTAGGGTGCTAAATTTTGGGGGAGTGGCTTGGGTACCTTGGGGAAAGCCTCATCGAAGGCCCTTCCAGGATGATTTTCCATGGGGCTGTCATGAGCATTCACTTTTATTACAAGATCACCTTCCCCTCCAGCCCCTTTTCCTACAGAGAGTTTCTTCCACCCACTCAGGCAAGGCTTCAGTAGAGAGAAGGAGACAGTATACTAAGGACAGGGAGAATCATTTAAGTCAATGGAAATCTGAAAAATCAAGATCTGGTGGAGGGGACTTTTGAAAGGTGAGAGGAGAAGTCCTGTAGAGAGTGGGCATTTGGCCTGTCTAATGCAATTTACCTACAGAGACATCCCACAAAATAGAGATACCCAGTATAATACAGAGAAGTCAGAGATAACCCACAGTGTGGGCTTTAACTGATTGATATAACAGACAATGCACATTAACCTAAAAGAAGCCGCCCATGGAATGTAGTTAACTAACTAAGCTGCCAAGTTAGTTGTTAACCTAGAGAGGTAACTGACACTGTTGTTAACCTCTAGAGATAACCAAGAAAACAGAAGGAAGTTGACCAGGGGAATTGACAGAGGAAAACTAATCAAGGAGAATTAGCAAAGAGAAATTGACCTTGCTAAATTAACTTACAGAGGTAATTGACAATGTTGTTAACTTCTAGAGATAACCAAGAAAACTGACTGAAGGGATTTGGTAGAGGTGGATTACAGAAGAGAATTATCTAAGGGGAATTGACTGAGGGGGATTGACCCTTGTCAAGTAAACCTACAGAGCCTAGCTCTTCCTCCTTACTCAACTGAGCATAATTAACCCTAGAGCTGCACAACAAAGTGAGATTAATCCAGAGAAATAATGTATAGAGCCCAAAGAGGAAACTGATTGAATGTACATAATTACCCCCAAGGGAGTAGTTGCCTTGTAGACCCAGCTAAGAAAGTTTATAGAGATAATTAGGAGATTATAGCTTACCTAAAGAGCTACTCTAATGGTGTCATTAACCTCTAGAGATTACCAAGAGAGTCTATGGAGAAACTGACAGCATAGTTTACTGAGAGAGTACCCTACCTTCCCAGTCTATCGAACCCAGTGATGCTACATGGGCAGTGACTGTATATAATTAACCAAAAGAGGTAATTGAGAGTATGATTAACTGACAGATTGCTCCCCCACCCCAGAGTTTAATTAACTTATAGAAGTGAATAATAGGGTGTAGTGAATAGGGGGGTACTGTGAGTCATCCGTTCCTCACCATTCACTTCCATTGCTTGACTGACTCTCCTGCCCCCCAACCCTTTATGTTCAGATGGCTAGATGGGTGTGTACTCCTTGTCATACTTCTGCATTCCCTCATCTGGGAGCAGCACCTCCACAGTGAAGCTGACCTTCTTGGTGTGAACAAAGCTGTAGGTGTTGTCAAACCTCAGGACATCTATGGGGACAGAGACAGAGAGACAGGTGGGCAGGCAATGGCAGCTACATTCTCCTGAGCTTGGAGAGTTGGATTCTCCTCCTGACTGTGTTTATTGGTCTCAGTTGGACCAACTTCCTCCTATCTGTGTTCTCTTTGCCCTCCTTCTTCCTGAGCCTGTCACCCAACACTGATTCCCACCTGGCTCCTGCCCCAGCCTGGCTTAAGCTGTCCCAGTGGGGAGAGGCCATAGTGCCTGAGCCCATGGGGTTGTCTTGGCACTTGGCAGCCTTGGTAGTGTGAATACCCACAAAGGAAATGTAGCAGAAAGGGTATTTATTTGGCGTCCTCCCTCTCACTTATTAGTTTTGTAGTTGTGGGTAAGTCACCCACCCCCCTCTTTGAGCCTCAGTTTCCTTCTCTGAAAAATGGAGATAAAACTCCCTCCCCTGACTTTCTTGTATTTATTGGGAAGGTGGAATTAGATGATAACCGTGTAAACTTTAGAACACTAAAAACATAATCTAATATTGTAAACCCCATGGCAAAGAGCAGGGTCAGAGGGTCATGGCATTTAGAACAGGAGATGCTACCGGCCACTTGGTTCAAGTCCCCTCATGATGTAGAGGAGGAAACTGAGTCCCAGAGAAGTTAATGACTTCTCGAGGTGACACAGGGAGTAAATAACAGCTGGGATTTTAACCCAATTTCTCTGATTCCAAATCAATACACCAAACTGCCCTGTCCCCTTAGAGCATGGTGATGGATGGGCCGGCTGCTACCATAGTCTTCCTTATAGAGAGATGGAGAGGTGGGTTTGGGGAAGGGGGTGTGTGTATATGAGAGTCTGGGGGGATTAGGGAGAGGGGGAAAGGGAGGGGAGGAGAGGAGAGGTCCTGGGAAGGTGGAGGAGGAGGTAGAAAAGCAGACTTACACACTCCAGGCTCAGTGCAGGTGAGACTCCCATCCTCAGGAACCATGTGTGCATTGTATCTCTGGCTGGCAAGCACCTCCGTCATCTCCCCAGCTCTCTGTCGCTCCCCCATCTTGGTCTTCAGGAATACCCCAAAGCCTACATCTGCCCCATCAGACATGAACTGCCACCTGTGATGGAGCCAAGAGCCTTGTCATGCACCAAGTCTGTGGAAGTGTGCCAGGAGCCTGGGCTGGCAGAGGCAGGCCCCTTACCTGAGAACACAGCCGGGAAAGAGAATCTCATATTCCACCTGATGAGAGGAGCCCCTGCTGATCTGTACTGAGTGCTCGTACTGGGTCTTTACCTGGTCCCGCACGTACATGGATTTGGGGATCTCGCCGCCATAGTTAATCTGGAAGCAGAGTCCAGGGTGAGTAAGGCCATTGGCACTACCCGCCTTCATTCTTCTCCCCCCTTCCCTGCTCCTTCCTCCCCCAGCCTGGCCCGGGGAGCTGTACCTTGGTTACACACTTGGGGTTCCCATCGGGGTCTGTCAGTGTTCCCCCAAATTGTACAGGTAGCTCCTCAGGGCTGATGAGCTTCAGCAAGCCCTCCTTCCAGTTGGCTGGGGGAGGGGGAGGAGGAGAGGGACAGTGGGTTATCAGGTGTGAGTGAGAAGCTGCTCGCCCTTTGTGGGTGTGCTCTGTTAGCTCTGTCACTACTCTGGGAGTCTCTGGGCAGCTTTTCTGTCCTGCTTGATTGCTTCTCAGGCTGCCTGCCCTGCTGGGCAGCTGAGCAGGTGCCTACACTAGGCTAGGTAGCTTTCTATACTCTCCTGTCAGCTCCTGCCAGGGAGGGATCCGGCCATGTCTACACAAGCTGGCATTCTCCACTTATGGGCCTGGTGACACATGGAGATGTAGACGATTTGGGGTGTGTTCATAAGACAGTGTTGCAGCCAGGGTCAGCCAAGCGATTTTCTTTCTTTTCTTTTTAAATCAACCTTGAAGGGGCGGCTAGGTGGCACAGTGAATGGAGCACAGGCCCTGGAGTCAGGGGGACCTGAGTTCAAATCTGACCTCAGACACTTAGCACAAAACTAGCCGTGTGACCTTGGGCAAGTCACTTAACCCTAATTGCTCTACCTTCCCCCCTCCAAAAAAACAAAAACAATCAAACAAACAAAAATAAATCAACCTTGAACAACTGGATCCATCACTTACCAGCTATGTAACAACCAGCTGTGTGTTATTTAACCTTTATGGAATGAGAAGGTTGGATTAGACTTGCAGGGGTGGGGACTTGTTGCTTTGAGGCCACATGTGGGGTCTTCAAGTGTGGCCCTTTGACTGAGTCCAACTTTGGATTAACCACACTTGAGGACCTAGAGGGCCACATTTTGGGGTTTGGATTCAAAGGGTTGCACTTGAGGACCTAGAGGGCCACATGAGACCTTGAAGCTGCAGGTTTCTCCCCTGACCCCCCCAGATTAGAGAATCTCTAAGGTCCAGATCCTGGGATCCTCTGAATATTTTCTCCTCCTCCCCTTCATCCTCACCCAGTTTGTTTTTGGAAGCAGTAGGAGGCTGTTTGAGCCCAGATGCATTATGTAGCTGCCTAGTAACCAAATGAAACCAGGTCAGAGCACTAGAGAAGAGATGGGGACTTAGTTACAATAGGGGAAAGCCAGGGGTAAGGATGAAGAGCTGACCACCTCTCTAGGTTCACTATTTGTCCATTAGTTCTATGGGATTAACTTTATCCTGTTGCATATTATTAACTACATTCCATCAATTGGCTTTGTGACTTCTCTGGCTACTAAAGTGAGGTTTAAAAGGGATAAAGGGGCTCCAAAAACCATTTTCACAAGAACAAGATGGGAGAAGAATGGCTAGATGTTCATTTGAAAAAAAAAAATCTGGAGGTTTAAGAGGACTACAAGCTCCACATTAATTAACAGTGCAATATGGCAGCCACAAAAGCTAATGACATCTTAGACTACATGAAGAGAGATTCAAAGTCCAGGAAAGACCAGGAAAGGGATGGTCCTTTTGGACTCTGTGTGGGCAGAGTCCATCTGGAGTGCTGGGGTCAGTTCTGGGTGCCAAAATTTAGGAGGGTCATTGACAAACTTGCTCCAGAGTAGGGAAGGGCCTTGAGTCCATGGCATATAAGGATAGGGTGAAAGCACTTTGGGTGCTTAGCCTGTACAAGAGACAATTTCAAGGGATGTGAAAGACATCTTTAGGTCTGTGAAGGATTCTGGGATGCTGGGTCAGGGACATATTTGGTCTCAGGATGCCTCGCTGAGTTTTTCTGCAGGGTCGCTCCCCTCAGGAAGCTTAGTGGTGTCACCATGCTCTCTGGGGGCTCTCTCTAGTGTGACTGCACTTTGTATGACATCCGTATCAGCTACTGCTTCAGGCTAAGTCTTGGTCAGTCCACTGTAGCTTAATTATGTCCTCAATTTTTCTGGAGGGAATTCAGCTTCTCTAACTTCACTGGTGGTCTTATGAAGGGTCTGAGATGGTGGAGATTTACTGTGAAACATGCCTATCCCTCATGGGCCCAAAGCTTTGGTGGGGGAAGTGATTCTTAGTCTAGAATTCTTGGACAGGTCCATTGGTGACAGGACTTAGGGAAGAAGGAGAAGAGAGAGGAGAAGGAAGAGGAGGAGTAGGAGGAAAATGAGGAAGAGGAAGTAAAGGAGGAGAATGAGGAAGAGGAGGGTCCACACTGGGGGAGGGCAGAGCTACTCACTTCCCAGGACGACAATCTTCCTGCGCGTGTCTTCACTCAGGAAGGGTTTCATGAGATTGTAGCCCACAGGGAATAGTTTGGTGGCTAGAAAGAGAAATGTGGAGAGACTGGATGAGTTCTGCAGCTACAAGCCTGAAGAAAGCTCTACGCTGGTGGTACAATGGCAAACCTGGACACCTCCAGACAATGAAAAGTCATTAAAAACCAATTGTGTGTGGCCCCTGGGCTCGCCCTGGAGTGGATCAAGTTTGTATGACACCATCCCTGCCCTCATGGAGCTTACAGTTAAATAGAGGAACAATGGTTTCTATTGAAGCCAGTCTTGGGCTGGGTGTTGTGGGGATTGGAGAGGAGGTGATAGTGCTCTCCCTCAAAGAGGGGGAACTAACGTTGGAGTTGTGTGAGATGGAACTAACATATGGAAAACAACAGGAGAAAGACATAGGATAGGGCTAAAGAGAGTGCTATTGACCCTTAGGCAGACTGACTGTGGTGCAGCAAGCACTGGGTTTGTGGTCAGGAAAGCATGGGTTCACATCCTGCCTCTGACACTTGCTGGTTGTGTGACCCTGGGCAAGTCACTTAATCACTGTCTGCCTCAGTTTCTTCACCTTTAAAATGTTGGTAATAATAGCACCTAATTACGTCTTAGGGTAGTTGTGACCATAAGATGAGGTGCTATTTGTAAAGGGCTTTGCAAACGTTAGAGTGCCATATAAAGGCTACTTCTACAATGACGCTGATGATGCCATATGAGCCACCACCCTGTACTGGACTTCTCTGTCCCCATTTTCTGGTCCTGGTCTCTCCCTCTTGTCTGGACCTTTGTGCAGGCCATTCTGTAATAGACTTCTCCCACATTTCCATCTGTTGATTTACACCCTCCTCTTGAGACCTAGTTCAAGTGCCTGTCCCCCATGAAGCCCTCCCCAAGCTGCCCAGGTGACTGTACCCATCCCTGATATCTCATGGCCCTGAAACCTTTCCTGATCCCCCTTCCCCAGCTCCTGGCCCTTTCCCCACTGAAATTACCTTTCTTATATTTTGTATCTGCTTTTATTTGTCAATGTTGTTTCCCTTGATAAACTGTAAACACCCTGAGGGCAGGAGCTGGTTCATTTTTGTCAAAGTTACTGTGAAGCCTCACCCAGTGACTGGCACAAAGTGGGTGTTTCATTGAAATGAATTATGGAGTCACAGATTTGAGAGACGAAAGGGTCCCTTTTTGGATCCAACCCCTAAAGGAAAGTGACGCCCAGTGCCCAGTGCCCTCCATCCTCTGTGCCCTCGGGCCAGGACATTTTCCTTTGTCACAGCTCTCCCTGTCTGGAACTTTCCCCTGACATAGAGCCTAATTCTGCCTCTTTGTATCTCCCGGGTCTTTGCTCCTGGCTCCTCCTCTCAGCTCAAACAGAACAATTGAATCAAAGCAGGGTGGGCATGATGTTGGGTGTTTTTCAGAGGAGGAAATTCTGTGGTAAAAGTGACTTGCCCAAGGTCACCAGGCTAGTAAGTGATGGAACCTAGACCTGAACCCAGATCTTGTAGTCCCCAGGTCAGTTGGTAACTAACTTGCCTGTGGTCCACAAACCCTACGAACCAATGAGTGTCTGTTATGTTTCTATTCTGGGCCATGATTTGGGCTCAGCACTGGGGCCAGAAAGGCAGAACCAAGATGATGTTTGCCAGTGTCTTGGGGCAGCAGTGCTGGCCCCCATCTAAGGACAGATGTGGGCATGGGCGTGGCTGGTGGCAGCCCAGCTCTATGCCACGGGCCCATGGGGTGGATCTCTCTGAGGGCAGGGTGTGTTCACACTTACCCTTGATAATGAGCATGAATTTGAGCCTCTCTGGGTAGTTCTCTTCCAGAAGACTGAAAAACTGTGAAGCCAACAAGGTAGGTGCCTATTAGACCTGTGGAGCCCTCTTCCCTGGGCTCCTGGTCACACAGAGCCCCCTTCACTCCATCCCTCCCAGCTCCGGAGTTCCAGGAAGCCAGAATCAGGGCACCTTGGAAGACAAGCCCTTCCATCCCCTGGGGACTTCCCCTTCCCCATGACCAGCCCTCTCTGGGTCCAGCCCAGGGAGACCCCTCTTTCAAAACCCTCTTCATCCCAGGCTGCCTGGATGAAATCTCTGAGCTTTGTGAGACCCGGGTAAAAGGCATTGAATCAAATTTCATTCAAATTCTGTTCCTGCTAGTAATAATTGCTGACATTTACATAGCACCAACTGCATGCCAGTCCACAGTGACTCCAAGTCATTTCTCTGACTTCCAGGGCAAGTCAGCACCACACTGAAGTGGACAGGGTACTGAGCTGGAGTCTTACCTCTGATACTTGAGATTGCGTGACTGTGGGCAACTCACTTAACCTTGGTGTGCCTTAGTCTCTTCATATGCCAATAAGGGTGGGTTGGGACTGATGCCCTGACGCAGTGATATCTACGGTTCCTCCCAACTCTAAACCTGTGACCTCAATAACCCATAGTCTTGGGGAATTAACACACTGACAAGTGCAGTGATTTGTTCAGGGTCTCATGGCCAGGTGGCTCCGAAGTAGGACCTGAGCCCAGGTCTTGCTGGCTCTGAGGCCATCTCTCTTTCCACTCTCTTAATCCCAGTTTACGGATGAGAACACTGATGCCCATGGGGACGAAGCACCTTCTCCAAAGTCACAACGTAGGAGTCAGAAGTGGGCTTTGGTCACATTCTCACTCCTGGGCAGCTCTCCTTCCTACCTGACCAAGCTCTCTCTCTATTCAAAAAAGGGATTTTGGGTTCTACCACAGACCAAACTCTCCTCTCCCTTTAGAGATAGCTCTCAGGGAGCGCACAGGTGGTGGGTCCTGCTCCTGAGCTTGTGCCCCCCAGCCCCGGGCAGCCTCACCCACCTCCTGGTATGTTTCCACCAAGGGCTTCCAAAAGTGCTTCAGGCCCAGCCCTTCACAGTCAAAGATCATCACAATGGTCTCAATCTTCTTCCCAAGCTGTAGGAAGAGGAGGGGACTGAGGAGCTCCTAGGAGGGGCTCCACCAGGTGGGGTGGGGGAGGGAGGGGAAGCAGAGGTGGGAACCCTCCAGGCAGAGGAGAGGGGGGTCAGGTGGTGGGAGGGGCCTGAGAACCGTGGACGACAGGGTTGGGAAGGGCTTTAGAACAGGGTATGACAGAGGTGGGAGGAGCTTTAAAGACCATGCTAAGTGAATGCCAAGCTAAGCCCATGGCCAGCTTTCTCAGCCCTCACCCAGGGTCCTTACTGCTGTTAGTGCCCTTCCTTCCCCAGCCCCAACCCTCACATTCCCTCTCCTTCCCTGGACAGTGCTGACTTCTGCTGTTCTCCTGCTGAGGCTGCTGCCCCCCAGGCCACACTCCCGGCCTCCAGCCTCACCTTCTCAGTCTGAAGGTCACACTCCCGTAGGATACGCTCACAGTCCCGCATTTTAGCCTTGAGAAAGTCCTGCTTGGTCACTGAGAAGAGGAGCCCCTTGGGGTCCAGGGGGCCAATAATGTCGTACCAGATGGGGCAGCCGTCCCGGTCGTAGCCGCAGAGGCCCCCTGGCATGTACTGCTGGATCACCTGGGCAAGGACAGACGGTGCAGGGCAGGGCCCCAGGTCAGGTGTGCTCAGCAGGTGGCACCTGGGTTCTAACCGTGGCCTTGCTGTGTGACCCTGGCCAAATCGCTTCCCCTCTCTGGGCTTCAGTTTTCCCTTCTATAAAATGAGAGATTGGGACCTGACCTCCGAGGCCCCTTCTGACTCTGAATCTATGACCCTTCCCTGGGCCTCAGTTTCCTCCTCTAGAAAATGAGGGAGTTGGACTCAATGACCTCTAAGGACCTTTAGCACATCAATGCAGCAGACCGTGGTGTGTGACACAGATTAGACACTTGCGGGGCTTTGGTGGCCTATGTTCTCCTTTGTGTGGATCGTCTCCCCAAGGATACAGATCACACAATTCAGCCATGCATACAGCAGGCACTCCATAATAGCACCTCCCATCTCTCCAGCCTTCTACAAAGGGATTCCTTGGACAATGTAACTAGTGCCAGCATCCCCATCCCCACGCCACAGTTAAGGAGATGGAGAAGCTTGCCTATGGGGTGTTAGAATCCGAACTCAGGTCTTTTGCCTTTGAGCCCAAGATGCTTTAAACTCCATTCTTCTTTTTAAAAATATATACATAACATTTCATTTTCCCCAATTACATGTTAAAACATTTTAAACATTTTTTAAAGTGTTGAGTTCCAAATTCTATCCCTCCCTCCTTCCCCTCTGCTCTCATGCCATCATTCTACAGTTGCCTCACAAATATACATGAGTGAATGAGTGGACGCAGGAATGGATTCGGCCTCTTCAGTGGTCCCGTCCCCGCCCTCCTCCCTGGGATGCAGGGGCTGCTTGGGCAGTCTTGCTTAGGCCTCACCTCTGGGGGTTGCCAGTCCAGGATGTGATCGATGTCCATGTTCTTCCGGAACTCCATGTACTACAGAGAGACAAGAGGCAGCCCATGAGGCCAGGCGGGGAGAATGGGAAGGGTGCGGGCAGTAGTGGGCAGCTCAGTTTGGAGCCAGTCATGAGCCAGACGGGGGACCGGGGAGACTCACCTTGCGTACCATGGCTTCTGACTTCTGCAGATCAAAGTTTCGAGCTGAAGGAGGGATGTGTAAAGACATGATTACAAAAGGAGGAAACAGGCATCATCATAGCAGGTCACAGAGACAGTGTGGTGGAGCAGGAAGAGAGCCAACCCCAGACCCAGGCTGACCTCTGTTCTGTACAGGTGGTGTGACCTAGGATAAGTCACAGCCTCTCAGGGCTCTCAGACAAGCCTCTGAGATGAAACAGTGCAGAGAAGGTCCATTGATTGAGGGAATATCTTTACCATGAAGATACTGAAATGATATGAATGAGATTCCGGGTCCCCTATTCCTATCTCCCTATCCTTAAGCAGTAACATCATGGAGCATTTTGGCCATTATAGACCCTTTTAAGGGTGAGGATTCCCTTTCTTCACAACTCTGAAATCAGGTTTACAGATGGGAAAACTGAGTCTCAAAGAAGCACAGTGACTTACCCAGGGTCACACAGCTAGTAGGTTGGGATTCAAGCCTGGGGCTCTCTTGACTTCAGTTCCAGCACTGGAATTTCTGTCCCCCTAAATTGCCTCAGATACTTTCTGTGCATTTTCTGGTTTGAGCCTCACCAGCCACCTTGTGAGTGAATTCGGTGTGAGTGTTCTTGTGGGCATTTTACAGGTGCTGAGATCGAGGCTCAAGGTGGCTGTAGCCCCCTAGACACAAAGCTAGAAGGGCTCTCAGAGGCCAGTCCAGGCCCCTCATTGTACAGAGGAGGAACCATGAGGCTCCGGGAGGCTGTGACTTGCCCAAGGTGACCTAGGTGCTAGGGGTGGGGAGCCTCCAAATGAACGGGCTGACTGAGGATCATTAACATTTACAGTAAATACAGCCCCTCCCCAGCCTCTCTGCCTTGCCCCCTTTGGTCCTCATCCTCACCCACATGTTGTCATTGTTATGACCATCATTGGTAAGATGGGTAGGGGGCAGACAGATTAGACTTTAGTGCTGCCCAAATGCTTGGGCTCCATTTTGCCAACATTACACATAGCACCCCCTGGCAGACTTAATCATGATCCTGCTACTCCCTTAACTTCCTTCCTCACCTCGGAGCCAACGCAGGAAAAAATAATCGTCAGGGTTGGGTACGTTGGGCAGTATGTCCTGGATGTTCTCCCGGAACTGTGGAGAGAGATGGGCGGCTCAGTCTGTTTCCTCACCAAGCCTGGCCCCACTTGGGTCCTGTCATATCCAGGCCTGGGGACCAATGGTCCCTTAACTGCCAGATCCAGTGGGCTTTTCTCAGTCCCCATCCTTGGCTTCTCTATAGCTGTTGACACTATCTGTCCATCACCTCCTCCTGGAGACTGACCTTCTCTTTCCTCTCTGGGTGACTGAAAGCCAGGCACGTGGGTCTCCTACAAAAACTGTCCTATCACACATGTAAACAACTTGGAAATGTAATTTTCTAACCTGTTAAAAAAACTCCCAGATGAGGAATTTCAGTGGGTTTCAAACCCATTGAATTTGTTAAGAATATTAAAAAACACAACACTTTCCAATTAAGTGATTTTTTGTTGTTGTTCTTTTAAGACTGGGTTTCCCAATCTGGCTCAAGCTGGAAGTGCAGGGTACGTTCATAGGCCTAGCCTATTGCTGACCTACTGACCTGGTCCATTTCTGACCTAGGGCTTTCTGTCCTTTTTTGGGTAGCCTGGTCTCCCCAGGTGCTGGTGGTTTATCATATTCATAACAAATTTAGAGTGGACACCCAGATAAGATGGGATTGTGGGGTTTCCCTCCTTAGAACCTTTCTCAGGTTTTTCTTCAGGCCTCAACATCATCCTACCTGATACTATGATGTCACAAGTGGGGACCAGCTCCATCTGATATTTAAATCCAGACTCCAGTTTCTACAGAGTTGTATTGTCCCAAAGTACTTGCTATACTTTATCTTGTTTAATTGCAGTGGGCCAGTCCCTTCCCTGCTGTCTGCCTCAGTTTCCTCATCTGTGAAATGGGGTAATGATGAACATCATGATAAATACCTGCTGGGCTCCTGTGAGGATTGGATGATGGGTACCCATATAGTGCTCTGTGCTGCCTAAAGGGCTGCCCTCTGTATTATCCATGGTTCTTATTTACTCTGAAGGCCTCACTCTCTAGGAGACAAACCTTCCTGTTTCAGTTTCCATCTTTTCATCCCTGAGTGCCAGCATAGGCAGGGCCCCCCAGGGATTTTCCCCTTATTCAAAGGCCCTGGATGGGGCCTCCCCTTCTCCCATTTGTTTCCCCAGGCACAAACTAGGATGAAAAGGCGCTGGCCTCTTTGGAGTCCAGGCACATTCTGTCTTGGAATGTAGAATGCTGCACACCCTGCCTCTCAGGGAGATTGTGAAAGCCATAGGAGACAGCAGCTGCCAGGCCTGCAAAGCACCATAGACATTTCTGTTGTTGTTCTGGGCCTGTGATTTTAGTGGTGCCTCGAGCTTCCAGTGTGGAAAGTCCCTCCATGGAGGAAGTTAGGATCCTAGATCTAGGGTGGTGGGGGCCCCAGAGATTATGGAGTCTGACCTCCTGGTCTTATGGACGAGGAAACAGATCCAGGGAAATGAAGTAAAGGCTCAAGGCCTTGGACTTAGCAAGGGCATCCCTGACTCCATCATAGGTACCTGCCAGGTGGAGGGAGGATTCAAACCCAGACCTTCCTGACTCTCTATCCCATGGGTTAAACCTCTGCTCTGGTACAGAAATACCAGCTGGTCATAAAACGGGCCTTCTGTTTGCTTTGTGTCCTTCCAGAGCTGTCAGAATAGCTGCGTTATCCTGGGACAATCAAACAGTGGCGGGGGGCGGGGTGTCTGTGTGAGTGTGTGTGTGAGTGTGAGTGTGAGTGTGCATGTGTGTATGTGTATGTGTGTGTACATGTGTGAGTGTGTGTATGTATGTGCATATGAGTGTGTGAGTGTGAGCATGTGTGTGCATGTGTGTGCACATGCAAGTATGTATGTGTGTTAGTGTGTGAGCATTTATGGTATGTGAGTGTGTGCACATGTGTGTTTGTGTGTACATGTGTGCATGTTCGTGAGTGTATAAGTGTGTGCGTGTGTGTATGTGTGTGTGTGCGTGTGTGTGCATGGGTGTATGTGTGTGTACATGTGTGAGTGTGTGTATGTATGTGCATATGAGTGTGTGAGTGTGAGCATGTGTGTGCATGTGTGTGTGCACATACAAGTATGTATGTGTGTTAGTGTGTGAGCATTTATGGTATGTGAATGTGTGCACATGTGTGATCACATGTGTGTTTGTGTGTACATGTGTGCATGTTCGTGAGTGTATAAGTGTGTGCATGTGTGTATGTATTGTGCGTGTGTGTGTGAGTGAGAGTGTGTGTGCATGTGTGTATGTGTGTGTGAGTGTGTGTGTATGTATTGTGCATGTGTGTGAGTGTGTGTGTGTGTGTGTGTGTGTGTGTGCTTGTATGCCTACATGCATGTGTGTGTTGGGGGGGTCAGGGAGGGACTCCCTTAGGGGAGGGGGGTGTTAGAGTGCCATACACCTGAGGAATTGTGACCTGAGGGACTGTGGCTGGAGAGGGCAGCTTAAGGGTGACAATGTGGGGATGGGGACTTTGCAGGAGAAAGCATGGCCTGGGATAAGCCCCTCCCAGGGCTGGAGGGGATGGGAAGGAGGCACAGCCCAGGATGCACACCTATCCATTTTCAGCCTTGGGACAAAGCTCCATCGACCCCTGCTAGTTTTGGGGCCAGATGGGTCCACCAAAGATTCATTTCAGACTCTCTGAGGTGGCTGTGAATGTGGCCCCGGGGATGAGTGGAGTCCCAGGTCTGAGCCCTGCCTGCCTCTCCCATCCTCTAACTTAACAGAAAGATCCCTGGGGCTGTGGGTGGAAAGAACACTGAGTTTGGGGTCTGAGAAACCTGGTTCAAAGTCCTCTTCTGAATCTACTTAGCTTTCTGACTTTGGGTCTAGTCTGGTCTAGTCTAGTGTGGGGAAATGGAATTTGAGAGCTGGAAAGGGTCTTAGAACAGGGGATGTCAGGGCTGGGAGGGGCCTGAGACCAGGGGATGTCAGAGCTGGGAGAGGCCTTAGACCAGGGGATGTCAAGGTTGGGAGTGGGCGTTTTGTTTTTTTTTGGGGGGGGGGTCCATAGAAGATAAAATGTCCTAGCTAGAAGGGACCTATGAATGTCTGGGCCTTCCTCTGTCTGGGCCTTGGTTTCCTCACCTATAAAATGAAGGAGTTAGGCTAGGTCAAGGGCTGTTGCCCTTTTTTGTGTTCTGGGCCCCTTTGGTAAGTTTGGTGGAGCTTAGATCCTGGAAGCCTTTCCCAACCCCTCCTAATTCTGGTGCCTTCCCTCTGTGGATCACCCCCACACTGGCTTCCACATTGTCTTGTCTGTCAGACTGGGAGCTTGTTGAGAGCAGGGACTGTCATGTGGGTTCCTTTGTACCTCCAGAGTACCTGGAACTCAGCAGGTGCTTAATAAATGCTGACTGTGGAGGGACCCTTTTACAGAACCACGTAGGTTCCCTACACTCACAGATGAAAGGCACCCTTAGGTTCAGTTACAGGTCAGTGACAATAGAGATGTGATCGTTTTCCCATCGAGGACCCTTGGGGATCAGCAGATCTTGTGAAGAATCCCTGGGCTGGGTGATTTGGGGGGGCTCATTCCAGCTCTACATCATAAAATGAGTCAGGGGTTATTATCCCCATCTGACAGATGAGAAAACTGAGGGCTTGAGAGGGGAGATGTCTGGTCCAAGGTCACTCAAGCCCAGGGTGTCTCTCCACAGGCCTAGAGCATCCCCCTCTCCCCTCATCCCCATATCACCTGGGGTCTCCCATCACCCACCTCAGGGGCTGCTTTAGGGAAGTGAACAGGGCTCCTGAGTAGGGAGTAGGCTCTCTCTCACCTTGGCCAGGGCCTCTGCCTGCTTGGGGCTCAGGTCCCCGACTCGCCCACTCATGATGATCGACCTTCTGTTCTCCTGTGCCTTCCAGGAGGATCCCGGCCAGACTAGGGCCGAGCCAGGGCAGCTGAGCTTTTGGCCAGGCTCTGATGGGCCAGCCTCCAAGCCCGGCCCCTTCCTTGGCTCAGTGCCCCTGCTGCATGTTACATAATGGAGATTAAGTGTGGATCCTCCTCCCCTCCCCCCCAGTTCCCTACCACCCCCTGATTGGGCCCTCCAACAAATGGGAGCCTGGGAGCCAGGGAGCCAGGGTTCAAGGCCAGGAGGGCCGAGCATGTCTGTCTTCACAATGGAATGTTGCACTGGGAACAGGGCACCCAAGTTCCTCTGGCTGGCTGAGGTTTGCCTTCTGAGCCCAAGGGAAATCCTGCTAGCCTGGGGTCCGGGGCCAGGCCTGGCTTAGGGCCTTCAGGACAGAAAGAAACAAGACACTCCACATTTAACAAAAGGAGATTTACTGATTAATAGCTTAGAAAAGTTACGTCCAAGGGGCTGAGGCTCAAGGGGCTTGGCCAGTTTTTAGGGGAAAAATAGCCTGACCCAGGGGTCAGGGAGCTCAGTAGCCTGGTCATCTGGTGACCTATCTGGGTGACTAGGCCTGGCTTTGCCACTGACTGCTCAGAGGCCTTGGACAAGTCCCTGCCTGTCCCCAGGCCTCATCCACCTCCTCTCTACATGGCAGGGGTACACTGAGTTGTTTTTAATGTTCGTGCTAGTTCTAGCAGGATCCTATAGCTTAAGCCCGGATGTTCTATGCCCTGAGTTATATGGCCTCTTCTCATTTAAGTCTACATAAGTCCCTTCTAGCTAGGACATTTTATCTTCTATGGACACCCTCCCCTCTCACCCCCCAAGGAAAAAAACCCACACCCACTACCAACACTGACATCCCCTGTTCTCAGGCCCCTCCCAGCCCTGACACCCCTATTCTAGGCCCCTCCCAGCCATGACATCCCCCATTCTCAGGCCCCTCCCAGCCCTGACATCCCCTGTTCTCAGGCCCCTCCCAGCCCTGACATCCCCTGTTCTAAGGTTCCTCCCAGTTCTGACATCCCCTGTTCAAAGACCCTTTCTAGCTTTCAAATTCCATGTGGTGTACTGGATAGAGAACTAGTCTTGAATCCAGATAGCTGCTGCCAAGGGATCCTGGGCACATCATGTCACCTCTCAGGACCTTACGAAACTCTTCAGACAATAAATTAGAGCAGATGAATTCTGGGATGAGAATATCCATACCTGGAAGGTCCCTTTATGGATGAAATTAAAGACTTGTCCCAACTACAAATGCCCACAAAGCCCCCTCTGCTCCTCAGAGACTTTCCCGTAAGGCTTCCCCCCGGGCACGTGGCTTTGTCCTTATCACACCCACACCCAGCAATGATCATTGTCTGAACAAGTGTCTGATCCCCTTCCTAGACTGTGAGAGTTCTCTGAGAGCAGGGGCTGTCACTGAGCTCTGTGCCAGGGGACACTAAATCAAGGGATGCTGGAGGCCCTTTAGACCCCCAGCTCTCAGCAAACAACAAATGCTCAATGATAGATTGAGTCATATGGGATTATGCTGTATCTCAATGCCTTATATCATGCATTATATCCTATTGAATAGCACCCCTCCCCTTCTCTCTCCTCTCCTCTCCTCTCCTCTCCTCTCCTCTCCTCTCCTCCTCCCCTCCCCTCCCTCCCTCCCTCCTCCCCTCCCCTCCCCTCCCCTCCCCTCTCCTCTCCTTTCCTCTCCTCTCCTCTCCTCTCTCCTTCACTCCCCTCCTCTCCCCTATCCTCTCCCCTCTCCTTTCTTCCCCTCCCCTCTCCTCTCCTCCTCTCCCCTCCTCTCCCCTCCTCTCCTCTCCTGCCCTACTTCCTTCTCCTACTCAATTCTATATCCCAACCTGCCCCCAGCTCACAAACAGCTTTTATTCTAGCCCTGTGACTTGCTGCTCTCCAAAGTTTCTGGGGACCTTTCTCCCTGGCCAGGGCTCCCCTATTCCCCTTGGCACCCCTCCCCCAATTCACATTCCAGTCTTCCTCCTTTCCACCCACTTCCCTGTGAAGCCTGAGCTTAGCCAATATATTGGGTTCCTTCCTTCCCCCTCCAGTTGTCCTCTCTAATCCCCAACTGTTTTCTCACCAGTCTCTTTTCCTCTCCCTAATCCCTTTAATTGGAGGTCCCAGGTTACCTGGGGAGAAGCCAAGAAGACAAGGGTGGCTGTTGGGTGGGGGCAGTGTGAGAAAGGTGAGGTAGCAGGGGTCACTGGGGCCTCCCAGGGCTAGGAGAAGATGGGGGGGCTTCTCAATACTTTGGGTGAGGGTCAAGAGGGTCTGAAAGGGTGAAGGGAAGCAAGGCAGGCTGTATTTGGAGTCAAAAGGCTTGGGTATGAATCCTAGCTTTGTCTCATGCTAACTACATAGCTTTGGGAAAATAACTTGTGGGTTTCTTCCCAAGTAACATGGAGTGGGGGCAGAGGGGAGGGTAGGAATTAGAGGAGACTGGGGAGGGCACCAAGTTCAACTCCCAGGTGGTCAAGCATCCTCTCCATAACATCACTGACACAAGTCACGCAGCTACCAAGGGAGAAGCACGGCCTCAGACTACAAAGACAAATGGGAAGCCACCCAGCCCTCAAGAAGTTTACATTCTACTGGGACCCAGTGGGACACAGAAATGAGCATACTTAAGCAACCAATAGGTGCTTATTAAATGTTTACTATGTGCCCCATTGCTTCTTCTTTTTCTTCTTTTTTGCATTGTTTGGAGTGGGGAAGGTAGGGTAATTGGGATTAAGTGACTTGCCCAAGGTCACATGGCTAGTTTTTGTGTTAAGCATCTGAGGCCGGATTTGAACTCAAGTCCATTCTCCTGACTCCAGGGCTGGTGCTCTATTCATTGTGCCAACTAGTCACCCAGCCCCATTGCTTCTTGAATGATCCCCAAGCCCACCCAAGTCCAGTGTTTGTTTTTCACTCCCACAAAATCACTCAAGGACAGAGCCAAGATTTCTTCTATTTCTCACATTCAGTGAGAAGAGTTCCAACCGAGGGCTGCCCCTGTTGGGTGGGAGACTGGAGACTGTGTCATACAGTGATAGAAGGAATTGGGGATATTCCATGTGAAGAACAGAAGAGCCAGGAGGAACTGTCATCAATAGCCAGATTCTCGTCGCCAGAGGACAGAGCCAGGAGCCAGGGGCAAACATTCTGGAAACACAGATTCAGGCTTAAGGTCAGGAAAAGCTTCCTAACAAAGAGAGCTGGAGCAAGGTGGAAGGGGCCGCCTCTGGAGGTGGGGGCTCCCTCGCCAAGGGGAAGGCTAGATGGTGCCCTGGGGAGACATGCAACACAGACCCCCGAGATGATTTGGAGACTGATTCTTGAGCCTACTGGCATCATAAGGCTCAAAGATTTAGACCTGGGAAGGATTCTAGATCATTCAGCCTTATGTCACAAATGAGAAAACAAGGCTTTCAGGGGTCTGTGTGATTCACCCAAGGTCACACAGGAAGTAAATGGCAGAGCCAGGATTAAGCCTAGACACACTCCACCCCACCCCCCCACCTTTGGAGGCAAACAGGGTGAAGTGACTTGTCCAGGGTCACACAGCTAGTAAGTTTCTGAGACCTGAATTGAACTCAGGTCCTCCTGACTCCAAGGTGGGCTCTCTCCACAGCACCACCCAGCTGCCTCTAACCCTAGACCCTCTAATTCCAGCATTCTTTCTGTCACCACACACTGACCCCCTTTGTGCTTTGTAAAGCGGCTTGGAGACCACACAAACAGGTGTCCAGAAGCTGAGTCAGATAGGAGATAAGGCAAGGACACAAACAGCTGCAAGTCAAGGGATCAGAGCTCATAAGTTACTACTTAAAAAAGGGAGTTCAGAGGCTGGGGCTGCACAGGGAAGGCTTCCAAGAGGAGGTGCCTTTTTACCTGAGCCTTGAAGGATGGGCAGTTTCAACCAAAGGAGAGGGAGGGATCATGGGGGACATCAGTGGGGAGGGCATCCACATTGGGGGGATGGGTGTGGATTAGTGGGAACAAAGATGTGGAGGCAGGAAAGCACAAAGTATGACTGGGGGATTGTGAAGAGACTAGACTGGCCAGGTCAAAGGCTTCCTAATGGAGAGCTGAGGGTAGTCAAGCTGGAAGGGTAGAGACAGGAGACAAGGACCAGAGACAAGCCCCCAGATTAGGAAGCCAAGGCTTTAGTGTAAGCAGGATTATGACAGTACATGGAACATCAGAGCTGGGAGGGGGGTTAGAACAGGGGATGTCAGGGCTGGGAGGGAGCTTAGAACAGGGAATGTCAGGGCTGGGAGGGAGCTTAGAACAGGGAATGTCAGGGCTGGGAGGGGCCTGAGAACAGGGGATGTCAGGGCTGAGAGGGGCCTGAGAACAGGGGATGTCAGGGCTGGGAGGCACCTGAGAACGGGGGATGTCAGGGCTGGGAGGGCACTCAGAACAGGGGGTGTCAGGGTTGGGAGGGACCTCAAAGCAGGGATGTCAGGACTGGGAGGGCCCCTAGAACAGGGGATGTCAGGACTGGGAAGGGCCTCAGAACAGGGGATGTCAGGATTGGGAGAGGTCTTAGAACAGGGAATATCAGAGCTGGGAAGGACCTTAGAACAGGGGATATCAGGGCTGGGAAGGAGCTTAGAACAGGGGATGTCAGAGTTGGGAGGAGGATTAGAACCTAGAACTTAGGATACTCATGCTAGAAGAATCTGTAGATACCTCCTCATTTTGCAGATGAAGAAACAAGGGCCAACCATCAGGGCAGTGACTTGTCCCAGGTCACCCAGCAGGCTCAGGCAGAGCTGGCGCCTCTGGCCTCTTTAATTCAGCTCTATCTCCTTCCCACTATATTTCCCTCTTCTTTGCAAAGCACCAGCACATTGCCTGGCCCATGGCTCGCTCCTTGCTTCCTGCCTCCTCTCCCCTTGTGTCCCAGCACATCGAAACTGCTATGGGCGCCAAGGGACCTACATCAATTTTTGATAACTAGGTCCTCCTTGAAATTCTACTTTCTCTTTGAGTTGTATAAAAACATTGTATTCTTGGCCATTCACAAGCCCTGGGCTCACAGTCGAGCCGTTCCCCACCCGGCTTGAAGTGCTTGCCCTCTTTGTTGATTCAGTGTTTAGGAACTATGGCGACAGCCATGAGACTTAAACCACCAGGGGATGGGTGGGCAGGGACCTTGTTTTGGGGCTGTTACTAAGAGAGCTGGCCAAGACTGGGCCAAAGTCCTTGACAGATTCCTCCTCTGCCTTGGCCACCAGCTCACCCTGACTGGGTCTTGTGCCCAAGGTTAGCATAAGTCAACAGTGATGTAACAACTAGAAATGCTTATGTAATCACAGCCTGCCTCAGGGAGGCTTTGGGGTCTCCAGAGCAAGACAGGTGAGGGAGGGTCTAGCCAGACTCTGCCCTCCTCACCAGCCATCAGACAGCTAGAAAGAACAGAGCCCTCTTATTTCTTGGACTTTGCTGAGACCCATCAAGCTCCCAGGGGGCAGATGGCTTCTTCCCTTTCCTTGGTATTGTTAGGATTCTGCACTCTTGCCTTTTTCTGGAAATTTCCATGCCATGGGCTCGGGCCTCACTGGCCAGTCCCCAGCATTTTCCTGCCTTTGACAGGTCCAGCTGGCAGGAGCACAATCCTGCCCCCTCTCTCTGAAACCCATGATGGGCTCCAGCATAATGGGACTGTCCTAGGGAAAGGTGACGGGACCCAGTCTACTAAGACAAGAAATGAACAGGCATTCATTAAGGGCTTACTGTGTATGTAAAGCATTGTCTTACATGCTAGAAACACATGTAGAAATTCAGTCCCTGCTTCCAAGGAGCTAATGGGGGAGATAGCACATGACAGGCTTCAGCTGTGGGTCAGAGGAAGAGGACACATGGTCCTTGGAGAGGCAGGGCCAAAGCAGATGGTCAGGATTCTTCTTTAAGGCAATTTCTACTGATAAATCCAATCAGTGGCTGCAGGAGCTGTGGCCAGGCTATGTCTTCACGGGATCGGGATAAGGGGGCATCAGGCATTGGCATTTCCCAGGATTCCTAGGTTTGGGGTCCTGGATGTCTCCACTGGCATCTGAGGGGAGATGGCAGTCAAGGTGACGGTGGTGGTTTCACTTTCCTGGCATGTACTGCCTCCTGTCTCCTCAGCAGGGTGCCTTACTTCAGCAAGGCTGTCTTGTCTGCTGTGGCAGTTAGTTGCAGTTGGTGGGGAGTGGTGGAGAGTTGGTGAGACTGGGTATGCCAAGGCCAAGAGCAGCCTTTCCACAGAGCCATTATCGGGTTCATTCTTATACCTTGTCATGGCCTGAAGTTAGATTGTTCCTGAGGTTTTGCTCCTCCCCTAACCCGGGTTGTATCCTCCTCTTCCCCCCTCTGCCCCTACCCCTGTTCCCAGGTATGTCATATTAGACCTTAAGCCTTTTCTTGTGTGAATTAAGAAAGACAACATCAGGGCTGATTACATTAAACACAAGTAAGGTGTGTGTTGCTCACGTAGATTTTGTTTATGTCTAAATGAGGCTCCTGGGAAGGCACAAATATGTGAATCCTTCCCTCCTCTCTGGAAGGGACACCTCGATTCTTGCTTGGAGGGGAATGGGAAACTGGGGTGAGATGCCAGAGTTAATCTCTTTTCAGGGATGGGTCACTGGACTGTAATTATGTCTATAAGCCCCTTCAATATCATCAGCCTGGAGAAATGAGTGTTTGTTTTGTCACTCCCGTGGTTACTATCCCTTCATGGCAAGGAGAGCCCCAAGTTTGTAACTAAAGGCTTGACTTTTTTCTGCCAAATATCAGTTACACAAAAGACCATCACAAAAAGTGTAAACATATTTATCCATAGAGCAAATAGAAATCAGAGAAGTTATACAGTTGAGAGAAACAGAGAGAGAAAGAGAGACAGAGAGAGAAAGAGAGACAGAGACAGAGAGACACAGAGAGAGGAGAGAGAGACAGAGACAGAGACAGACACAGAGACAGAGAGTGCCCAATTGTACTCAAGGGAAAATTCCCTAAAGTGTCCAGGGAGTCAAGCTGAGAATCTGCCTCCTCCACATGTCAGTTACTCCCTAAAGTCTTTTCTCTCTCTCCAGGGTCTTTCTCTAAAAAGAGCTTGGAATCATGTGGATCCTCTCAAAATGAGTAACAAGTTCTCTCCAGCTCTTGCCAACATATCCCCAGCCCCATGTAATCATTCTCCCCATCAGTGAGAGGGTCTTATGCAAGGCAGCAGGATCGGGCCCCGGGCTACACACAGCTGGTGTCAGAATTCTGTGGGCCAAGAGACACCCCCATCAGCAGTCCGATGAGTCTGGCTCAGAGATAGGAGACCAACCAAAGCAAAAGGATCTATTGGTATGCTAAGGAAGGCTGCTATCCAGGAGGAGGGGTTCCAGTGCTTAGGGCACAGATTAGGTCTTTATAACTTTGGGGCTCCCTTAGGGTAGACAGCCAACCAGCAGCATTCTGTGGCATCTGAGCCTTTGGAGGGAGCACTTCCAGTTGAATGGTGATGTTGGGAGCCAGACTGCAGAGAGTCAAGAAAAGGGGAGAGGAAAGGAAGGGGATGTGGCAGCTGTACAGCTTTTTCAAGGAGTTTCAGCACACAAGAGGCGGAGAAGCTAGGTGATGCTGGCTGGCAGAGACCGCCAGATCAAGTGAGGGGTTTGTGAGGATGGGGAGACATGGGCGAGTTTTAGACAGGAGGAAGACTTTTTAGACTGAGTCTAAGTTTTACAGAACAAATCCTTTCATTAAGGGGATTTCTTCTGTGAACTTTGGATTCAGTCAAAGGGCCCCACCCTAGGTCTTGAGGACCTAGAGGGCCACATGTGGCCTTGAGTTTGCAGCTTCCTCACCCCTGGCTTAGGGGAACACAAGTTGTCTATAACTCAGTAGCAGATCTTGAAAATTATGTCCGGAAAATCAATCCATTCCTCCCTTTCCCATCCTCGCCGTGGTCAATCTGCTCATGATCCTCTCCCAGTTTGGCCAGGCTGGTCCTCTGAAGACAGATGCATAGTCCACCTACAGATCTGCATTTGAAACCTCTCCAGCCAAGTGGGATCTGCCAGAACTCTTGCTCTCCTGGGGCAGTCCTCAAACAACCAGAGTCCTGGGGCTAAGGCCACAGAGGAAGACACTTAAGAGTGAAGGAAATCCAACACTTAAAATAGCCCATAAATAGATGTTTCTTGACCAAATGGCCAACGTTGCCCCCTAGTGGGACATCCATTTCAGCACTGACACCACCATCACAGAACCTTTCTCTGGTTTTCAAGAACTGAGAATTCCTGTGAAAAGAGACAGAGGACAAGAATTTGAGGGAGTCTCAGGGTCAAGTGAAGGTTTTTTAAGCATGGGAAGATCCAGTCATGTTTGTAGGCAGCACGGAAGGAGGCAGTGGATACACAGAGGTCTGTGAAGACTGGGAAGAGAGGGAATGATTGAAAGGGTGAGCTCATGTAAAGGAGGGGATGGGATAAAGGGCATGAGAGGGTTTGGGATTGGTAAGGGGGAGGGCCACTTCTCTAGGACTGGAGCAAAGGAGTTGAGAGAATGGGAGATGATGTTGTAGTGGAGTGTGGAATTGGGGAAGGGAGGGAGCTCACAGTGGAGGGTTGCAATTTTTTCTTTTTCTTTCTTTTTTGGTAAATTTTTTTCATTGAAGCATAAGGCCAGGTCCTCTGCTGAGAGGGAGGACATGGGGATAGTGAGGGATACTTGAGAGAAAGAGAGAACATTTGGGACAGACATTATGAGAAGTGAGATAGAGAATTGGTCACAGAAGAATAAAAGCAATGAGAGCCTAATTGAGAATTTGACCTGGAGACCAGGGGGTGACTACACCAGTTACTTGGGTAGGGTGATACATTTTGAGAGAGTGAATCTCAAAGGAGGGGAGGTTGCTGAGAGATGGGGGCAGAGGGAGGGTCTGGAAGTGTCACTGAGGAATGTGAAGCATATCTATTCTTTCTCTTGGACCATTGACCACATTCTAAGGTTCTCCTACTATAAACAAAGATAGCCTCGGGTACCATAGGGACAAGTTCCCATGAAAGAAAGAAGATGGAGGGAGTGTAAAAGTGGTTAAACATGAAGAGAAGTTTATTCATGAGAGAACACCATGGAAAAGGGAGAACAATAGGCTAGGGTCTCCTCCTTATGGGAATTTGAAGGACAGTTAGAAAGGTATTGACACACTGACAACTGAAAGGGCACATACTCAGTTTGAGAGGAAGTGCCCCCGTCCAGTTAATCAGAGGGTGGGGCTGATTAAATCCATTGCACTTTCCTCCCAGGTTAATATTTTCTGTCTTCGGTGAATCAATTATGGTGCTTTTGGCACATTTGTCCACATCCCTAATTCTGGAAAGTTCTCTGGGGACTTAGGGAGGATAAAGCATTGTCTTTTCAAGTATCTCTCCCAGTCCCTTGCATGAAAGGTTCTCAATCAACTCCATATGGTACATTTCTTCTTAAAATTTAGATTTTTATTAACATCTTTTGTTTTTCCTTCACTTAGATTTTTCTTCCATCCCTCCCCCTTTTCTTCCTAGAGAGCTATCCCTTATAACAAAAAAATTTTTTTAAAAGAAACAAAAAAGAAGAGAAAAATTCCCAGCAAAAGCTTGATACATTGAAGAAATGTAATGTTAAATGCAATGTTTCATAAACTGCCCCTTTCCCCAGCCTCTGCAAAAGAGCACACAGGGGTGTCTTTTGTGTCTACTTTGGGGCTTCCTCTCCTTTTGTTCTTTATAATTTCACAACCTTCCTCCTTCATTGCTTTGTGGTTGTCCTTTCCACCTGCATTGCTATCATTATTATGTATATTTTTTTCTTGACTCTATATCAGTTCATGTAGTTCTCATTCTTCTTTTGTATTAATCACACAAATTCTTACAGCATGATAATAGTCCATTACATTCAATTGTTTAGCTTTTCCCCAATCAATGGAAGTCTATTTTGTTTCTTCTTTGCATCACAAAAATTACTGCTATCAGTGTTTTGATGTATATGGGGACTTTCTTTTTGTCAATGACCTTGGAATATATGTCTAGTAGTGAGATGTTTAGGTCAACAGGCATGGCCATTTTGGCTATCTTATAAATAAATACAAATTGCTTTCCACATGTTTCCATAGTGTTTGTTCTAATTCACAGCTTCACCAACAATGCATCAGCATGTCTGTCTTTCCATATTCTTTCTAACCTTGACTATTCACACTTCTTGTTATCTTTGCCTATTTACAGGGCATGAAGTGAAATCTCAGAATTGCATTTCTTTTTTTATTAGTTATTTGGAGCATCCTTTCGTGTGGATGTTAATACTTTGTAACTGTTATTTTTACTCTGTGACCATTACTTATCTATTGGAGAATGACTTTTGGGTGTGTGTGTGTGTGTGTGTGTGTGTGTGTGTGTGTGTGTGTATGTGTATCTTCCTATCTTTCTATCTATTTATCTTAGTTGTTTATATATCATTTGATACAAAGATCTACCCCATTCTGCCACTTCTATTCTTGTCATAGATGCATTGATTTTGTTTGTGCAAAAGTTTTTCAATTTCATGTCATTTAAATTATCTATTTATGAGGGACACAGACAAGCAGGATAATGTTGCTATTATCATACTAAATTAATTATATTATATATTTATGTAATTATATATTTAATTATGGGAAAAAGAATAGATTTTATGCAGTAGGTTCTTGGTTTCATGCAGTCCTCATTTTCTGGCCTTTCTTATGCAACATTGTGTGACATAATGACTTATGATTTCCTAGTTTGTAATAACCTCTTGTTTAAGAATTCATGTCACACCCATATCTGTGAAATATATATAATTTCCTCTTCTAATTTTTAATGGTATGATCTTTAATATTTAGGTCATCTGTTTATTTTCAATTTATTATGGAATATGTTGTAAGAGGTTGGTCTAAATCCAGTTTTTCCCAGGCTACTTTCCAGTTTTCACAGAGGTTAGCTCCCTAAGGATAACTCTCTAGGATTATCAGTTACAGAGCTGGTGCCCATCTGCTTTGGCAGAGGGAGTTTCTTTATCAAGAAGTTTCCTATATTAATGAACTCTCAAGTCTAGTCCACATTCCTTAGGCTTAAAAACAATTACAAGATTAGAGAACAACCTCTTATAATAATTATGATTTATCCTTCTAATAAATCAAAGCATTGCTCATTAATAATGAGCAACTAAGAGAAGTTCTTTTTGTCTAGCCAAGGCCATTCTTCTAGAAGATCGAGCCAGTACTGGGCATGGCCAAAGCACAGTAAACTCAATGGTTGGGATGTTTCTCATAGTAAAATCCTGGATTCAGCACACCCTCAAGAAGGAGCTTCTCCTAGACTGGCAATTTGTGTCCAGGCCCTGGGGGCTACAGAGGGTTGACCACACCAAGACTTTGAAAGCTCTCTGTGATTGGGACCAAGAGGATGAATGCCCTGGCTGTAGGACTGAACAGATTCCTTTGGCTCAAGCTGACAGCTGACAAATGTAAGACATTAGAGATTCCTTTGGTGCTTGGTATTCCTGACCTATTCTACTTATCAACAGAACTCAATACCCATGAGCCTTTGGAGCTTGTTAGTTGTGGGGAGTCTTAGCATGGTGTGTGTGTGTGTGTGTGTGTGTGTAGTATTTCACTGGTCTTCCATGAGCTTGGAACCTTTCAACATTGGCAATAATAGTGCCTCTTGGCAGACTTATCCAACAGCTCACACCCTTATGGCTATTTCTTGGAAAACAGAAGTATGAATTTATTAACATTCAGAATAAGGCAGCTGGGTGGTCTAGAGGATAGAGCACTGGACTGGGCCTGAGTTCAGATGCTGCCTCCAACACTGTGTGACCCTGATCAAGTCCCTCTACTCTTTGAGCTTCAGATCCCTCATCTATAAAATGGTAATAATAGCATCTATTTCATAAGGTTGTTATGCAAATTAAATGAGATAATGTATACCAAGTATTTCACCAGTCTTAAAGTGCTATATAAATGCTAGTGATTGTTAATTATAAAGACCTTCAGTGGTAGTGGGGAATGGGGGGTGGGAGAGGGAGGATGACCACTATTTCCTATAGCAGTTCATCTGATTTGGGGATAGTTCTGATTATTACTGTTAGAAGACCCACCTCTCCACATAATCTAAGATTGCATTGGCTGTTCTTGGTTACCACATTGTGCCACTGTCTCATGGTGGCCCCAACCATCTTTCCAAGCCAATTACTCATTGTCCATTGCCTCTTTCCCACCCCTCTTGGATTCCACAGTCCTATCAAAATAGCTTCCTTGCATTTGACATTTCATCCGCTATCTCAACACATTCAAATTGATTTACTGTTTCTAGCAACTCGTCTTAATTCGGCAGCTTTCTTGGTAACCAAGACCAATGAGGTATGCCATCAGTCCTTGCAGTCTGCCAGACTCCGGTTTGCTCCCCTTTATGACATCGGTTTCCTCTGATTTTACTTCTCTTCTCTTTTTTAGTTCCTGAAGTTGTCTGTTCACTTGAGTTATAAACTGAAAATTATCTTTTCTCCTCTGATGATAATAGGTCGGATGGATCTAGCATTTGCTGGACATGGCATCCAACCCTCACCCAACTGCTCTTCTAATCTCTACAAGCATCCTTCTTGGGGGATTTCAGGTTTTGTAGTCTTTATGTTGAGCATTATTCCTTTAAGACTTTTTAACAATCTACCTCATTTTTTCTACTTTATCTACCAGCCACCACTTAAGTCTTCAGATATATTTCTGACTCAGTTATCCCAATGTTGCCTCCTAAAGAATGCTGTAATGGGAGTGGGAATTTGAAGATCTTTCCTGCCTCTTAATAGACCTAGGGGGGTTTGAAGACCTCCCCTGCTTTGAAAGTAAACTCTGACCCCTGATAGGCTGACTGTAGTCACAGGGAGCCTGGGGTGGGAGAAGTTTGCTCAAGGGAAGCTGAACCCACAGGAAGCTGGTAGTTAGAGCCAGAGAGATAGTAGGAGAGAGAGGAGGTTCAGACAAGGAGATAGAGAGGTTTGTGAGTAAATGTTGATTTTGTATTTGTTTGTGGGAAGGCTGAAGGATGCTGTGGCTCTCAGTGTTATTATGGCTTCTGAACATCTTTAGTACTATGATGGAATTGGCTTACTGGGATTTGGGATTTGGGATTCAGTTTTCTGGTGTCTAAATAAATCCTTCAGGGGCAGCTAGGTGGCGCAGTGAATAGAGCGCCAGCCCTAGAGTCAGAAGGACCTGAGTTCAGATCCGGCTTCAGACACTTAACGCACATGCAAACAAAAACCTAGCTGTGTGACCTTGGGCAAGTTACTTAACCCCAATTGCCCTAAAAAAAAAAAAAAAAAAAAAAGCAAAAAAAAAAATAAATCCTTCAGTTCTATTCTCTATCTGGAGAGTCTGGCATATTTTGTAATCAAACGTCACGTAATACTTATAGTCAGTCTTTATTGTGATTGTGGGCACTGTAAATATTGCATTGGCACTACAAATGCTCATTCAACGAATCAATCAACCAATTAACATTTATTAAGTGCCTATTAATATGATGGGGAGCTAGGTGGAGCAGTGGATAGAGCACCAGACCTGGGGTCAGGAAGACTCATCTTCCTGAATTCAAATCTAGCCTCAGACACTTACTAGCTGTGTGACCCTGGGCAAATCTTGCCTCAGTCTCCTCAACTGTAAAATGAGCTGGAGAAGGAAATGGCAAACCACTCCATTATCCTTGCAAAGAAAACTCCAGATGAGGTCCTACAGAGTTAAACTTTACTGAAATGACTGAACAACAATAACAATTAATAAGATAATGATTGTCAAGGTCTTAGCATGGTCTCTGTTATATATTAAACAATATATGTTAGCTACTATTATCACTACTACTACTAGGTGCCAGACATTGTGCTGAGTGCTGGTTATGCAAAGACAGAAACAAAACAGTCCTGTCCTCAAGGAACTAACATTCCAAAAGGGGGAATATGCAAATACCTACAAAGCAGATCTAGCATAATCTTGGGAAAGAAATTCCAGGCAGCTGGTAGTTAGGGAGGGATATCTGGTTTGGAAAGCGTGTGTGTGATGATAGGAGAGGGCACACCAGCAAGGTGGCTGGTGAGAAGATAATGGGGGAGTCAATGGAATCATGCCTGATACAGGGAGGCACATGTAAAACACTTGCCACTCAGGACCAAAATTGCCAGGCCTAAATTGTTCATATTTTTTGTCTTCTAGGACCAAGCAGAACACATTTTATCCTTTTTCTAGGCCATAGCTAGACCTTCAGCTAGACTTGAAGTCAGCTTTCATGTCCCCATTGAGTTTCCCTTCCTCCAGTTTGAATATCCCCAGAGCCTTTAACTGATCCTCACACAGTCCCCATAGAACCCTTGTAGGTTCACAGAGACAGACCGTAAGCTCCTTGAGGTCAGGGATTGCTTTTGTAAATGTAAATCCATGAAAGGAAAGTATAATCTGGAAGAAGAGAAATAAAAAATAACATTAAAAGAAAAAATAATCTTCCTGTAAGGGAAACATATTGATCTAGAAGACAGGATACATAGAAACAACTTAAAGATTATAGGTCTCTCAGAACATGACAGGTGAAAAAACCAAACCAAACAAAACCTGAGTCTTGTGGATTTTTTTTTTGGGTAATTTGCAATGGGTTTGCTTTAGGCTATCGCTCTAGGGCTCTGCTCTGGTAGCTGCAGGAACTTCTTAAAGACTGTCTCAAGGAAGCCATATAGCCCCATATGCACTTCAACAATAATTGTCCTATAACTCTTGCAAATATGCCTCAGTTGTGCGTCCTGTCACCTGAAAAAGTGTACACACCTTGGAGCATGAAAAGTTATAACTTTTGCACAACATCATGAAATCTTCAGGCGACATGTTCTACCATCAACACCCTCTCAAGCTTGGTCTTCTGTTCCAGTAAGCACAACACCTTCATCATCACCATCATCATCATCACCATCACCATCATCATCATCATCACCATCACCATCACCATCATCCCAATCTACTTGTTCCTGAGCCTGCAGTGACTGGAACCTCCAATCCTCCTTTTCTGTATCTTACTTTGGCTTTTGCTCAACCACCAACAGCAATGATTGATAATTCCTTTTATGGAACCTAATCTATTCCTTATTTTTGTCCACTCCCTAGGCTACAGCCATCTAGAACTGTTTGTGTTGTCTGCAGGAATGTTGCCTCTCATCACCATAATGGGGTGGCTATTTGTCAAAATCACTTGAGTTGTGTCCATAAACTCAAAAGTTTTCCAGAACCTGTATGTAGGGCAGACAAATGCTCATGCTGCTGTTCTTGAACACATGCCTCATGGTCCCCCAATTTACATATCTAGTAGGGCATGTTTTACTAAGAGGTACTTGACCTTTGTGGTTCTTGGTGAGTGAGAGGCACCTCCAACATTTATTGTATATTTTGTATATTATGATTTAATGTTTAATCAAATGGAACATAATCAGTATGTTGTGAATTATACCCACTTCCATCTTATGTCACCTTTGAACCTCAGTAAGGGGACTTCCCCTTTCTGGTTTTGCACCACACTCAGGGGACTACTCTCCATTCATTTAGATGGTAACGATCCAAAGAAAGACTGGGAAATGTGAAAAATAATTCATTTGGACCCCTACTCTATTCCAGCCAGTATCAGTCAATTTCATATGACTCCATAGGGGTAGTGATTATAAGTTCGGTATATTTGATCCCAGAACTATGAGTTGCAGATTGTAAATTCACTTTCTTAATCATAGGAAGCTAACTTGAGGGCCTCCACCCTTGTTTTGCCTTGTCATAGCAACCAAACCCAGTGTGGCAAAGGTAATTCAATTCCATGGGAAGTCTTCCAACTTATTTTTGGACCTGTGGACCTCTCTCTCTTGTCAGACATGAACAAGTGTCCATCTTATGACCAACTTAGTGGAGATGCCCCATGCTTTGTTCAACTTATGACTCCTATCCCCCCACTGATATGTCATTTTTGGTCCTCAAGAGCAAGGTCTATCAACCAATGAGATTCTGGATTTTACCATGCCTTTTTTTGCATATTTGGGTATCAAACCCTATAAAATAAGGTCCTGGAAGAGGGGGTATCTCAGATCATGAGGAAGATCTGAGGTCCACTTCATTAGAGGGAACCATGCACCCTTTAATAAAGTACCATTGGCTCAAAGCTCTGCCTCAGTCTCTCTCTCTCTCCTTCTCTCTGTCTCTGTCTCTCCTTCTCTCTCAATCTCTCTCTCTCTCTCTCTCTCTCTCTCTCTCTCTCTCTCTAAACCCCCACACCAAATCATGATAGCTCCTATAGCCAGAGATCTTAGGGTAGGAAACCTTTCCTGAGGCAACATTGTCAAACAAGTAAACAGGCAAGTCCTCACTTTACAAATGAAGAGCTCTTACAGATAAGGAGCAACTGGTTCCTGGTGTAGAAATAATGGGGAATCTTGTGGAACTCTGGAAGCTCTCAAAAATTAAATTATTCTGGGATCAGAGAGGGTGGTACATAAACAAGAGAATGGTATTCCACTTCCCTTTCCATTAGTGACCCCCAGGCAGAGACTTCAGGCTCCCACAGGAGCCTGTGTTGGACCTTGTAGGAAAAGAGACTTTACCATAAGAAGAGGAGTAGTAGAAGGGATTTCTAGCTCAATCCAGGTGTAGAGGTCAGTATGACCAAAGGCATAGAGATGGAGGAGGGTTCAAGAGCAAGGGTTATTGTTTAGTCCTATTTGGTTGGAACATAGGTGTAGTGACCCCTCTGGGCTACCTCCCCTCTCAACAAATGGCACTTGCCATCCAGTGATGACCAATCCAGATTCAAGGTACATTGTGCGTTCATACTCCTAAGACTATAAGTCATGAGCCCCCACTGGTGTGTGCTCATCTTTAATAGTCAGCTAGTTGATAAAATTAGCTCAAAACAAAGATATTTATTGAAATGGCTTGCCATGAATAATGGTTACAAAACATTCCCCCCATAAAGTTAAAGTGCCCCCTTCCACAAATATACACTGTTAGTGGAAAGAGTAATCACATATATGCTGTACTCTAGTAGAGAGGCACACAGAGAAGAAATACATGTGGTCAAGGCAACATTTACCACCAGTCCTGAAGAACTCCAAATGTCTTTGGGCTCCCTAGCTTTTCTTCTTGGTGGGAGCAGTATTTGTACTTCAAGGTTATACTGCTTTTTCTTGGAAATGGCGTCTCTTAAAGGGTGAATCTAGCAGCTAACTGGTGCATTGCCCTGAATACCAGTTCTGGAGTCAGGAACAGATGAGTTCAAATCCAGCCTCAGAGACTTATTAGCTGTGTGACCCTTGGAAAGTCACATAACCTCTGTTTGTTTCAATTTCTCCAACTGTAAAATGGGGATAATAATGGCACTTCCCAGAGTTGTTGTGAGGATTAAGTGAGATAATATTTGTACAATGCCTAGGATATAGTAGGTGCTTAATAAATGTTTGCTTTTATTCTTTTTTTGTTGTTGTTTGTTTTGGTTCTACAGTGAGATTCCATTGCTGATGGCCATGAGGGAGGAAGAGAAAGACATTTTACTGATGTACACTGGAAAATGGGCTATAGAAAAAAATGAAGAGAGAGCAAGAATCTTCCTTCATAGCTATCTTTTTTTCCACCTGCCAGAGAAAACTTTCTCAGAGCTGGTTTGTACCTTTCAAGGCCACATCAGATGTATGGCTGGTCCTTCAGTTACCTAATAGCTAGCCACCCTACAACTCAATCAACTTGATGGACATTCATCACACATCCTAAAAAAGCTAAGAAGCAGAAATACCTCTCTGCTGACTCATACAAGTCTTTGGAGAGAAAACCCTTTAGAGGCACAAATGGGTCCCTCCTAGCTTCACACCCTCTAAAGACTGTGGATAGATCCCTTTGCTATTCTCAGCTGGTATGAGCCATTCAAGGTTTTATGCTCGTTGGAAGCTACAGATGCTGAAGGAAGCAAATCTTAACACTTTGTTGTCTCTCTTACCCACCCCCTTCATCCCTAATTTCCTCAATAGCTCTGAGGAAATGCAAATTGGTCAGGGGTCCCCTGGTCCACCCCTGGAGTACTAGGAAATGAAGCTTGGCAGGTAGGTTGAAGGTAGCTTGGGCTGGTCCTTGAATACTAGTCAGGAGCTTATGCCCTATTCAGTAGACAGTGGGGAGCTACACAAGGTAGACTTCTTTGCCTGCCTGTCTGTCCTTTGCAGATGTCCTGAGGTTTGACAACACCTAGTGTTTGGTCCACTGCAAGGTCAGCTACACAGTGGAAGTTTTACTCCCTGACAAAGCCTTTGAAGAAAAGATCCAGAAACTGTAGGCAACTCTGAGCATGGCCACCATTCTATCCCTTCCAATCTTCTCTCTACTATTTGGTTCTTACTTCTCACTGACCCCACTCTGGATCCTTTTCCCCTCTGCTTTCTCCATCAAGGAGACGTCTCATAGGATCTGCCTTTGACCAAGACACTGTATAGGGGTTGGGAGCTGCTAAAGAATTAGATGCCTTGAGTGATCAACTGTTCCTTGGTGAATGCACATAATAAATGAATGAATGAATGAATGAATGAATGAATGAATGAATGAATGAATGAAAACCCAGTAATTTAGCACCTATGCCTACTCCTAGGCATCATGTTAGATACAGGGGACATTTAAAATTTTTTAAATTTAAAATTTAAATTCTAAAGCAAAATAATTCTTACATTCAAGGAACTCACATTATTTTAAAAATATTTCATTTTCCCATATTACATGTAAAAGCAATTTTAACATTCATTTTTTAGAATTTTGAGCTCTAAATTCTCTTCCTTCCTCCCTCCCCACCTCCCTCCTTGAGAAGGCAAGCAATTTGATGTACGTTATACATGTGTAGTCATTTAGTCATGTTGTGAAAGAAAACAGACTAAGGAAAATAAAATTTCAAAAGTATGCTTCAATCTGCATTCAGACTCTATCAGTTCTTTTTCTGGAGGCAGAAACTGTTTTTCATCATGAGTGCTTCAGAGTTGTTGTGGATCATCGTATTGATGCGAAGGAGGAAGTCATTCACCATTGATCATTGCACGATGCTACTGTTACTGTGTATAATGTTCGCCTGGTTCTGCTTACTTCACTTTGCATCAGTTCATATAAGTCTGCAAAAAAAATTCTGCTTGTCATTTCTTATAGCACAATAGTATTTCATTACAATCTGTTGACCTGGAAGTTTGGTTAAAAGAGGCAAACAGACTAGGTGCTATATAAATTAATATTGTTTATTCCCTTAAGCTAGAAGATACATGTATATACAGAACCAGAACTTAAATTCTGATGAACTGATAAAAGAACAAGTCTTTTATATGTTTTAGAATAATTACAACTCAGAATATCTATGTAACTCAAATTTATGATCTCCACATAACCATAGCACGATAAAGGAATTTTCTTAATTGAATAAGTTATAAATACAATAAGATAAGAGGGTAGGCAAAGGGCCAATTGAAAATACAACCCAGGATATCTGCTTTTCCTTTAACATTAACATAATATGTCCATAAAATACCACGATAAGAAAAGTCTCACCATTTAAGGTAGTGTCTGTCAAGGCATTGTGTCCTTGGTAGTCATTAACAGAAGAATGCTCTGGTCAACTTTATCTTGCCTTGTAGTGTTGACACAGGAAGGGGCATTTGAGTTCACTCAGAGAGCAAGGCAAGTCTATTATGCCAGAGTATTGCAAAGCATTATGGTATATTAAGCTCGTCAATCCAGGTTTTCAGCCTTTCTCAGATCTTGGGGCTTCAAAATGGTTTGGGGAGGGGTCTGCAAATCATGTGCCACAACATGTTCAGCCATTCCACAATTGAAGGGCATCCCCTCAATTTCCATTTTTTTGCCACCACAAAAAGAGCTGCTATAAAGTATTTATATGTATATACAGGTTCTTTTCTCTTTAAAAAAAATTTTATTCGGGATGCAGACCTAGGAGTGGCATTGCTGGGCCAAAGGGTACGCAGGGTTTGGGCAGAGTTCCAGATTGCAAAGAGCTCACATTCATAGGAGATAATTGAATAGGGGAGGAGCATCCAGAATAGGGATCTTTTTGAGGAGTCACAGGGACCGGTGAGTGGAGCCAAAAGGCAGTGATTTCACAGTTCCCTCATCTGTAACATGGGACAATACTACCTGTAGTACCTGCCTCACCCAGAACTGCTCCTGAGCCCCTCCCTCCCTAGTCCTGCTGAGCTCTCTTGAAGCAGATGGTGCCCAGCCCAGCCCAGGGAGGAGCAAAGGAGATGTTCGCTGTCCCCCCAACCACAGCCAAGACCAAAAGGCCTGAGCTAGCAGTTACATCCAGAGCAGAGACCTAGGAGCCCCATGGGTGGCAAAGGTGGAGCCCTTAGCCCTCTGCAGCAGGAGGCTCTAATCCAGGTGAGTCCCCAACCTGCCGTCACTGGGTCCTACAGAAAACAAAAGGGGTGTGTATGGGTCAGGGTGTGAGGGGTGTCGTCCTTTCTGCCTCACTGGCAGCTGACCCAGACCACAGACCCAGCAGAGGGACACCTCCCTCAGCTAAAAGGCCATCTGGGGGCACCTTAAAGCTTATAAAGAACTTTCCTTAAAACAGCCCCAGGAGGAAGGCAGAACAAATGTTATTCTACCCATTTTGCATATGAGTAAACTGAGTTTAAAAAGAATTCTGTGCCTTTTGTCCCAATGTTAGGCAAGACCCTTTCCTTATTTGTAAAATTACAGGGGTGGGGTGAGTTAGATGGCCTCTGAGATTCCTTCCAGAGCTGTATCTGAGCCCATGAGCAGACTGGAAGTGGGTTCTGGTCTGGAGGATTCCTTGAGTCTGGGTATCCCTGGCCTAGTCTTGCCCCAACTCCCCTGGGGCCCAAGGCATTCCAGTGCAGGCAGGTCCTAAGTGGGGGAGGGAGGGGCCCCCCTTCGCCTCCTTACCTCTCTCCAAACAAGCTGAGGTGGTCAGAGCAGCAGGACAGGCTGCCTGGCCTTGGAAGCCTCTGAGCTCTGGGTTCCAGACTTGAGCCCCAGGCAAAAAAGGCGGCAGACCTGGGGAAACGTTACCAGCCCAGCCCCTCACCCTATCCTCCCCTCTTCAGGGAGCTGATACAGAGCAAGAACCCTGAAGCTGGAGCCAGATGGACCAGCTTCCAGTGCTGCCTCTCCTCCTTAGCCACGTGATCTGGGAAAGGCCCCTTTCCTCTCCTCTCGGGCCTCTAAAGAGGACTCTGACCTTGACCGTCTCCAAGGGCCCTTCCAGTTCTGATTCTAGGCTCCTGCTTTCCCTCTTTATTCAGAGACTCATAGATCTAGAAGGGACCTCAGAGTCCATTTTACAGATGAGGAGACTGAGGCCCAGAGAGATTCAAGTGACTTATGTGTGGGGTAACAAAGATCTTACCCAAAGTAAACTCAGAGACTTCTCAAGGTGTCGTTTATTATGATTCTTGAGACAGGATGACTCACACGGTGCATTCAGCACATTCTCAGTGTCAGACTTACTTTTATAGCCCCAGCCCCATTACCTAATCCCAATGCCCCCTCCCGAGCCCCTTCCTCTTGGCTCATCCTCACGAGCTTTGGACACAATCTAAAGCTCGATAACTCTAACCCAAGGACAGTAATCAGATGCAGTTATTTTGTAACTTTAGCAGGCCCTTGACTTTCTCAAACTCCCACAATTTTGAGGCCCCCTTTTCTTTGTTCAAAGCCTGTGTTCTTGCCCTTGTTCCTGTAGCACTTCAGGGTCAGTTTGCCCTTACAGCATAACTGGGCAAGGACCTCAGCAGCTGGGATTATTCTGCAGATGCAGTAACCTAAGAATTCTTGGCCAGCTCCCATCCTTGTTAGAGTCTTTACCTGGGTGACCATGCAGATGTGTTTGCCTCCTGAGCTCGTATCCTCCTCTCCTGGAATGCTTTGGGGTCAGCAGCTTGTTTTAACAGAAAAACTGGATTGAAAACCAAACCTTTAATTCTATGAGGGTCCCCTAGCCTCAAAGTTTTATGAGGGGTTTTCACCATATCTCATGCACTTAGGTTTCACAGGACATGTGAGTCAGAGGCAAGATTTTAATTCAGCTCCCTGACCCAATCTTTGTTCTGTCTTGGTGCCTACTGAATGAGCCCTACCTAATCTGAGGATCCCAGGCTGGGAGGCTGGGAGAGGGCCCCAGGAAGGGCAGGACAGGCTGGCACTCCTCCTCCATTCACCACCCCCATCTTTGTCTAATATTATGCAAGTGATTTGAGGCTTGCAAACCATTATTTCATTTAATCCGCAACCTGGTGAGGAAGGTGCTTTATTATCCATAAGGAAACAGACTGAGAAATGTTAGTGACTTGCCCAGGGTCACCCAGCAAAAGGGTGTAAGGCAGGATTCCTCATCCTTTCCTCTTCTGCCATCCCTCCAGTGGCCCCTGCCAACCAGGTGAGTCCTGTCCCCTTCCTTGGTGAAGCCTCATCCCAGGAGAGCCCTGGGCTGGGGGAGAAAGCAGGACTGGGGCTGCCCTTCTGGGGGGTCGAGAAAGCTGGGCTGCCCCTGGACCCCTGTCCCCTTCCGTCCCTCCCCTGGTAGCCTAGCTTCCTCCCCCTGCAAGCTGGGAAATGGTGCCTCCTCCCTGCCTGGGTGTAGGAGAACCCCAGGACCATGAGCCCTTTCACACTATTCTGGGAGGGGAGTGTGAGGGCCCCAGGTGTACCCACCCAGATGTGCCCCCTGCTTCCTCATGAGGAGTGAGGGAGGAGCAGGTACTACTTCCAGGAGAAGTCCAGAATCTCTCCTGTTCATCCCTTACCACCCCCAGCAGTATGGATAAGAGCCTGGATCTGGAGTCACAGGTTTTGGGTTTGAATCCAGCATCTGCCACCTTGGGACCAAAAGCAAATCACTTTTCCTCTCTTGGCCTCAGTTTCCCCTTCTGTAAAATGGGGATAACATTTGCAGACTCTGCCTTGGAGGGTTCTGCAGAGAAAGCGGTTTGTGGACCTTAGGGTGCTATAGAAATGAGTCAAAGGACCTGGAATCCCAGATCTGCCCCCATCATATGTGTGACCTTGGGCGAGTCCTTGCCATTCTCAGAGCCTTGGTTTCCCCACCTCTACAAGGAGAAGATCAGAGTCAATGTCCTCTAAGATTCAAATCCTTGATCCCCTGTGGCTGCAGGCAAGTCCCCTCTCTGGGAAGGGGGGCTCAGTATCCTCATACACAAAGACAGAGGCAGGTTCAGATTCAGGGCCTTGGGCTCAGCAGCAATGCTCAGTGACCATTTGTGGGTTTATTATAGCTGGGCATCAGGTGAGGGAAGCCATCTTAGCCAGGCTGCTGTCCCCCTAGGGGCTGGCTGCCCCCCCACCTGTCCTTGGGCACCTACTATTTCAGATGATGCCTGAATTCCAGGCTTCCTCAAAGAAGTCTGGGTGCCCTTTCTTCTTTTAAGTGAAAATGAAAATCAGTGAGGTGGGTCCTAGTTAGGAAGGGATAATGGGAAAAACCCAGGCCTTAGAGTCAGGGCCCCTGGGTCTAGTCAAAGCTCTGCCCTGGCCTAGCTGGAAGATCTTGGAGAGGTCACTTCCTCTTTGTCCCAAAGACATGTGTTGGGCTGGTGACCCAAGTGGGCTCCTCCCAGGTCCAAAGGTCTGTGACCAGAGCCTGCCAAGGACAGGGGACACTAAATATGTGCTAGGGATGCCTACCCATCTCTAGCTGACCTAAGGATGGAGGCAGGCCCAGAGAGCTGTCTCTGAAGGGTGTGCTGCTCTGGACAGTCCCTCCACACCAGCTGAGCTGGGCAAGCTGCCCAGGGCTCCCCTCTGGCATTTCCTGACTTTGCATGAGGCTCCAGAAGGCAGGTATGTGTGGGTAGGGGTGATTTTGCCCTCCGGGCAGTCGCAGTCATGCTTTGGGAATGGAGGCTGGCACATACAGGTCAGTGTCTCTGACCTCCCCAGGGGATGCAGGTCCCTGTTGGGCAGGGGGCATGACTAGGCAGGAACTAGGGAAAGTTTTCTTCACTGCTCCCCACCCCTGCCCCCAGCAGCTTCCCAGGCAGGCTTGTCCAGGAGGTGAGACCCAGAGAGATGGCAGAGAAGAGACTCTCACTTTTCTATAGAACTTGAGTGTCTATGAACCACTTTCTCAACAACTCTGTGAAATGGCAGGACACATACTGGGGGTGGGGAGGAGCACCCAACCCCCTAACCACTATTCCACACAGCCTTTCTTCACCTGTATTTTCACCTATGATTTCACAGGTTCCAAGGAGCTCCCAGGGAGGACCCTGCCTCAGCTAATATGGTTATCACCTCAAGAGGCTATCGGGGTGACCCTGGGGAAGTCACTTAACCTTCTCCCGTCTCAGTTTCCCCATCTGTAAAGTGAGAATATAATAGCACCCACCTCCCAGGGTTGTTGTAGGGGTCAAATGAGATGGTATCTGTAAAATGCTTAGCACAGGGCCTGGCACTTGTCTTCAGTCCCTCAGTCAGGTCTCATTCTCTGTGACTCCAGGGCCCATGAAACACGAGGCCCTTCCATCCTCCACCCTCTCCCAAAGTCTGTCCAAGCTCATGCTCTTTGCTCCTCCACCTCATCCTCTGCCGTCCCCTTTTCCTTTTGCTTTCAATCTTCCCCGGAATCAGGGGCTTTCCCAAGGAGTCCTGTCTTCTCATTATGTGGCCAAAGTCATTGCTCCTGTATTTGACCTCCTGGGGAATAGTCTGAATTTCTCTAAGTATTGACTGACTTGATCTCCTTGCTATCCAAGGGATCTGTAAGAGTCTTCTCCAGCACCAGGATTTGGAAGCGTTGATTTTGTGGTGCTCAGCTTTCCTTATAATCCAACTCTGACAGCCATCCATCGCTGCTGGAAGAACCACAGCTTGAACTTTCCAGAACCTTGTTGGCAAGGGGATGTCTCCGCTTTTCAGTCTGTCATCCAGATTAGTCATAGCCTTCCTCCTGGGGAGCAAGCATCTTTTAATTTCATGCCTGCAGTCGCCACAGCAGTGATCTTTGAGTTCAGGATTATAAAATCTGACACTTCTGCTTCTATTTGCCAGGAAGTGATGGGGCCCATTGTCAAGATCTTAGTTTTGTTGATGTTAAGCTCTCGGCCAGCTTTTACTCTTTCCTCTTTCACCCTCATCGAGAGTGGCACCATCTGCACGTCTGAGATGGTTGGTATTTCTCCTGCAGCCTTCGTTCCAGCTTCTGATTCATCCAGCTTGGCTTTTCCATGATATACTCTGCATATAAGTTAAATAAATAGGGTGACAAGATACAGCCTTGTCATGCTTCTTTCCCCATCTTAAACCAATCAGTTATTCCGTGGTCAGTTCTAAATGGTTGCTTCTTGGCCCACATGCACCCTCCTCAGGAGACAAGTCAGATGATCTGGTCCTTCCATCTCTTTGAGGACTTGCCACATTTTATTGTGATCCACACAGTCAAAAGCTTTACTGTGGTCAATGAAGCAAAGGGAGAATTTTTCTGGAATTCCCTTGTTTTCTCCATAATCTATGTTGGCAATTTGGTCCCTAGTTCCTCTGACTCTTCAAAAACTAGCCTCTTCTCCTGGTTGGTCTCAGTTCACATATTGCTGAAGCCTAGCATGCAGAATCTTATGTATAACCTTGTTGGCATGTGAAAGGAGTGCAATTTCTTGGTACTTTGAATGTTCCTTGGCATTACTCATCTTTATAAAGGATTGGGATGTAAATTGATCTTTTCCAATCCTGTAACCACTGTAGAGTTTTCCAAATTTGCTGGCATACTGAGTGAAAAGTTGATCAGTTCTATGAAGATCTACAACATCATCTAGAAACAACACCAAAAAAAGATGTCATATTTGTCATAGGTTATTGGAGTGCTAAAACAGGAGATCAAAAGATAATTGTAATAACTGACAAGTTTGACCTTGGAGTACAGAATGAAGTATGGCAGAGACTAATAGAGCTTTGTCAAGATAACTCATTGGTTATAGCAAACACTCTTTCTCACTATTTTTTTTTGGTAAATTTAAAAAATTTTTTGAAAGAAATTCAAAATGAGAAAAGGAAAAAAATATTACCATGTACACAGCAGAAAATAGGAGAGGATTCAATATAAACAATAAATTTATATTTCAAGAAAACTTACATAATAAATATCATATAGTTTTCAAAGCTGTTCAGTTCTGCTTCCTTGAAAGTTTTCTTTTGCTTTACACACACACACACACACATACACACACACACACACACATATACATAGATATCTACAAATGTATACACACATACACATACACTCATACACATAGATGTAAGACTGTACTTATTTCTACTTGTACTCTGTTTCTCTGAAGGTTGATAGCATCTTCTTCCCTAAGTCCAAGTCTTTCCATGTCTCTCTAAATCAAACAGCTCATCATTTCCTATAATACAACAATATTCCAACCCAATCACTTCCTATCTGAGAAATTTTCTATAAAAAGTTTTCTCCCAATTTTCTGCATTCCTTCTGTTCTTGGCTACATAGGTTTTATTTATACAAGAAAAATTTAATTTAAAATAATTGAAATGATCCATTTTACACCTCAACAATGTCTTACCTAGTTTAAGATCTGATAATGTTCAATCTATTTCCTCTACGCCTTTTTTCCCCTAGTTTCTTTAATGTTCTTGACTTTTTGTTTTTCCATATGAATTTTATTATTATTTTCTAACTCAGCAAGGTAATTTTTTAGTAATTTAATTGGCATGGCATTAAATAGGCAGATTAGTTAGGAAATTTGTCATTTTAAAAATTATATTGGAGGGGTGGCTAGGTGGCGCAGTGAGTAGAGCACTGGCCCTGGAGTCAGAAGGACCTGAGTTCGGATCCGGCCTCAGACACTTAACCCACACAAACAAAAACCTAGCAGTGTGACCTTGGGCAAGTTACTTAACCCCAATTGCCCTAAAAGGGGCGGCTAGGTGGCTCAGTGAGTAAGAGCGCTGGCCTCGGAGTTGGGATGACCCGAGATCAAATCCGGCCCCAGAAAATGAGCACCCACCCATAAATAAAAATAATGACTAGCTGTGTAACCTTGAGCAAGTTACTTAACCCCAATTGCTTAAAAAAAAATTATATTGGCTTTGCCTACCCATGAACAATAAGCATTACTTCAATTATTTAGATATGACCCTTTGTATAAAAAGTATTTTATGTTTATGTTCATATAGTTCCTGTGTCTGTTTTGGCAGGTATATTACCAAGTATTTTATGCTGTCTAGGTATTTTAAATGATATAAAACAATATTGAATGATATTGTTGACACATAGCATAGTTTCCCTATTTTTCTCTTTTGATTAAATCTATTTTAGTTTTAATTTTGTCTGAGATCATGATTACTATTACTGCTTTTTTTTTTAACATAATACATTCTACTCCTGACCTTTATTTTATCTCTGTGGCTATCTTTCATTTTTGTAGCATTTCCTGAAAGCAACTTATTGTTGAAATAAAATTTTAATTTGCTATCAGTTTCCATTTTATGAGTAAATTCATCCCATTAACATCCTAACTTCAGGACAATTTTCTCTAATGATTTCTTTTAATATTGTATCAAGATTCTTTTTTTTTAATTGTAATTTTCAAGTAGTCCATCTACTCATATTATTTTTCCTCGATCAAGATCAGTTTGTTTTTCTGATGAGATGTTTCACATTCTTTTCTATTTTTTTACTCTTTTGGTTTTTTTATTTCTTGGTGTCTTAAAATGTCATTAATTTCCCTTTGCCCAAACCTAGTTTTTGAAGAATTATTTTCTTCCTTAAATTTTTGATTCTTCATTTCAAATTGGTTGATTTTCTTTTTGTAATTTTTTTAGATTGCTTTTATTATTTTTTCCATTTTTTTCCCCTCTATGTCCCTTATTTTATTTTTAAAGTCCCCCCCCCCCCACCTTTTTAAAAAGCAATTGGGGGTAACTTGCTTGAGGTTACACAGCTAGTCATTTTTATGTTTGGGTGCTAATTTTCTGAGGCCAGAACTTATCCTAGGTCCTCCCAACTCCGGGGCTGGTGCTCTTACGCACTGCACCACCTAGCCACTCCTTTAAAGTCCTTTTTAAAGTTCTTCTAAGAATTCTTATTTGCTTGGGACCATTTCATATTTCTCATTGAAAAAGGCGTGACTTTTTTTTTACTCACTGTCTTCCTCTGAATATGAACCCGGATCTTCTCTATCTCTATCTATCTATCTATCTATCTATCTATCTATCTATCTATCTGTCTGTCTATCTATCTTTGGTTGCATTCTTTCTCCTCTACTTACTCATTTTTATTTATTTGTTTTTTGTTTCATTTTATTTTTAGCAGCTCTTAGTGTAATCAAGTTCTAGTCCTAAGGAATGAGGAATGATGTCCCAAGCCTCAGGTCCTTCCTACTGTTGTTTTCTAAGGTCTGTCTGGAGCTTAATCTTGGCTCTCTTCTCCACTCCTAAGCTGCAGCTAGAGCCCCTAGTCATGTTGTCCTGCAAATGATCTTGCTCCTTGTAGTCCTTTGGGTGGCTGCAAACTACAGCTATTCTCTCTGCCTTAGAACTGAAAGCAGGGACTCTGCTCTCCTGCAAGTGCCTAAAGCCAGCAGCCACTGCTGTTGCACTTACCAGATATGTCCTAGCTCCTCTCCCCTGCAGCCACAGCCTGTGAGGGATCTGGTCAGTACAGCTGTGCTTGGCATCCCTTGACAGTGTAAGGTCCTTTAATCCTCCTCCACTGGCAGACCCTCACACTGTCAGATGAAAGTAGATGTAGGGAGTAGATGGGGGAAGAGGCATTGGAGGAGGCTTGAAGAGGGATGAGAAGTTTTGGAAGATCTGCTTGACTGAAGAGGAGGAGGAAGGTGTGAAGGACTGCACTGAGGACCCAGTTAAGACTCCACCAACATAAGTTGTGATCATTCATTCACCAAGGTCGTGGGGCTTTCACAGACTCCTAGTAGGCAAGCATAGCCTTGTCCTCGTCATGGATACCTGCCGGCAGCCAAGGTCTCCCTAGTGAACTCCTGCCATTGTGATGCTTGGCTGAGCCAGGGGAGGGCATGTCCTCTGGCAGCTCTGAAGGGCAGTGGGCATCGTGCTCACTGCTGCTCTCTTCACAGCTGCTGCCTTTCTCTCTCTGTTCCCCAGGTGCCTGAGATGCCATCCCGAAGGAAGCCCTGGCATGGCATGGCCAAGGGGCTCCTTCTTGGATGCCTCTTTACTGGCTTTCTACTGCTGCTCTACTCTCATGCCATTGCCCCTTCTCAAGCTTCCATGGCCAAGTGAGTGAGGAGCAAAGGGGGAGGGCTCGGGAGGGCTCGGGCAGCCTTCTGGCCTCAAGACTGGCCCCCACACAGACCAAGGGCTCCTTTATTAGAAACCCTATGAGGGGAGTGGGTAGGAAGGGCCTCTCACCTCAAAGGCAATGTCTCTCTGGGCCCATGGAAGGAAGACTCATCCCCACCACAGCTGAGAGAGCCTGGGGGACAGGAAGAGGCTGAGGCTTTCCTGATTGTTAGAACTGAAACACAGAACATAGAATGGAAGAACTAGAAGAAAACTTGGGAGACAAAATGCTGAGAGGAAGATTGGAAGGTAGAACCTGGGAGATAAAAATGGAACTTAGAGAATTGGGACAGGTCTTAGAGCATAGAATGTCAGACCTGAAGGGGCTCCAAGAGCACAGAGAGTTAGAAGTAAAAAGGAAGGTAGAATATGAGGAGGAAAAGCTTCACAGAACCTTAGAATGCAAAATAGGCAATATTAGATCAAAGGGACTTTGGTCTGTCAGCATTAGAAGGGATTGTAACATCTGGAATCTAGTCAGACTATAAGGGGCGGGGGGCGGTCTGGGTCACAGTTTGTTAGAACTAGAAGAAACCTAGAACAAAGACTGGGCAAGAACTGAACAAGACAATCTATTCCAAACTCCCTCCCTCTGTTTATTTGCATATTCATTCATTAAAGTTTTGTTGATAATCTTTTTTTAACTTCACTGTTAGTTCCCCCCTCCCACTGACCCACCAAGAGAACCTTCATAATAAATAAATAGAGCTGAGCAAAACAAATCGGCCAAATCTGACAAGTAGGCACGCCTCATTTGAGCTCATAGTCCAACACCGAGAGATTGCTGCTGTTGTGCTCGTCCTCCATTTTCCAACAGGACCATGGCATCGGGGAAATGATGACATGACTTGCAGTTGACTTGGATTTGAGTGAAGGAGGGCTGTGTGAGGTCTTGGTGTGTGTGTACCAAGAGATAGGAGACATGCTTTGCATTAATCTTATGAAGGCATTATTGGACCTGCCTTCCCTTGAGTCACTATTCATTAAAGGGACATCACCTCACTCAAAACAAGAGCCTGAAAAACCTTAGCCCAACAGGGTCAGGGTCTCCCACTGCATCCTGGGTCTTCTCTGGTCGTCGTGGTCGATATCTGGCCACTGGGCCCAGATGGCTCTGGAGGAGAAAGTGAGGCTGGTGACCTTGCATATCCTTGCCTCACTAAAATCCAAGTCAACTGCAAGTCATGTCATCATTCCCATCATATTCCTTGAAAATGAAGGATAAACACAACAACAAATTCTAAAGTGTTTCAATGTTGTTTTCCTTTTCATTACTGTGGTCATTGTAGAAATCATTCTCCTGGTTCTTCTTACTTTGCTCTGCTTCATTTTGTACAAGTCATCCCAAATTTATCTGAATTTATATCCATAATTTCTTATAGCATAATAATATTCTATTCAATTCCTATTTGTTCAGTTGAACCCTAGGAGATGGACAATTGCTTTCTTTCCAGTTGTTTGCTACTACAAAAAAAAAAACCCACATAAATATTTATAACCTTACAGATATTATCTAATTTTTTCTCCACAACAATCCTAGGAAGTAGATGCTATAATTATCCCTGTTTTACATGTGGAAACTAAGGCAGAGGGAGGTTAAGTTATTTATCCAGGGTCACACAAATAGTATGTGTCTAAATAGTAAGTGTCTAAAACTGGATTTGAATTCATTTCTTCCTAACTGCAGGTTCAGCACTCAATCTACTATACCACTGAATTCCCTAATGAATAAATAAATTCTTCCACAATATTTCACAGGTAGTAGGAAAACATTTCAAGACCAATACATAATAATACATTCTGTGGCCATTACCTAGGCGAGGACCAAAGGAAGGTAAGTGACACTATCTAGGAATGTGCCTAAGGGCAGACGTCAAATATCACCTTGACAGAAGTGAATTAAATAACTATTGAAAACCAGAAAATTCTATCACAATCTATACGAAGTCGAAAGCTCAAGCACCATGTCATCAAATTAAAAGCAGAAAAAATGAAAGATACAGAACGGATTATGGAAAACAAAATTATGTCAGAAATTCTTGGTATCTTTAGTCAATAATTTAAAGAAATTAAATTTAATGAAATAATTTAATGAAAGCCACATAGTTAAGGCAATAAAAGATATTAGATCATTAAGAAGAACAAAGTAAATCTACCAATAAAAAGAATTTTAAAAATTTTTAATCAGTGGAACTAGAATTATTTTTGTATACCTAGATTCTAGGTATACTTTCCCCTCTGTCTTTGTCCTTTCTGGAGCCATGTAGCTTGCACTGGTATCACTGGGTGAAAGGATATGTACAGTTTGATAAAAATTTTTGCTATAATTCTAGAATTTGGACTAATTCCCAACTCCAGCAATAATGCTTCAAAAAATTAGCAGTCCCTTCAAAGTTTACTATTGCAATATTGCGGGGGGGGGGGTATTGCTGTGGAGGGGAGAGCTGGCCAGAAAATACTTGATACTTCTTGCTCCCTTGTCCCTACTGAAGGAAGAACAGGAAGGGAATAAGTGTTTATATAATACCTACTGTATGCCAGAAAGCGTACTGAATAGTTTCCAAATATTATCTCATTTAATACTGGACACTGGATACAGGCCTTTCTTTTTAAAAATTTAGACTGAAATACTAAAGCTTTAATACACAGCAAGTAAAGAAAAAGAAACATTTTATAAACTTAAATATTAAAACAAATACGAAATAAGAAAAAAACCATGTTATGTGCAAGCAGAACACAAGAGGATTCAAAATATATAGCAATAAATTTCCATTTCAAGAAAGCCTATACAGTAAATACTGTATGTTGTGTTGAGAACTATCCATCTTCCCTTTGCTTCCTTGCAAGTTTTCTTTTGTTCTCTGCTGTGCACTTTTACTTTGTTCATATTCCCCCTTCCTCCCCAACTCTTGCCCCCCAGAAAGCTACAATTAAACATGAGTATGTTGATAGATATATACACATACATACATATATGCATACATGTATAAACGTACTTTTCTTAACAAATTCTACTCCTGATCTTTATTTTTATTTTTGTGTTTATCTCTTATTTCCTATCCCTCCTGACTCCTCTACTTCTACCTGCTACCTGGCCCTCCTATTGCTTAGTCTACCCCACTTCCAAAGATCCTTCCCCTATCAACCCAATCCCATTAATTGAAACAACTTTCTATACCTCCCTTTAACCTATTCCTTCCCTTCTCCTCTCCTCCTCCATATCCCCCTTAGTATTTTATTTCTTTCTGAATTTAGAAGATTTTTATACTCTTCTAGATATATGTATGGTTCCCTCTTGAACTCATTCCCAATGAAAGTAAGTTTTCAGAACTACCAGCCCCACTCCCTCATCTAATTCCTTTGCAGCAGTTCTTCCCTTCACCCCTCATTTGTATAAGATAATTACTCACTTTTGCTCTTCTTAGACTGTTTTGCTTTTTAAAGTCATATCATACTTGTCTACCCCAATCTTTCTGGCAAACTACACAATTACTAATAACAATCTTAGGCATCCATTTTACATTTCACATACATAAAAAGTAAACAGTTTGTACTTATTGAGTCCCTTGCAAATTAGTCTTTGGTATGTACCTCTTTGTTCTTGAATGCCAAATCTTATATTAAGTTCAGGTTGTTGGGTGTTTTTAAAATTTTTTTTTTAACAAAGTCCTGAGAGTCTGACAATTCATTAAATGTCCATTTTTTTTTAATTTGGGACTATGCTCAGCTTTGCTGGGTATGATATTTTAGGCTGGAACTCCATTTCTTTTGTTCTTCAATATATAGTGTTCCAAGACCTGTGGTCTTTTATGGTCACCATTGCTAAGTCTTGTATCATTCTAATTGTGGCACCGACATGTTTGAGTTATTTTTTTCTTGTTGCTCATAATATTTTCTTCTTGAGCTGAGGGTTTCAGAATTTGATCATAATATTCCTGTGGGATTTCCTTGTAGGATCTATTTCAGGTGGTACTCAGTGGATATTTTCTATTTCTACTTTTCCCTCTCATTCTAATGCTTCAGGAAAATTTTCTAATTATTTCTCATATTAACATATGAGGATTCTTTTTGTTTTGATAATAGCTTTCAGGTAGTACAATTATTCTTGTTTTCTCTTCTTGATCTGTTCTCCAGATAAGTTGTTTTTCTTATGAGATGTTTCACATTCTCTTCTGTTCTTTCATTCTTTATATTTTTGTCTGATTATTTCTTGATTTCTTATAACTTTGCTGGCTTCCTCTTGCCCAATTCTGATTTTCAAAGAGTTGTTTTCTGGATTTTTTTTCTAATTGGTTGACTTTTTTTCATAATCTTGTTTTTCTTGGATTGTCCTCATTCATTCATTCATTCATTTTAGTTTTTATTCTATCTCCTTTAATTTTTTTTTCCTTTTTGAAGAAGGGGAGAAGACAGGGCAATTGGGGTTAAGTGACTTGCCCAAGGTCACATGGCTAGTAAGTGTCTGTGGCCAGATTTGAACTCAGGTCCTCTTGACTCCAGGACCAATGCTCTATTCACTGTGCCACCTAGCCCCCCGCTCATTTAATTTCTAAAGTCTTTTTAAATTTCTTTTGTGAGCTCTTTTTGGGTAGATGACCATTTGACATTACTCTTTGAGGGTAGAAGAGGGTTTCCTAGCTTCAGTATCTGCCTTTGAAGATGAATCCTGGTCCTATCTATTCTAATAGTAATTGTCTATGGTTGGATTCTTTTTCCTTTGCCTGTTCATTTTTAAAAATTTGTAGTAGCTTAGTTTTAATAATCATCTCTTGTCCTGGGGTATGGGAGAATGGTGCCTCTGGTCTCAGATCCTTCTTCAGATCTCCCCTGCAGTCTGAAACTGAAACCAAGACTTCCAGTCTCCTGTAAGTGTCACAGCCAGGAGCATTCTGCCCCACTGCTTCTGCACTCACTTGGCATGTACTGGTTCCTTCTTGCCCTTGTTGCTCTCCACAGCACAGCTGGATCTGGTATTCCTTCTCAGCAGAAGTTCCCTTGATTTCCCCTTGTTCAGATGCCCAACTCTGTTCACTGTCCCTCTTCACTATCTTGGGGGTAAAAGTTGCTGGGGCCAAGGCATCCTCTCAACCCGGCTAACCCCAGGGCTGCTGCATATTGTTCAAACAAACCCAGACTGGAGATTTTTTGTTTGTTTGTTTGTTTTTTGGAGGGCAATTGGGTTAAGTGACTTGTCCAAGGTTACACAGCTAGTTTTTTTTATTTTTTATTTGTGTGTGTGTGTGTTTGTGTATCTGTGTGTTAAGTGTCTGAGGCTGGATCCGAAGTCAGGTCCTCCTGACTCCAGGGCCAGCACTCTACTCACTGTGCCACCTATCCACCCCCCCCCTTTTTTTTTTTTTTTGCTTTTTCCAGCCTGGAGATGTTTACTCTTCACAGGGATCAAACCCCCTTTTCAGATCTTGTCCAATTGTCCCTCTGAACTAAGAAATCCCAATCTGTTAGCCAGGTTCTAAACCCCTATGGTACCATTCTGGTCTTCTATCATCTGAGCTAATCTCTTTAGTGTGAGGTGAAACATCAGGATTTCTTTATTTTGCGTCGTTCCTATTTTTATTGCTTTGGAGTGCACTTTCATTTGGGTGTTGAAAATTTGACATTTCTCTCCTTGAAGCTGTCTGTTCATAACATTTGACGACTTACCTATTATGGAGTGATTCTTGTTCTTAAATATTTATGTATGTATGTGTGTCTATTTATAGAGATGAGCAGATAGATGTAGACATAGATGTAAATATACAGATAAATATAGATATATAAATACATATATATTATATATATATAGATAGATAGATAGATAGATAGATATAGATAAACACAGATAAATAGGTCTTGTATAAGACTTTTAAGGGAGATGTTTGTTGCAAAGAAATTTTCCCATTTAACCACCTCTCATCTAATTCTAGTGGTACTGATAGTCTTACAAAAACTCTTCAAAGTTATATAATCCAAATTGTCTTTTCTCTTATGTTATCATTTCTACCTATTTTAAATGAATGATTCTCCTCTTGGTCACAGGTGTGTGAGCAGCTCCATTCCATTGTCTTCAAACATTTTTAGGATGTGCCTACCTCTGTGGCATAGCTATCTATAAGGAGCTTATTGTGGTATTTGACTGTTGAATATCTCTAGTCCTCAAAGTAAACCATCATATCATCTGTGATTGGAGATAAATTTATCTTTTCTCATTTCTTTGATTTCTTTTCCTTGTCTTATTGAGGGAGCATTTCTAGAACTATATTTAATAATATAGTGGCGACCATGGATATCTTTGTTTTAACCCTAATCTTATTGGAAAGGTTTCTAGTGTTTCCCCATTGCAAATAATATCTCTTGGTTGGTTTTTACTTTGAAGATGAGGAAGCTGAGGCCTAGAGAGGGGAAAGAACTTGTTCAAGGTGACACACGATGAGGAAAACAAAGGATTAGAGCTTTCTCACTCAAGGGTCTCACTATTCTCTCTTTCCCAACAGGGCCCCAGAGCCAACCCACTGTTCCCCTCCACCCACCTCACCTGCAAATGTCTCCAAAGGCTCCTGCAGGCCAAAGTTAGATGTTGTGTTCATGAAGACCCACAAGACAGGCAGCAGCACCCTTCTCAACATCCTCTTCCGCTTTGGCCAGAAGCACAATCTCAAGTTTGCCTTCCCCAGTGGCTACAATGACTTTAACTACCCGTCCTTCTTCAAGCGCAGCCTGGTGCACAACTACCAGCCCGGTGACTGCTTCAACATCATCTGTAACCACATGCGTTTCTCTTACTCTGAAGTGTGTAGCCTGGTGCCCCCCAACACTACCTTCATCACAGTGCTGCGCAACCCGGCCCACCTCTTTGAGTCATCCTTCCACTACTTTGGGATGGTGGTGCCCTTCACCTGGAGGCTGATGGGCCAGAACAAACTGGCCACATTTCTGCAGGACCCTGACCGCTACTATGACCCCAATGGCTTCAATGCCCACTACCTCCACAACCTGCTCTTCTTTGACCTGGGCTATGACAATGGGCTTGACCCCCACAGCCCCCAGGTGGAGGAGCACATCCAGGAGGTGGAGCAGAGGTTCCACCTGGTCATGCTGCAGGAGTACTTTGATGAGTCGCTGGTGCTACTCAAGGACCTCATGTGCTGGGAGCTTGAGGATATCCTCTACTTCAAGCTCAATGCCCGCCGGGCCTCTGCTGTCCCCCAGTTGACAGAAGAGCTCTACCAGCAGGCCACTGACTGGAATCAGCTGGACACGCTCCTCTACCACCACCTCAATGCCAGCTTCTGGCGCAAGGTGGAGGCCTTTGGACGGGAGCGCATGGCCCAAGAGGTGGCCTCCCTGAGGAGGGAGAACAAGAGAATGGAAAGGATCTGCATTGATGGTGAGCATGCAGTGGATGCCAAGGACATTGAGAAACCATCACTGCAGCCCTGGCAGGCAATGGGGGCAAAGACAATCCTTGGTTACAACCTAAAGAGGCATATCAGTCATCAGTATGAACAGTTGTGCCGGAAAATGGTGACGCCTGATATCCAGTACATGACTGAACTTGGGGTCAACCTCTGGGTCACCAAATTATGGTGGTACATCAGGAAATTGCTGCAGATTTGATAGCTACCTTTCCCTTGCCAGTTGTCTGTTATTCCTGACTCAAAAGGCATGCCCAAGGGGCATCCTTTACTCAGGGCAGAGTGGATGAACCTTTGGACTAAACCCTCAGGGCAGTCAACAAAGTGATAGAGTCTGCCCTCTACCTTTCAAGCCAGGCCAATATCTTTCCATCCTTAGCCTAACTTTGGGTAAGACATCCTAGAAAATGGACAAAGATCTGAGCATTACCTTACAGAGCCCACTGGGTGAGCTTACAAACTGTTAAGCTAAATTAGACTGGATATGAGGTGCCTTCAGTGAAGAGCAGCATTTGAATAATTACATACAGTTTAAATTTTTTTAAAGAGACATCCTGCTTTTATGGAGCAGACTCTGAAATAAAATAATTTGCTCTTTCTGTTTCTATGTGTAGTAAGTGAGACTGAGGAGAAAAGTTCCCAAGAGATCATTCCCCAGGATATAGTGGTCCAAATTATTGGCATAAATTCTCTGTTCTCCATTTCCCACAATGCTCAGTGTCTGGACAGTGAGGATGGATATTTCCTGGTGAAGACTTGAATGGGTAGTCTCTTGGGAGGCAGGACACTTATAAGGTACCTCTACAAGAGGTAATTCTGAGGGGATATGAGGAGGCTAGCCAGGACTGGCGAAGAGAACGGTATCAGCAGACCTCTGATGACCTCAGAGCAAAGTAAGAGGTTCCCTTAGATCCCCAGCCTTCCTCCAGTGACTTTAGAGACCTCAAGCCTGCCCTGAGAAGCTTGTCCATGAAGTAGAGCCTCAGAGATGGGTACAGTCCCACCCATATCCCTGTCACTGAGGTAGTATTGGGAGGTTCTAGGTCAGTCACTTTCAGGGAGTGGGCCTGAGCTCTAAGGTTTTTACTCCTGAGTCATAAGTTTAGAGGTGACTCCCCCAAATTCAGGGTGATTAAGGTTTATGTTATAATTACCTTGGAGTCTTTAAGGGGCTTCCATAATTTGCATCAGGGCATAATCATGGCTATAATGTTAGGTCATTTCAACCCTGTTATTTTCATAGCTTTAGTGTCTAAATTAATTTGATGAGATTTCGCTATAGATTGAAGCTGGCACAACATTGGGAGGCATAGCTAATGTATTGGATAATCATAGAGTCAGGAGTCAAAAAGGTCACAGGGGAGCAGAGTAGAGCTTTGGGCTGAAAGGCAGAAGATGCACTTCAATGGCGATCAATGCGAAGTCTTACATTCTGTTCAGAAGATCATCAACATAAGGACAATAATGAGGGGCCATGATTAGACAGTAGGTTGTTTGGGAAAAGCTCTGGGAGGTGGAGTGAGCTGCAAACCTAAAGTGAGTCAGGAGTGTGAAAGGGCAGCTAAAAAAAGCTGACACCATCTTGGCCTGAATGAAGAAGGTTAGAGAGCATCAAAGCATATAGCAAGGTGATTGTCCCTCCATGTCCTGTCCTGGTCCTTCTAACATCTAGAGTCTTATGATCCTTCTGGGGAGGAAGATCACTGATAAGATGGAGGGCAGCCAGGAGGGTAAAGAGCCTTAAGTCCATGTCATATGGAAATGGGGTGAAGCAACTGGTGATGTTTAGCCCAAAGAGGAGACTCAGGTAGGACATTAATCATTGTCATTAAGTATTTGGAGGATTTTCATGTGGGATCAGCTGTGCTCCCTTTGACCAGACAGTCGAACCAGAAGCAACATATGGGAATTGCAAGGAGACAAATTGAGAGAGAACTTTTTGTCCATTAGAGCTATCCATAACTGGGATGGTTGACCTTGCAAGGTAGTGGTTCCTGCCCTTCTTGGAGGTTCATGATCAAAAGCTAGATGGCCTTTAGTGGGAGGTCCTTTTCAGTAACAGGTTGGAGTAGATGGCTGCTGGGGTCTAAAATTCTCTGCCTCTTTAAAATGATCTATTAAATTGGTAGCTTAAACAGTCTCCTAAGTAGATACCATTGAATTGAGGGAGACTTATGATCTCGTGATTTGCTTATCTGATGAAACAAAATACTCCTACAGTGTGTATTTTAAAAGTAGCAAAGAGTTCTAGAGCTAGATTTGGGGAGTGGCAGAGCAGATAGAACACTGGACCTAGTGTCAGGAAGATCTGAGTTCAAATTCATCCTCCTGACATGTCCTAGCTGTATGACCCTAGGCAAGTCACTTAACCATAATATTTCAGTTTCCCTAACTCTTAAATGAAGACAATAAGAGCACCTACCTCCCAGGGTGGTTGTGAGGATAGAATAAGATAGTACTTATAAAGGACTCAGGACAGTGCCTGGCACATAGTAAGTATATAATAAATGCTTGTTCCCTTCCCTTTCCCCATTTGGGATTTTACGGGTTTTTTTCTTGTTTGTTTGGATCCTTGTTTTTGGCGTGACTCTTCCTGACCCCATTTAGGGTTCTCTTGGTAAAGGAACTATTTCTTTCTCCAGCCCATTTTACAGATGAGGGATGGAGGCAAGTATATTTAATGACAATGAGTCAAGTTAAAGCTACCTGCTCTGGCCTTGCACAGATCCACTGAAAAATTTTGGAAGAGTCTGCCCTATGCCAACATTTCACACTATGTTGTGATTACATCCTTCTAAGAAAATATTAAGAAAATTATCAGTATTGTGCCACACTGATAGAATATGTGCAAGATTTTAAAATGTGTCCATTTGTTCCTCAATATCTAGGCTATGATTTAACAGTGGTTTTCCAGGGCAAATGCTACTTCCCCACCAACAAACTGATTCAAGCAATCAACCTGACAATGAGCATGGCCAAAGAGGGCATTGGTTTTGCTACATGATTTGTTACAAGGGCTGTGTTTTCCTTTTTTCTGTTCTACTGGGGTTAGGGGTGAAGGGGAATGAGAGGAAGAGGAAATCGATGTTTGTCAACTGAAAAAATTATTTTAAAAGAAGACAGATTGCATTAAAAAAAAGGTTTTGAAGCATCCTATCCAATTATTTGTCCTCAATTGGACACTGTTTGATCATGTGCAGGTTTGAGTAATCACATGAGTCTTTGACTATTGGAAAGCTGGTCTTTAGCAGAATTGATCCTCGTGATTCTGATATAGAAATGGCTTTATACCATCCTTTGGACGTGTCAGGGAATGTTAGAAACTGGCAAGGAAGGATCACTGAGAGGTCACTAGGAGACTTATCAGAAACCATGGAGTGTCCCAGGATCTCCAAGGATGTAAGTGTTCAGGATATGTCACTTGGAAACTAGTTATCTAAACCCCATAATGCATCCTACAATATGTGGCTTACAAGAAACTCACTTGAAGCAGAGACACACATAGAGTAAAGAAAAACCTGGAAAGACATACAAACTGATGCAAAGTGAAATGAGCAGAACCAGGAAAACACTCTACACAGTATCAGCAACATCATGTGATGATCAAACAATGAATGATTCAGCTTTTTTCCCCAACACAATGATCCCAAGAGAAGCAAAAAGGACTCACAGAGGAAAATGACACTGTTGGCAGCCAGTGACTTATTGAGCAAACGATAGCAACAACTCAGTGCTCACACTTTCCTCTGTAGCTAGTGACCCTGTGACAGCAATGGCATTAAAGAGCCTTAAAGAAGTAGGCTGTGGGGAGGGAGTAGGGAGAGCATAAACTTACCATATAAGGGTATCAATGTAAAAACTACACTTTTTCATGGGGGTCTTTCCATTCCAAGGAAAGAAACCCTTACATTCCTAATTAGGGCAGGCCACCCATGTAATGTAGGTGTGGCAGGGTTCTGATGGGGGGAAGTCTAGGGGAATAAAGAAGAGCCTCAGAGGATCTTCTTTTGATTCTCTTTGCTCCTTTGGTTGCTCCTGACCCTTTCTCCAAACCAGACCATTAGAGACCATGCCAAAGAGTAGCTAAGCCACTTAGCTTTGTACCCTCCCAGATACTATGTCGTCACCCTCACTCTAATCCTTTTCAGATCTGTGGCTAGCTGCATGCATACCCTCTTCTCCACCAGCTTTCCACTCTTTCCCTGAGAACCACAGCCAAATCACCACTATTTCCTCTGGAAAAGGTGTGTAAATGGATGTAGAAATAACCAACAAAACTAAAAAAACTAGTTCTTTGAAAAGACTAATGAAATTGATAAACTTTTAGCCAACCTCATTAAAAAGAGGTGAACAAAAACGTAAGTCAACAAAATGCAAATCACACACACACACACACACACACACAGACATAACAGAAGAAAAAAAAATGGCAGCCTACTATGCACAGTTATATGCTAAGAAAATTAAGCATGTAAAAGAAAGAGGGGAATATCCAAAGCAACAAGACCAGGTTGAGATCTTAAATAATCCATTCTTAGAAAAGGATATAATAACTAACTGTAAAGGAGCAAATAAAGAAAAAATCCTAGTCCAGGTAGATTCTTTGGAGAATTCTATCCAACTTTTAAATAAAAATTAATATAGAAATTAAAGTGAAATTTAAAATTTTTAAATTTTATTTATTAATTTATTCTAATTTATTAATAAGTTTATCTAAATTATTAGATATGATTATGTGATATACCATATTATGTGTTTATATATTATATATTCATGAATTAAATTTAATAAATTAAAAATCAATTTAAAATAAAATGAATAAAATAAAATAATTACTACAAATGACTATGAATACTACAAATTATTCTCAAAAATTAGAAAAAAACCATGCTATCAGACTCCATTTATGAGAGAAATGCAGTCCTAATACATAAACAAGGAAAGGATAAACAAAGAAGAAATATAAACCAACATCACTAATGAATGTCAGTTTAATAGTCTTAAATAAAATCCTATCAAATGAATGAAAGCAATTAATACCAAGAAATCATTATGACCAAGTTAGATTTATAACAGGATGGTTCAATATTAGAAATATAATCAATATAATTTTTTTGAAAAGCATCCAAAACCAGGCGATTCTCTCACATACTAATGATTAAATAATACTTGCTAATATTCATTTATAGCACTTATTATGTGTCAGACACTGTGCCAAGCACTTTATCATTATCTTAATTGATCCTCACAACAACCCTGGGAAGTAGGTGCTATTATTATCTCTATTTTATCAATAAGGAAACTGAGGCAAACATATTAAGTGACTTGACTGGGGTCACACAGCTACTGAGTGTTTGAGACTGGATTTGAGCTCAGGTCTTTCTGACTCTTAAGCACACTGCTCTATCTATTGTGCTATTTAACTGTCCCTGTACCACCTAACTTCTTTTAACTTGACATAGAAAAGTCTTTGAGAAATGTACAACAATGATTTATACTGCAAATCCAACAAATTACAGGCACAGATGTATCTTTAAAAATGAAGTATCCATTTAGAACAAAATGCAATGATTATAGACAATGATTATGTGCAAGAAGTTTTCCCAGTAAATATAAAAGGAAGACTGCTTATTCTCCTTGGTATACTTAATAAGGTTCTAGAAATGCTAGCAATAGAACTAAGATAAGAGAAAGAAACTAAATGGATAAAGATCAGGACAGAGGAGAGAAAACTATTCCTGTTTGTTGGCAAATGATGTCTTACTCAGAAAATCCTAGGAAATCAGCAAAGATATTTATTGAAATAAAAGCTTCTGCAAAGTGGCAGGCTGCAAAATAAAGGCATAAAAGTCAATAGAATTTCTATATAATTATAACAAAATCCAAAAGGCAATAACAGAAAAAGAAATTCTATTAAGAATAACAATGAAAATGCATAAAAATTTTAGAAATTCAATCTCCCAAAACACAGAAAATATTGGGATAGATTCAATTACAGAGAGCTTCTTTAAAAAAATAACAACTTAAATAACTGAATGAATATTTAATGCTCATGGCTGGGCAGTGCCAACCTGATAAAAATGACAATATTATAAAAATTAGTTTTACTGTTGTACCAATTTATCAAAAAGATGTGTTATAGAAATCAATAAAAATAATAACAAAATTCATGGGAGAAACAAACTAACTAGAACACCAAAGGAAATAATGAAAAAGGTAGGAAAAGGGGGAATAGCACTCATGCTATATAAAGCAGGAGTCATCAAAATCATTTGCTCTTGATTAGAAATTTGAGAAGTAAGTTGATGGAAAAGACTAGACAAGGGAGGAGAACCAGAAGCAATGAAACTAAACAACCTGTTATTTGGTAAACTTAAAAATATAAATTACTTACGAAAGAACTCACTACTTGAAAAAAAAATGCTTAGAAAACTGGAAAGCACACTAGTAGAAATTAAGCTTAGACCAACATCTTCTACCATATTTTAAAAGAAATTCAAAATAGAAACATAAACTTAATACTAAAGCCTGTGGCACTGAAAAATTAGTACATATGCAGATTAGATTACTTTTACACCTATGGGTGAAAGATGAAATCTTAACCAAACAAGAGATAAAGGAAATTACAAAAAATAACATATATAATTTTGATTACATGAAACTAAAAAAAAAAAAAACATTCTGCTCCAACAATATTAGTGACTCAAGAAGGGAAGTGGCCAAAGGGGAAAAATATTTGTATCAATTTCTCAGATAAGGTTTTGGTAACCAAGATATATAGAAAATTAAGATACATATAGATACAGATGATTTAGAGATAGATATAGATATTAAAAATCAAAAGTCTTTGCCCAATAGAGAAGTGCTTAAAGAATATGAACAGACACTTCTACAAAGATTTATATACTATTAACAACCACATGAAAGAATGCCCCAAATCATTAATGATAGAAAGATGGACATTAAAATCACTCTGAGCTATTGCCTCAGTACCAGCAAATTGACCAAAAAAAAAAAATTGGAATGATCAGTATTGGGAAAATTGAATTGCTGTGAATTAGTACAACCATTTTGAAAAGCATTTAGAATAATGTAAACAAAGTGTCTCAACTCCATACTCTTTGATTCAGAGATTCCACTACTAGACATATACTCCAAGGATGTCATTGGTAATAAGAATGTCCCTATATAGACAAAATTATTTATAGTGCCAATTTTGTGGTATCCAAGAAGAGGAAATAATGCAGATGCTCACTGAGTCTTTGTGGTCTGAAATATAATGGAATATTACTGAATTACCTGAATATAATGGAATGTTACTCTGCTGTAAGAAATTATGTATAGGATGAATATAGAGAAGCATGGAAAGAGCTCCATGAGCTGATGCAGAGGAAACAGAGCCCATAAACATTTATTAAGAGTCTACTATGGGCGGCTAGGTGGCACAGTAAGTAGAGCGTCGGCCCCGAGTCAAAAGGACCTGAGTTCGGATCTGGCCTCAATGCACACACAAATAAAAACCTAGCCGTGTGACCTTGGGCAAGTTACTTAATCCCAACTGCCCTCCAGAAAGCAAAAAAAAAAAAAAAAAAAGAGTCTACTATGTGCCAGAAACTGTACTGAGCACTGGGGACAGAAATCTGAAAAAGAAAGACAGCCTCTGCCCAAGGCACTTGTTATCTCATTGGGAAAACAACACACATGAGGGAGCTGAGAGGGCTGGCCTGGAGCCCTCTTTATGGAGACTTTCAGAGCAGTTCTTTGCCCTCTAGCCCTCCAATCAAATAGGAAGGCTGATCTGAGGATGCTGAGGATACTGATCAGGGGGGAGGACCAAAGTTGCTGCCATCTTGGTAGAATAGTGAGGTGGGTTTTTTTTTCTGATGATGAAGTTTCCTGGGTGTTTGATGGAAACAATATTCAAAATGACCACAATAACATACATAGAAAACAGTACAACCACCAATCCAAAGTGGATGTTGCAAAATTACAAGGAATAAGCATTGCCCCAGTGAAGAGATGGGAGAAAACATCTCCCCTCCTTTAGAGAAGTGGGAGGTCCTTAGGCAGGAATGCCATGAGGCTCAAATGGGCTCATAGATAGAAAATACTTTGCAAACATGACTGTTGTTGTCATTCCCTGAACCTTTGCTGAGCTCAAACACTATTTTTGGAACAATAGAGGGTTATGTTGATATAGATTTAACAACCAGGTTCTCAATGAGATATGCACACATAAACTTAAATTCAATCTGCATTATTAACTTGTTGTTAAGCCTAGACAATCTACAAAAGTATAAATTAGGCCCCGATTGGTAGCATATTGGTGCTGATAACTGTGATGCAAAGAACCACCCTGAAAATTTAACAAGTTAAGCTGGTGGGAGCTGGCTCCTACACATCCTTGGGCACAGGCATGGAACACGGCAGAGATTTTCAGACTTCTTCAATATGACAAGCAGTATAGCTGGTGGTTTTTCTCTTCTTAGTCTTTTCTTCTCTTTTTTTCTTTAAAAATATTATTTGTTGAGTGTGGAGCCAAGATGGTTAGAGAAAAGAGGGACCTGCCTAAGCTCTCCCCAATTCCCCTTCCAACAACTTTTAAATAATGCCTCAAAATGGATTCTGGAGTGGCAGAACCCACAAAAGGATGGAGTGAAACAATTTTCCAGCTCGGCTACCTAGAAGGTCAGCAGGAAAGGTCTGTAAAGCCAGGTGAGAGTGGAGCACAGTCCAGTGCAGACAATGCCCCCATAAGACAACAGCAGGCCTGGGGCCAAGTGAATTGGTGGTGGCAGCTTCTGGAGTTCTCAGCCCACAGATGGCAATGGTGGGGGTTCAAAAGAGCTGGGATTAAAACCAAGAATCACCCATCCAGCAAAACTGAGTATCTTCTTTCAGTGGAAAATATGGTCATTCAGTGGAATAGAGGACTTTCAAACATTCTTGAGGAAAAAACCAGAGTTGAATAGAAAATTTGACATTCAGACACAAGAAGCAAGAGATGCTTGAGAAGGTAATCAGGGAAAAGAAATCATAAGGAACTTATCAAAGTTGAACTATTTACATTCCTACATGGAAAAACGATAACTGTGACTGATGAAACCTTTCTCAATATAAGAATATTTGAAGGGAATATAAATGCGTGTGTGTGTGTGTGTGTGTGTAAACATACATATATGTCTATATAGGAGGGTATATGGGCGTATGAATATATGTGTGAGTGTGTGTATATATGTATACAGGTATACGTAGACAGAGGGCACAAGATCAACTGAATAGGAAGGGATAATATTTAAAAGGTAAAATTGAGAGGTGAGGGGGGAATATAATGAGAGAAGATGAGGAGAGACAGAATGGGGTAAATTATCCCATGTAGAAGAGCCAAGGGAAAACTGTTACAATGGAGGGGAAGAACAGGAAGGCAAAAGGGAATGAGCAACATTACTCTCACTGAATTTGGCTTAGGGAGGGAATGACATACACACTAAATAGGGTATCTTTCTCTACAGGAGAGTAGAGGGGAAGGGGGTGAAATGGAGGATGATGGAAGGGAGGGCAGGTTGGGGGGGGAGGGAAGTTGGAATCACACACTTTTGAAAAGGGACAGAGTCAAAGTAGAGAATAGAACAAATGGGGGGGGGTGGGATAGGATGGAGGGAAATATAGTCAGTCTTTCACAATATATACACTATGGAAATGTTTTGTGTAGCTACAGATGTACAACCTATATTGAATTGCTTATCTTCCCGATAAGGGTGGGTGAGGAGGGAGGAAGGGAAAGAATCTGGAATTCAGGGTTTTAAAAATAAATGTTTAAAATATATATACATATTATTATTATTTACATGCAACTAGGAAATAAGCTATACAGGCACTGGGGCATAGAGATCGACCGTGCCCTACTGGAAAGTAAGAGGGGACATGCAGGAGGATATAGGAGAGAGCAGATTGGGGGAGGGGGTATACAGTAGGATCACTGTTTTGGGGTGGGTGGTAGGGGAAAGACGGGGAGAAAATTCATAACTCAAAATCTTGTGGAAATGAATGATGTAATCTAAAAATAAATATAAAATTTAATTAAAAATTAAAATATAAAAAAACCTAATTGGCCAAATTAGAAAAAATTTACAAAAATTCACTGAAGAAAATAAATGCCTTAAAAATAGATTTGGCAAAAAGGAAAAAGAGGTACAAAAGCTAACTGAAAAAAATAATTTCTTAAATATTATTTGTTAAATGAGATGACTTTCTGGAAGTGGAGAGGAATAATACAAGAAGTTTTAGTAAGACAAAAACAAACAATATCAGCTAAAATCTATTTTTAAAATGAAAAGTAACTATTTTCCAAACTGCTACATATACATTCTCTTATTTGAGCCTCACAACATCCCTGTGAGGTAGGTAATATAGATGTTCTTATCCCCCTGTTACAGGTGAGGAAACTGGAGCTCAGAGGAGTAAAGTGACTTGTGCGGGGTCATATAACAAGCAAGTGTCAGGAGAAGAATTTGAACCCAGTTTCAACATTCCTGGACATCTTGAGGCATCCTGTTTTTGGCATTCCTTTGCCCCACTTTCCACATCTTGCCCTGGAAATGATAAGCCAATCAATATTTTATTTCTGGAAAGATTGTGACAATTCATTCCCTTATGGCTCCCATCACCATCCCTGTGATTCCTCAAACACTGAAATCCTTTCTCTGGACACTGCTCCCCTGTGCAATTATCTCCCATGATAGAATGTGATCTCCTTGAAGGCAAACATTATTCTGCTTTTCTATTTGTGTCTCCTGTATCTGACATAGAGCCTTGGCACACAGTAGGTGCTAAATACTCAGTTTTTCATTCCTTCCTTCATTCATTCATTGTGTATATTCACTAAGCCATATTCAGTTATCAACTTGGGGCATCTCACTCTTTAGCAGTGCCTCACCCCCACACAGTGTCTTGGTCAAAGGTAGTCCCCATGGCACTTCTTCTAGGTGAAGAAAGCTGGTCAGAGGACGAAAGGGTGGAGTCAGTGAGGAGCAAGAACCAAATAGTGGAGAGAAGACTGGAAGAGGTAGAATGGTGGCCATGCTCAGACTTGCCTACAGTTTCTGGATCTTCTCTTCAAAGGCTTTGTCAGGAAGTAAAACTTCCACTGTGTAGCTGACCTTCTTGGAGTGGACCAAAAACCTCAGGACATCTGCAAGGGACAGACGGACATGCAGAGAAGTTGTCTACTGAATTAGGCCTAAGCTTCTAATTACATTCAAAGACCAGTTCAAGTTGTCTTCAACTTGCTTGCTAAGCTTTATTTCATAATACTCCCCTCAGAACATTTTATGGAGAAGGGCTTGATCAGGTGACCCCTGACCATTTGAGGAATTTACAGTATGAAAGGGGCAGATAATGGAGACCATGAGGTATAAAGATTGGCTCTTTCACAGCTGAGGTGTTGAATCCATAGCTTTCAAATTGCATAAAACCTTGAGTGGCTCAGTGAGTGTAGTGATAAGTTCACAGACTTTAGAAGGTGTGAAGCTGGTTGAGACCCACTTGCACTTTGTAAAGGATTTTCTCCTTGCAGATCTGAATGAGTCAATGCAGAGCAGTGATTCTGCTTTTCCCCATTTTAGGATGTGGGAAGAATGTCCTTCATCAAGTTGATTGAGTTAAAAGATGGCTAGCTATTAGGTGGCTGAAGGATCAGCCTTACCTCTGTTGTGACCTTAAAAGGTACAAACCAGCTCTGAGAAAGTTATGTCCTGTGGAGGAAGTTTTCTGCCTCCCTCCTCTTTTTGACAGCCCCTTTCCAGAGTACACCAGTGAAATTTCTTTCTCTTCCTCCCGCATTCCTATTAGTAATGAGGTCTCACAACAGAGCAATTAAAAAAAAAAAACACAACCCAAGCATTTATTAAGTACCTGCTATGTGCCAAGCACATAAAAATATTTAACCTAATCTTCAAAACACCTCTGGGACCTAAATATTATTACAAGCTCTATTTGACAGTTGGGAAAGTTAAGCTGAGTTGAAGTGACTTGCCACAGGTCACACAACTAGGAAGGTTTGAAGCTGAATGTGAGCTCATGTTCATCACTCCTCTATCCACAGCCCCAGCAAGCTGCTGGCTCTTCTCCCTTTAAGAGATGCCATCCCCAAGAGAAAACAGGCCCAGAGAATGGATCTTCAGAATGCAAAAAGGATCAGGAAGAGAAGATAAGGAGCCTAAAGACACCAGGAGTTCTTCAGGGCTGGTGGTATGAGGCACCTTGAAATACTCATTTCCTCTGTGTGTGCCTGTCCACTAGAGTTCGCTATATATGTGATTACTCTGTTGACACTGTGTGTGTGTGGGAGGGGGCAACTGGGGTTTATGGGGGGAATGCTCTCTAACCACTATTCATGCCATGCCTTTTCAATAAATGTCTTTGCTTTGAGCTAATTTTGTTGACTAGCTGACTATCAAAGGTAAGCACACAGTGGGGGCTCACAAATTACAGTTTTAGTAATATGAATCTACATGGTGCCTTGAACCTGGGCTGGTCATCACTGAGGTGACCCAAAATGCAAGTGTCATTTGGTGGGAGGGGAGGTGGCCCAGAGGGGTCACTACACCTATGTCCCAACCAAATGAGACTAGGCATTGGACCTTGTTCTTGAGCCCTCCTCCTCCTCTGCGCTTTTGTTTGTGTTGACCTCTACACCTGGAATGACTAGAAAGCCCCACCACTACTCACTTCCATGTGATGAAGTCTCTCTTCAATGCAGATAGCTTCAGGAGACAGAAATCTCTGCCTGGGATGGGGGGCCACTAGAAGGAAGGGACCAGGCATGGATTGGTAAACACAGAAGACACAGAAGGTAACTCCACCATTAAAGCTGGAGGCTGGGAGAAGGAGTACTCAAGGAAAGTGGAGAAGAGGGAGAAAACAGCAGTAGAGATGGCCCCAGGGCAGAGTCCCAGGTGAAAGCTGCCCCCCCCAGCCTGGAGGCACTTCCTCCCACTAGAACAAGGTAGGGACAAACCACAGAATCACAGAAACTGAGAGTGCCGGAAGAGAGCCCAGAGCCATATAGTGCAACCCATACACAAAAGAATCCCCCTATAACATGCCCAACAAGTAGTTGTTAAACCTCAACCTGAAGACCCCCTAAGGAGGGGCACCCACCCCATCCTGGGGGAGTCCATTCCACTCCAAGCTTAAATTGGACTCTTTGCACCTGGTTCTGCCTCCTGGGGCCACCCGGAACAAACCCTCTCCCCTGGGACAGCCCATTAAATGCTAGAACAGCTGTCCTGTTCCCCACCCCCACTCCTGATCGAATGTACTGACTGACCATGCCCAGCTCCTTTAAATGATCTTTGTGTGGCATAGAGAGCCCTTGGTCATCCTGCTCCTCCTCTGGACACTCTCCAGATGATCAATGTCCCTCTTAAATTGTGGTGCCCAGGACTGGACCCATTAATGTCCAGGAGGCATGACAAAGGCAAAGAAGGGAGGGACCATTGCCTCCATCTTCCTTTATGCTGAATCTCTCCTTAAGGCAGCCCAGTTTGGCAGCCATAGCAACCCTGTAGTCCACTGAAACCCCCAGATTCTTTTCAGAATAACTTCTATGTATCCAGGTCCCTCCTAATTTGTATTTCTGAAGTGTATACTTTGTATCCAGGTATAAGACTGTATTTATTCCTCTTGACCTGTTTCTTATTATATCAGGTCAATGTTCTAACCTGTCCGGCCTCTGGTATTCTAACTCTATGTGTAAGCCATCCTTCCTTGCTTCAAGTCATTTGCAAAACTGGTGGCTTTATCCAGGTCAATGATTAAAAAAATACTGAATATACAAGCAAACTTATATCCCTGGAACACTGCACGGGAGACCTCTTTCCACAGCAAGGACGCATCATTAACAATCACTCTGGATTCGGTTATTTGGCCAATTCCAGACTCCCCAGCCAGCCCCAGCTAGATTATCCTCTAGGCTACATTCTTCCATTCCCTACAATGTGATGAAATTTTTTTATTAGCATTAGGAAAATTGAGGTATACTTCTCATTCACTCCTTTAGGTCACAAGGAGCCCCCATTTTCTCCATCTTCACCTCTTTTTTTAACTAGTGGCTTCTGCTCTCTTCAAAGTTGCCAGTGACCTCTTAGTTGCCAAATCCAATGGCCTTTTCTCTCTCCTCATTTTCTTCATCCTCTCTGCTGCCTTTGGCACCATTGGCTACCCATTTCTCCTCCATTCTCTCTTCTCCCTAGGATTTCAGGACACCCTCTCACTTGGTTCTCCTACTTCTCTGACCACTCCTTCTCTGTCTCAGTGGCTGGATCCCCATCCAGATCACACCTCTAACTCTAGGTGTCCCACAGGGTCGTTTCCTGGTCTTTCTTCTCTTTCTCTCTATTCTGCCTCTCTTAGTGATCTAATCAGGTTCCATGGTTTCATTGTTATCTTCATGCCAATGATTCCCTGATCTAAATATCCAGCCCTAGCCTCTTCCTTTAACTCCAGTACCACATCATCAACTACCTTCCCAACATCTCCAGCTGGGTGTCTCATAGATCTCTCAAAGTCAGCATATCCAAAACTGAACTCAGCCTCTTTCCCCCTAAGTCCCCCCACCCCCATTACTGTAGTGGGCAACACCATCCTCCAGTCCCTGGGATTCACAGTCTAGGAATCATTTGGGACTTCTCTTATATGTCTCCCACACCCCCAACCCCATCTAAGCTGTTGTTAAGTGAATTTACCCTTTGCAACATCTCTCAAAATGCCCCCTCCTCTCTTTCACCGCTCCAGCACTCTGGCTCAGGTCCTCATCACTTTACACCTAGACTGCTGTAATAGCCTACCAGGTGATCTCCCTACATCAAGTTTCTGCCTCATGCCCCAGCCCATCCTCCATTTAGATGCCAAGATAAATTTCCTAACATGCTGGTGTGACCATCTTATCCCATGCATCCCCCTCCCCCATTAAGTTCCAGTGGTATCCCTATTCTAGGATCAAAATAAAACCCTCTGATATTCAAGGCCCTTCATAGCCTAGCTCCCTCCTACCATTCCAGTGTCCTTGCACCACTCCCGCCAACATCTTTTTCCATCTAGTAACACTGGCCTCCTGGTTGTTCCATAAACCAAACACTTCCCCCTCAGCCCTTGGCCTTCTCTCTGGCTGTCTCCCATGCCTGGAATGCTCTCCCTCCTCACATGCCCCTCTTGGCTTCCAAGTCCCAGATAAATTCCCATCTTCTACAAGAAGCCTTTGCCCCATCCCCACGATCTCCTTTCCCTCCCCCTATTGATTACCCCCAGGTTATTCTGTCTGTAGCTTGTTCGTCCACCTTAGATTGTGAGCTCCCTGAGGGCAAGGGCTATCTTGGCCTTTCTTTGTATCTCCTGTTTAGCAGGGGGCCTGGTTCACAATAGGTGTTTCATAACTGTTGACTGATTGACTATTTCAGCAATCTTGTCCAAAAGGGCAATAGGGGTGGTTACAGTGGGATAACACATTTTCCATGAGGTCAGACTGGCTCTTTGTAATCCCATCTCCATTTCTTACCCCCCATAGCTTTAATGTGCCTTTCAGGATTTCTTCCAGGAATTGAAGCCAAGCTCACTGCTTATGGTGTGCAGACTGTCCACTCCCTTTTTTAGCCAATCAGGCCATTTTCCCTGCTCCTTTTCTCAGGATGCCACCCCCACTTGCCATGATCTTTCACATGTGTCACTCACAGACTCCCAGTTCAGTGCAGGTGAGGGTCCCGTCCTCAGCCACCAGCTGAGAGTTGTACTTCTGTGTGGGCAGCACCTCAATCATCTCCTTTGCTCTTTGGCGCTCACCCATCTTTGTCTTTAGGTAAATGCCAACACCAATGTCTGACCCATCCAACATGAACTGCCACCTGCAGAAGGAGAGATGTTGGTTCCTCTTGCCAAGTGCTCTGCCCTTGCTAGGATTCTGTGGCCCAGGCTCCTGCCAACATACACCCACAGCCCCCTTCTGGGGAAGGAGAGGCCAGACAGACCCCTACCTCAAGATGCAGCCTGGGAAGAGGATCTCAGTCTCCACCTGGTGGGAGGAGCCCCGATTGACAGACACTGTATGCTCATACTGCATTTTCATCTGGTTCTGGAAGTAGTATTTCTTGGGGACCACACCCCCATATTTAATCTGCCAGAAGAGGACATGATGACCTTTGGCCTGATGGATCTGCCCTCAGCTCCTGCTCCACTCCTGGCCCCTGGGGCTCTTTACCTTGGTCAGGCATTTGGGGTTCCCATCAGGGTCTGTTAGGGTTCCCCCATACTCTACAGGCCAGGTCAGGGTTGATGAATTTCTGCAAATCCTCCTTCCAGTTTGCTGATGGAAGAAAAAGAAGATTTTAGGTCGAGAGGAGGAAGAGATTCCCATGTGTGAGCCTGCTCTCCCTAAGGACAGCTGAGCTCCATTGGAGAGAACATGCCTCCAGGTGTTGGGGGAACGTGGATTCTTGGAGTCTTGGAAGAGTTTCTCAGTAAATGGCCCTTTGTAAAAGCTAATTGAATTTAATTGGTTAAAAGATGTTGGTGTGATAATCACTGGAAGGTCGAGATGATATAAGGGAGGTTCTAACTATGTAATGCTGTTTTGTTTTTCATTCCTGGCCAGTTCTTCTTGACCCCATTTGGGCTTTTCTTGGCAAAGACACTGGAGGGCTTGGCCATTTCCTTTCATGGCTATTCCTCCGCAGACTGGACTCCATGTTAAAATGGACATCCTGCTCTGCTCCTAGGTTGCTGCTTGTTTCTGAACTTCCTCCTTTCTCTGTACACAACATAGGCCCTTCCTATACAGGTGTGCTAGGTCTGTGCACAAGTCCCTTTCACTGTCAGCCCTAGATCTGTGGTCCAGAAATAGGTAGTGGGCAGCAAGGCCGTCCATTGGCCCCTTTCCCTATCACAGTGCCCTGTGTAGGTATGAATGGTTATCTGGACTTGGTCTTTTCCAGAGAGTGGAGTGGGCAACCCAGTGCCCACTTATCTCTTTGTCCATATACCTATTCTGAGTGGGGCTTAATTTACTGTGACTTTTTCTGCATTTATCTATTAGGAATGGGTTCAAGAGGGAAATACACACACACACACATAAAAGTCTTCTAAATTTAGAAAGAAATAAAATGCTAAGGGCATAGGGACAGGGGAGATAAGGGAGGGACTTCTAGACAGGAGGGTAAGTTAAAGCAGGACAGAGAAGGGTGTTTAGATAAATGGGAATGGGAGAATAAAGGAAATATCTTTACAGGGGTGGGGGGGGGCAGTGTTTAAGTAATAGGAGGACCAGGTAGTAGGTAGAAGTAAATTAGAGGAGTCAGGAAGGACAAGAAATAAGAGATATACACAAACATAAAATAAAGATCAGGAGAAGAATTTGTTAGGGGAAAAGGAGCAGGGGTAGTGATCATGATCTTGGACAAAGTTAAGGCTAAGATAGATTTAATCAAAAGAGAAAAGTAGGGAAACTACACTATATGTCAGCCATATTTATCAATATTATTTTGGAGGATTTAAAACAGCTTGACAGTAAGAGGTGGGGATATTGCTGTGGTGTAGGAAATAACAAGTTAGTGCACTTGGAAAAATATGGAAATATTCACCTTTAGAGAAACTGAGGAAAAAATAAGCATAGTATGGTCTTCCATAGATGCACATGAATGTATATGTCTATATATGACTATGATTGTAGATATCTAAGTATATGTGTGGGTAAGTGTATGTATGTACAGGTATATGTGTGTTTATGTATATATGTATGTCTTCGTGTATGTATGTCTATATGTACATGTGTAGATATGTATGTATGTATGCGTGTATCCGTTTATCTATCTGCACTTGATTGTGCCTTTGGGGGAGTGGACGGGAGGAAGGAAGAAAAAAGAACAAAGTAAAACGTGCACAGCAGAGAACAAAAGAAAACTTACAGGGAAGCACAGAAAAGATGGACAGCTCTCAACAGAAGGGGTAGATTTCTTCTACAGACTTTCATGAAATGGAAATCTATTGCTGTATGTTGTGAAAGCTCTCACACATTCTACTGTGCACATGGCAATGCATTTATTTCCTTTCTTATTTGGTATTTAAGTTTTAAAAAATCTTACAAAACAAAAAAAGAAATGACAAGCAGGATGACTTTAGAAAAGCCTGGGAAGACTTATATGCACTGATGCAAAGTGAGGTAAACAGAACCAGGAAAACCCAGGGTTCACAGTAACAGCAAGGTTGTATGATGATCAATCATGAAAGACTTGTCTACTCTGATCAATAAAATGATCCAAGACAATTCTAAAGGATGCATGATGAAAAAGACTATTCATTTTCAGAGAAAAAGGCGTTTTTGAAAACTTTATTTTTCTTGTTTTTTTTTCAACAAGGTTAACATGGACATATATTTTGGATGATTTCACATATATAATTGATTTTGATAAATTTGATAAATTATCTGCCTTCTCAGGGAGGGAGATGGGATGGGAGGAAGAGAATTTGGAACTCAAAATTTTAAAGTATCAATGTTAAAAATCTTTACATGCAATTGGGAAATATTTAGTGAAATAAACAAAATAATTCTTCAAAGACTTTGATGGATTCTGGAATAACTTTGGTTTTGCCATTATAATCAGGAGGACACAAGAAAGTCAGACTTCAGGGATGGAGTCACCAATCAGCATAAGACAAATCCACCCAGGTTCAGGTTCAGGGACACCTAAGCTTTCTTCCCTAATTCTTAACTAAACTTTCCCAAGATTCGCTTGACCCATTGCTATTTCATCTAGGCAAAAATCACCTAAATGGTGGCCTCCAATTCACATTCTTCACCCACTCAGTAGCACCCTGTTGGGAGAAGCTGGGAGGGTCAGGACTCACCTCCCAGAACCACAATCTTTTTGCATGTGTCCTCTGAAATGAGGGCTTTGACCAAGTTGTAGGCTACAGGGAAGAGTTTAGGAGCTGAAAGAGACAGAGCTACCTTGAAATTAGGGCCAGAAAGAGGAGATGATTCTGCATAAGGTCAGGGCAGCCCTGGACCAGCATAAAATCAGCCAGCAACAGCTTCAGGGTAGAACTCATCACCCACCATTGCCCTTAGGAACTCAACCAGCCTGGGCCTGGTATCCTGAGCTCCCTTGAAGGGGGGTGAGTCTAAAATAAAATCCTTTAGGGGTTTTGATGCCAGCCTCTAATGGGAGGGTGACCATTCCCATCATTTTCTGAGCCCTGGCAAAGTCCAACAGGTACCCCCTTGCACTGCCCCAGGCCCCTCTTTCCCTCTCACCCATTCCATCCCACCCCCTGCCATTGCTGACTTACCTTTCACTACAATAAGATTCTTGACGGTCTCTGGGAAATTGTTCTCAAGCACAGAGAAAAACTGCAAAGCCAAGAGAAGCCTACTAATGGCCTTCCTCATGTCAGCCAGTGCCCACCTCCCTGACACCTCTGGGAGACAGCCCCAGAAAGCCTCAGAAGGACTCCCCTCTCCAGGGCTCTTCAGAGCTCCCACCGAGGACCCACAGCTCTCAGCCCCTGGGCTGTCACTGCCTGGACATCACTGCCCAGACTACTGAGGCCCCAACCTCCAGGGCTGAGAAGGGGGAAACATCACAGGAATTAGAGCTGGAAGGGCCCTTAAAGGTCAAGACCCTATTTTTATAGATGCCGCAACAGAGACCCAGAAAAGTGGAAGAGCTTGACCAAGCTCATTCATAATCAGACACTTGTTTGGGCAGTGAGTTTCCCAGATGGTATCTGGGACCTCAAAGCCCTTTAATACAACCTGTACCTAAACAAGAGTCCCCCTTATAACATCCCTGATGAGTGACCATCTGGCCTCTGCTAGATGAGGAGCTCACTACCTGCCAAGGCATCCTTCTTTACCTTTGGACAGCTCTCATAGTGGATGAGTTTTCTCTTACATCAAGCCGAAGTTATGTTTTGGTTTTTGATGATTTCTAATATTGCAGAGCAAAGGTGAATCTAGAATATTTTATTTCAGATAGCACTCCAGCAGTCTTTCTTCCACACCTTGTGAGAGACCATTAGATCCCAAAAGAAAGACCCTTAGAGACCATGAGATTACAGGATTCAGAACCAGAAGGGACCATTCCCTTCATTTCACAGATCAGGAAATGAGGCCCAGAGAGGGTGGGTAGGTGATTTGCTCAAGGTCATACAGTTCTGGGCCTTAAACCTAGGTCTTTCTAACTCCCAATCTGTTGTTCCTTCTGCTGAACCAGAGAGTCTCTGCCCGCCCCCCCACCCCCAATCCAGTGGATCCCTTCCCCATAAAACTTCAGCCTGATTTTCTGGGATGTAGAATTTTGGAGCCAAAGTCCTCACTTTGCTGTGGGCTCAGAACCCTGGTCGCCAGCTTCATGCTGGGCCGCTGCTTTAGGGGCCTGGCTGCCCCCAGTCAGGCTGAGCCAACACCAAGCCTCTCCCTCCCCTAAGTGCCCATTCCCTCCTCACCTCCTGGTAGATTTCTGTAGCTGGCTTCCAGAAGTGCTTCAGGCCCAAATGCTCCAGGTCAAATATCATAATGAAAGTTTCAGTCTTCTTTCCCAGCTGTGGGGACAAAAAGACAGGCCAGTGAATATCCCAGGGGCAGGTGACTGGCCGTTTATAACCCAACCAGGGCTGCCTGCATTCATGAGATTGAGAGCTGGGGGGCCTGTGGAGATTACCCAGTAAGGAGGTCATCCAGTCACTGGGTTAGCCTGGGAAAGGACCACGGAGACCATTTGATTCACTTCCCTCAGGCTCTATCTGTTGGTAAATTCACACTTCCCTGATAAATTGATTGTACTTGGAACTTGGTGCCTCAGTCTACCTTCATTGTTTAAAGTGTGACAATATGAACCCAGATCTGCTTCTTTCAAACCCAGGGTTCTTTATAGCTGATGCCTTTCCTACCACACCAGGGTCACAGAAGGAGAAAGAATACACTCAAAGACATGTCCCTTTGAGCTGTTACCTTTGAACCATCTCAGAGATGCTGTCTGACTCAAGAGGGGCAAGCTGAGGGGCTACTGCCCAGGACCAATAGGCTGAGGCACCCACCCTCCCCAGCCCTACCTCAGCCTTTCCCAGGGTCTTCCCCTCTCCCTCTCTCACCTTCTCACTCTGTAGTTCACATTCCCGAAGGAAGAATGCCAAGGCCTGGATGCGTTTCTTGACCATTTCTGATTTACTGCTGGACAGAAAAAGCCCTTTGGGATCCAGGCAGCCAGTGGTATCAAACCACACAGGGCAGCCCTCTTGATCATAACCAATCAAGCCGCCTGTGTCATATAACTGGAGGACCTAGGAACAGAGGAAACAGCCTCAATGGCCCTCAGAGACTCTGAGCTCAAAAAGGCTCGTGGTACTGCCCAGACAGCAAGAACCCAGAGGAGAGTCAGGCAGGGCTGGGCCCTGGGGCTCTAGGCAGAGGCTGAATCCAAGCTCACCTCAGGAGGCTGCCAGTTCAAGATGTTGTCCAGGTCCACTTCCTTCCGGAATACCATGTGCTACCAAGAGAAATGAGATGGTACCAAGCCAGGACTTCCTCCATCTTGTAGCCCCAGGGTAAGATCCAAAGGGCAGAGCTCAGAGGGACAGAAAGTCAGAACTGGGAGGACCTTGAAACAAGGGATGTCAGAGCTGGGAGAAATCTCCAAAAAGGACTCTAGAACATGGGGTGTCAGAGCTAGGAAGGATCTTGGGAAAGGCATGTGAGGCATAAGATGGGAATTCCAAAGGATGTAGGATGAAAAAGGCTCCCTCACTTCTAGAATGAGAATGCATAGATCTGAGTGAAAATTGAAGCAGACTTTTTAAAATTCTATTTTTCTTGACTTGTTTCTTTTTCAATGTGGCTAATGTGGAAATGTGTTTCGTATTAGTTCCCACGTGTAATTGACATCACATGGCTTGCCATTTTAGTGGGCAAGGGAAGGGCTGGAGAAAGAGAATTTGGATCTCACAATTTTTAAAATGATGTTAAAAATAAATAAGGAGGGGCCGCTAGGTGGTGCAGTGAGTAGAGCTTTGGCCCGGAGTCAGAAGGACCTGAGTTTGGATCCGGCCTCAGACACTTAACTCACACACAAACAAAAACCTAGCCATGTGACCTTGGGCAAGCTACTTAGCCCCAATTGCCCTCCAAATACATATATATATAATGAATTTTTTCCTCTGCAGAGGATATGAGATGTCATAGTGGAGAGAAACCTTTGAATCTAGAACATCAGAGCTGGAAGTTAACTAATTCAATTCCTTCTCGGTATATTTGGGGAAACTGAGGCCCTTGGAGGGCAAGTGACTTTGCCAATGTCACATGGCTAGGAAACAGAGGAGCAATGATTCCAACTCAGGTCCTTTGGTACCAGATCCAGTGCTCTTTCCAATACATGTGGATCATTCAGTCCAATCACCTTATGTTACAGATGCAGCAACCAAGACCCTGAGATGTGAGGCGAAGGTCAAAAAACGGGCAGGGGGCAGCTTTGAAGCTGGGCTCCTTCTACGTTCCTCCCTTCCCTTTCCTTGGTGTATTACCAGTGCCCCAGCTCAGGCTACTAAGAGCCATCCTGGGCACCCCCTAACTGTTACTGGGGTCTCTTCCCCTCCCAGCAGGAAGGTTGAGAGCAGGAGGAAAGATTCATGAGCCTTTGGAAGGCCATTAGTGGGACAGGAATTTTGACTGAGGCTGGAAGGCAATCACACTGGAATCCCCAGGATGACTGTTAGCACTGGTTCTTAGATCTGCTCTACTAGGAAAGTTAGGTGTTTAGTTACTTTCACTAGTTCAGGGGAAAAGTCAGCACCCTGAACTTCAGGGAAAATACAAGTTGAGAGATAAATACCAACAGGACTCTGCCTGAATCAAAGCAATATTGCTATACATTATACTTACATCCCTGGATCGAGAGAAGCTTTACATCTGAGCAGCTGGGGAGCTCTAAATATATGGTCACTCAGAATCTCAACCAGGGAATCACAAGATTCTTCTCATAAGTGAGCCCCCAAAGCAAAATACCAACCCAGAATATATATACTTTTCAGAGCCAGAAGGCATCACAACCTTCATGACTGTCTAATTACAAATTAGCAAAAGGTGGGAAAGCCTTCCTAGAAGCAAGCCTCCCCTAAGCAAGCTTCCCTTAATGGACTCCACATGAGGCCTAGTAATGGTCAGGAAGATCTTAAATCACATTAACATTACAGTAGGGAAGGAGAGATGGAGGAAAGGGAAAAACTCAGCAAGAGGTGAGAAGGCCCAGGATCTGCTGCCTTAGCCTAGGGTCCAAGGGAGTAAAGGGCTGGGGGCTCACCTTCTGGAGCATGGCCTCAGATTTCTGTAGGTCAAAACTTCGAGCTGCAAAAGAGCCAGGAGCAGGCTGAAGCCTGGGCAGGCCACCTCTGGGCAGGTCCTTCTCCCCTCCTGCCCAGGGAGACCCAGGCCTAGTCCAGGCCCAGTTTCTCCACCAACACCTCAGCACATTCCACTCCTCATCCTAGGAAGCCTGAAGTGAATGAAGGCCTTTAAGGAATGCCGGGAGTCCTGAATCATGGGAAACTGGGGTACAGGTAAGTACCTAGATTTATACATGGGTTATAGTGAGGCTAAAGCAAAGTCTGCTGAGTTTCCCCAAAGGAAGTGAGCCTTGCCTGATTGCCAAAGTTTGCCAAAGGCAGTGACTCTGGGGGAGGGAGGGAAGAAGGGACTCTGTTCTTTCTTCTCCAGTCTCTATTCCCCATCATTTTGCCACAGACTGAGGCCATGCCCTGGGGCAATAGTTACTAAACTTCTTTATCTCAGGAGCCCTTTAAACTCTTAACAATTATTGGGGCCTCCCAAAGAGTTTGTGTTTATGTGATTTCTATCTATCAATATTTACCATATTAGAACTTTTAAACTTCTTAATATTTGGGGGAAAATCGTTTTGATCTTGGACAACCTTTCAGGGCTTCCTGGACTCTAGGCTTGCTCTGGAGGTTTGAACCCTTTCATCTCTGGGAGTTTATCCTGGGCCTCACTGCCCTGATTGGTCAGAGCCTCATTGGCCTCACTGTTTCAGGCAGGTCCCAGCCATTCTTCACTGCCCTCCCATTCCTCTGGCTCTCTTCTCACTAGTCACCCACCTTGCTATGATGTATATGATATGGCCTCCTTCTTTCCTTGCTCCTTCCCACTTCACTCCAGTTTTAGAACCATCTGCAATATTAGCACTTTCTCCATCTCTTTATTAAGTCTAGACCATCAACCAAACAATAGATCAAGCCCTGATGTGTCATGCTTGAACTGAAATTTTAACAATCAGCTTGAGTGGGTTACACAATATAAACTCTTGTTTGTACTTACTTTTTGGGTACCAGTTTCTTACATATTCCTGAAGGCGGGTCTTTGCTTCACCCAAAGCTTTGAGGACAAGTAATAGCACCCTTTCTCTATTTTTAACCAGTCCCAGATAACCACTGCTTTGTAATAAAGTTTGAGGTCTAGAAGTGCTATTTCCCCCTTAGAACTACCTCTTTGCATCATTTCCCTTGCTAGTCTAAATCTTTTGGTTCTCCAAATGAACTTTGCCATTCTTTTATTTGGTCTATAAAGTTTCCTTTTCATAGTTTGATTGGCATAGTATTTGATCAAAACGCAGAGAAACCCAAGTATGTTGACTGGTGCGGTATTAATGTTGTAAATTAACTTTGGAAGTATTGTCATTTTTATGACATTGACACAGCCTAGCTATAAGCATTGAATAGTCCTTCAGCCACTTTAACTGCTCATTGTTTCTTCAAGGAGTATTTGTAATTGAATTTATGCAGATACTTTGTATTTCCCACTAGAGTGACCCCCAAATACATTTTGGGTTTTTGAATGTGATTCCCCTTATACTATCATATTAAAAAGCTATTGATTGTTATGGGTTCGTCTTTTAGCCTGCAAATTTGCCAAAGCTCTTAATTATCTTAGTCTATTTCTTGATTCCCTAGGCTTTTCTAAATAAGCCATCATGATGCCAGCCAATTAAGACAGTTTTAATTGTGTATATCTTTGCTTTTCAGATGGGTTTCTTGTAAACATCAGATTAAGGAGTTTTGTTCACATAACCCTTCTATTGCTTTCTTTCATTTTATTGGATTGTTTAGTCCTTTCACATTTAGGTTATGAGTATTAGACTTATATTTTCTTCTATTTGGTTCTCTTTTTGGTAAGGAATTAAGATTTGTTCCTATTCTTCTTTAAAGATGGTACTTTTTCTCTTCAGTGAAAGAACACTGAATTTAAAGTGAGATGACCAGAGGTCCAGCCCCAGCCCCAGACACTTGGGCAGGTCATACATTCAGAATATTAAGAGGCAGAAGAGACCTTGGTTTCAGCTTTCCCATCTGAAAAATGAGGATAATTTATTGACCCTCTCCCTCCTACCTATATATACCTCAGGTGGTTGTGAACATGAGATGAAATGGTTTCCATCATGAAAACAATCACAAGAGCCCCCATTCTGGCTGAAGACACTTTCTGCCCAAGCCCCCTGAGAGGCAGGTGAGTAGGGGATAACTCAGATTTTATCATCATCACCCCACCCCCTCCTACCCACAGCCAGACTATCTCCAGCCCTTCCTCCCCCTCACCTCGGAGCCATCGAAGAAGGAAATAGTCATCAGAGTTGGGCAGGTTGGCCAGCACATCCTGAACATTTTTTCGGAACTGTGGAGAGGCAACTGGGTCAAAATTATTGGCCCTGATCTCTGGGGCCTGGATTCCTGCCTTGGGACCATTAATTCAATTCAAAGGGCCATAAGAAGATCAGGGAAGGAGCTTGGGGTGCTGAACTCAGAGAATGGAAGATGGGGAGGGGACAGGGAAAGGGGAGAATGATGGCTGTCTTCACAGGGCTCTGCCACATGGGAGAGGGATTAGATTAATCTGATTGAGCTCAGCTCCAGAAGGCAGGACCAGGAGAAACAGGGGAAGGTTCAAAGAGGCCCATCCTGATTCAATGTCTTCAAGCTAGGACTGAGTAACCACTTGGGTGACAGACACCCTGTGTGTGTTTTCTATGTACCTATACATATGTTGTGCAGGAAGGATCGAGACAACAGACCCCGAGAGTAAAATTGGGAAGTGCATTTTTTTTCCTCAGGACTGTTCAGGGTCAGGCCCAAATCAAACAGTGAATCTGCAAGGACAATGGTTAGGTATTACACAAGCAGAAACTTACAGAGGCCAAGAACAGTGATTGATCAGTACACACCTGGAAATTCCCACTGGTGCCAAGTCTCCCTGACCTGGAAGCCCACAACCTCTGTGGTGGGCTGACTGGGTAAAGGAGGACAACCATTGGGGGAGGGTGGAACTGACCTGGCAGTCTGCTCACTTCTCTGAGGGAGGGCTAAGGTTTGGGGATGGGGAAACCAGGCACAACACGTATACATTGTCCTCTACAAAGAAGGTGAGCCATAGTCACACCCCAGATGGAGAGTTGGAGGGGACCTTATAGACACCATCAAGTCCAGATCCTTCATTTTACAGATGGGGAAACTGAGGCAAACAGAAGCTAAGTGACCCATCCAGGGCCACACAGCTAGGAATTGCCTGAGGCAGAATCTGAACTCCCATATGCCTGAATCTAGGCTGTGTGCACTCTCTGTTGGGCCTGGCTTGAGGCCAGGAACTGGGCCAATTCTGGCTGTGTATCCCAGCACCAAATGCAATGCTGCCAGAGAGGTTTAATAAAGGCTGTTGGCTGATTGGTGGATCAGTGTCATAGAGGGGATTCTTCTGGAGGTCTCTGGTCCCCTCCAGCTCTAAAATTCTGTGACTTGACCAAGGCCACTGAGCTAGGAACTGGTAAAGCTGGGGCTTAACTCCTGACCTTCAGGCTCCATGCCCAGCCAGCACCTGGTCCTCTAGACATTTAGTAAGTTAATTGATTTAAAAGCACAGTCTAGGACACCTGACATTGAGTGATTGCTATAGACAGATTCTCTCCTTCCCACACAGAAGGGTCACAGTGAGGCTTAGGACTCAACTCATGGGGGTCCACCTGGATCCTGGGCTCCAGAGCAGAGAGCTAAGCCAGGAACTGATGCCTGGAATAGAGGCCAGGGAGACCCAAAGAGCTCAGCCTCCCACTGCTTCCCCCCATCCCTTCCCTTATTCACTTCCTAGGGCATTCATCACTAATAAAAGCCTTCATAGATAATCGATGGGGCCTTAGAGACCACTGAGGTTGGAGTTACCATTTTATAAACTGAGGCCCTGAAAGCAGGCCCCCAAGAGAGCAGGGGAAGCAAGGTTAATTGCCTTCCTCCAGGTCATGAGACCAATACACCACTGAGGAGGGATGTACATCGTGACCCTTTTCTCTTTTCCCTGATCCCAGAGTTCTCTGCCCTAGGTCACAGTGATTACAAAAACCCAGGTGAGAGGTCATAAACAGAACCCAACAAGGAAAGAAGGAAGGAATGGAGTGTGATGAATGGAGTGATGTAAGAGCTAAGTGGGGGAAGGTTCATGAAGCCCTTTGAGGAGACTCCTGTCCTCCAGAGACAGCAGGAGGAATGGGTGGAGCCCTGAGCTTGGAGTCAGAAGAGAGGAGCTCCAACCCAGGCCCCAGAGGCCTGCTCTCTGCAGGACCACCCTGAGCATCCTGTCAGAGGCCTCAGGCTATGCTCCGAGCCTTCCAAACCCACTGGGGGCTCTCAGAGGTGGGCTTCCAGCAGCAGGGATTTGGGGGCCTTAAGGCATCCTCAAAGCATGATGAGGCATCTGAGGAGAGCCCTGACTAAAAGCAAATTCACTGAAATGAACTCTTTGGTTCTGGGACCAATTGAGATGGGTAGCCTCTGGACCCCATGGCATCCATGTAAGGTCAGGCTACTTGTGGGGGGACCCCCGGGGGAATTTTCTGGAGACTGGATTGAGAGGTGGAAGGCCACTGAGTCCAAACTCCTGCTCCCCCAAAGGCCCTCCCCAGTTATTGTTTGGGATAGGGGCCTGGGCTGTCTCGGACAGGGACATGGAAAGACCTACTGCCCCATGGCCTTCCTGCCCCCAGGGAGAAGGGGGGCACCTCCAACCCAGCCTCCAGCCCTGAGCTCTTCCTCAGCCCCTAGGACTGAGATTATGAGGCAGGATGATGGGACCCCTGAAAAAGGCAGTGGTTTTGAAGTCAGAGGAGTGCCCCTGACACTACCAAGGGACTCTGATTCATCTCCCTGGGCCTCAGTTTCCTCAGCAGAAAACTCGGTGGGCTCTGGAGTCCCTTCTAGGTCTGAGGCTACAAAGGGGGAGAGCAGGAGCATGGAATTCTAGCCAGAAGGGCCCTTAGAACACATCTAGACCAGCCCCCTCTCTGAACAGAGAGGGAAACTGAAGCCAGAGATGGGAAGGGACTTCCTCTAGTCACACAGCTTCCCAGAAGCAAAGGCAGGATTCCCACCCAGCTTCTCTGACCCTAGCTTCAGGACTCTCTGCCCTGTACAAGCTGGAGGCAGGGAGGTAGATAAGGGATGGGGCTGGAGGATGGAGATGGTGGGGATGGGGGGAAGGGCCCACCTGGGCCAGTGCCTCCTCCTGCTGAGGGCTCAGGTCCCCAACCCTGCCGCTCATGGTGCTTGCAGGGAAATGCCTCTCCTCTGGGCTGCCAGGACAGCTTTTCTCTGGGTGGGAAGTGGGGGGAGTATTGGGTTTGGGGTGTGGCCTAAGGTGTAGGGAGGTGCAAGGGAGCCTTGGCCCAACACCTGAACTGGCACCTCCTGGTGCCAGCTGAGCTGCTTTTGTCTCAGCCAGCTCCTTAGTGACTCCACCCAACTCTTGGGCAGCTGGGTACATACTAAAGTGTCTAACTAGGCACAGTCTTTGCAGTTTGTTCACCTCAGATGAGAAGGCACAGAGGTCTCCCAGCAGCCTCATCTGTCAAATAGAGATTGAAAATAGCAAATACAAAAATTATCATCAGACCTATAATAGACAAGAATCCTGAACACAGAACCTGGACAGATGTCCATTAGGCAGCGAGTGATGGAGCCTTGTGAATTATAGGAAGGAGGTTTTAGGGGAGAGAGGATGAGGTCTATTTGGGACATGTCCAAGGTGTCCGAGGGACATTGGGTTCAAAATGTCCAATAGGCCATTGGAGATAATGGGCCAGGAACTCAGGGGGGAGACTTGGACTGGATACTTAGGTGCGGGATCATCTACAGAGAGACACTGATTAAAGGGGGGGGGGTGAGGTCATTCAGAGGGAGAGTGTGAGAGGATGTAGGACAGAGCCAGACCCTCCCAGGAAGGGGGCCTGTCAAAAACAATAATCTGGTGAAGGACCCCTGAGGAGGAGAAGTCTACCTGTCTAGGTAGGAGAACCTGGAGAAAGCAATGTCCCCAGAGCCCAGGTTGGAGAGACCATGGAGAGCCATCCAGGGGAAGCTGGGCCCAATGTCACCACCACATGTTCACAGCACAGATGAGTTTTGTCCTCACACTGTTTGCCAGGGCAGGCTGGGGGAGGGACAATTGGCAATCATTTGAAAGAATAACCCTGGGGGAGCCTGACCTACCAGCAAGGTCTCAGCACAGACACACTCTTCAAAGCAAACAGTGAATACGTGAGTTCACTGTCAGAATCTTCCACAAGGAAATGGGTTTCTCCCTGGTGTGCAGGGAACACACAAGATGGAGGGCCACTGGAAAGCTATTCTGTGCCAAGGAGTGAAAAGCTGGGGTCTCCAATGATGCCCCTGTAAAATAAAGGTTATGGATGGACCAGATGGCCATGAATGCCCCTTCCTGCTCACCAATGCCAGAGGTGGGAAGACCAACCCCTCGAGACCTGTGACACCATATTCAGATGTCATGTACTACAGCCTTCTCATCAGCCTCAGGGTCTCCAGTGCCCTCCCCAGGCAGCCCATTGCCCTGGTGCTCAGCTCTTCTGGGTCAGAAGCTTGATGACCCTGGTGTCAGAAAGATTCATCTTCCTGAGTTCAAATCCAGTTTCGAACACTTACTAGCTATGTGACCTTGGGCAAGTCACTTCAGCATGTGTGCCTCAGTTTCCTCATCTGTGAAATGGCAAAATTCTCTAGTCTCTCTGCTAAGAAAACCCCAGATGGGGTCACGAAGAGCTGGACATGACTGAGAAATGGTTGAGCAACAACCACAAAACCATCTCCCAGTGGTCCTAGGTCTGTCCCCTGGGGACAAACAAAACACAGCTAATCCCTCTTCTATGACATGAAGACAACAGGGAGAGTGGGAGCCAAGGACAACTGAGTCTTCTCTCCAGGCTGAACACCTCCAGTCACTTCCTTGGATCCTCCTGGACGTCATGGACCAAATCAAGGCCCTCTCCCACCCTCGTTGCCCTCCCCTAGATACCCTCCAGATCGTCAATGTCCTTCCTAAGCTGGAGCACCCGGAAGTGAAGCTAAACCCCAGGGGGTAGAGCCAGGGCAGCAAAGAGAGAGGCCATCCCCTCCTCTTGGCCCTGGCCACTGCCTCCTTGCACGTAGCCTCAGACATGCTCTGAGCCTTAGCAGCCACATAACCCTGACTCCCACTGAGCTGGTAGTCCCCTTTTAGAGGCACCATGACTGAGTCCTGTCAGACCCTAGGGCTGGGCCTTCCACCTGAGATCCCTGACTCAGGAGGGAAGCCTTCTTCTGTGGGTGGAGGCCCTCCTCAGGTTCCTTTGGCAGGATGAAGAAACATTCTGGGTGAAAGACCATCATCTGCCTTGGAGGCGTCCCCTCCTCCACACCAAAAATAGGCTAGGGCAGGTGTCCATAATCTGATTGGCCTTCTATGGTCAGGCTAGAGCTCTAGGGACATTGAGAACTATCTGTCCCCTGGAAACAGCTGACAGCTAGGAAGACAGAATGTTAGAAGGGGCCTTAGAAGGTAGAATATCTGATCTGGAAGGGTCCTTAGAACAGGGGATGTCAGGGCTGGGAGGGGCCTCAGAACAGGGCATGTCAGGGCTGGGAGGGGCCTCAGAACAGGGCATGTCAGGGCTGGCAGGGGCCTCAGAACAGGGCATGTCAGGGCTGGCAAGGGCCTCAGAACAGGGAATGTCAGGACTGGCAGGGGCCTTAGAACAGGGGATGTCAGGGCTGGGAGGGGCCTCAGAATGGGATGTCAGAGCTGGGAGGATTATTGGAGCATAGCACCTGGAATGTCAGAACTAAAAGGAACCCATGTTTGTAAGTGTCAGAGCTGTCCTGGTGTCCTGACTCTCTCAACACATCCAGGCCTTGTAGCTTCTACCTCAGCTGTTTTCTTGCCTTTATTCCTTCTCTCTTCTCACACAGCCACTGTCCAGCGTCAGCTCCTTATCCTCTTGTACATGGATGGCTACAATTGCCTCCAGTTGGTCCCCCTGCTCCTAACCTCTTCCCTCTCTGATCCACCTTCTGCACAGCTGTCAAAACCATCCTCCCAAGGCAGAGGTTAAGTGAGGCCATGGGACAGAATGACCAAGGCTCAAGTCCTGGTTGGTGACCCTGGGAAAGGTTTCTGATGCACTAGTGCCTCAAGGATGTCAGTGATAAAAAGAAAGGCCTCAGGGGGTGGAGCCAAGATGGTGTAGTGAAAGCAGGAAAAATGACTAAGCAAATTTTAGAGCTACAAAATGACAGGGTGAAATACATCTCCAGCTGAGGACAGCCTTGCAAACCAACAGGAAGGTTCTATCACACTGGGCTGAGAGCAGATCAAAGTCTCACAAGGGTCCAGACCTGTGACACAGACTGGCTGGAGCAAACGTCAGGGGACTGAATTACCAGCAACTCTGGCAGTTTCCAGACTTCTCAACCCATAAAATGCCAAAAAGAAAGTAAAAGATCAGTGGGGAAACTGTTACAACTGGGTGAGAGAAGAGTGTGGTCTGGTCCATGCCCCCCGGGTGATAGAGGTGGCAGTGCATGGCTGCCTCCTGAGCTCCAGGCCCACAGATCATGAGGGGAAACAAGCAACTGCCCAGAGGACATTTGCTGAAGTCTCTTTGTTGGTGCTGAGGGAGGATTCTCTTGCAATGCCCTGCTTGGATCCAGGTTTCTGTCTTGAGTAGCAGTCCTGGGGAGTGGAGCACTGTGGAGAGGCAGTCCTCCTCCTGACAGTTCTGAGGTGCCTAGAAGAAGCTTTGATAACAATTGCACAAAACCCCAGAAATTTGGGACACAGCACTCTCTGCTCTGCAAGCAGAGTTGTACCATGGCAAAGAACTCAAAAGTCAAGTAATTGTCTGGCAAGATGAGCAAACAGAGGAAGCTACAGAATTGTTCTTTGGTGACAAAGACAATCAAAACATAGGGCCAGATGAAGACAATGAAGTCAAAACTCCTGCATCAAAAGCCTCCAAGAAAAATATGAATTGTTTGCAGGCCATGGAGGAGCTCAAGAAGGATTTTTAAAATCAAGTAAGAGAAGTAGAGGAAAAATTGGGAAGAGAAATGAGAGTGTTGCAAGAAAATCATGAAAAGTGAGTCAACAGCCTGCTAAAGGAGATGAAGAAAATAACACCTTAAAAAATAGACTAACTCAAATGGCAAAAGAGGCCCAAAAAGTCAACGAGGAAAGAATGCCTTAAAAAGCAGAATTGACCAGATAGAAAAGGAAGTTCAAAAGCTTACCAAAGAAAATAATTCCTTCAAAATTGGATTGGAGTAAATAGAAATTAATGACTTATAAGAAATCAAGATATTATAAACATATCCAAAAGAATGACAAAATTGAAGGCAATATGAAATATCTCATTGAAAAAACCACTGACCTGAAAAATAGATCAAGGAGAGATAATTTTAAAATTATTGGACTACCTGAAAACCATGATCAAAAAAAGAACCTAGACATCATCTTTCAAGAAATTATCAAGGAAAGCTGCCCTGATATTCTAGAACCAGAGAGTAAAATAGAAATTGAAAGAATTCTCCCAATTGCCTCTTGAAAAAGATCCCTCCTCCCCCAAAAAAGAAATGTCACATATACACTCCAGTCTTTTTAATGGTAGCAAACTAAATGACCATTGATTTGGAAATGGCTAAATAAATGGTGGTACATTAACACAATAAAGAAGAGGCATCAAACTCATGGCCCCTCTGCAGCCAGAGTGTGGTCTGAACTAGATTAAAATCTAATTGGGAAAATTTAACAAAATAAATACAAATACAATATAGCATAGACAGTGTGAATTTGTGGTTTTCTCAGTCAATATGCATCCTGCAGGAATCTTTCTGTTTGAGTTTGACATTATTGCAATAGGGTATTTCTGATGTCAAAAATGATGCCTACTATGAAAACAGACAGGCAGAGGAAAACTCATATGGACTCATGCAAAATGAAGTGAGGAAAACAATACACACAATTATTTCAATGATGGAATGGAAAGACTACAAAACATTGATAAGCAAAGCTTCAGAGGAAAACAGCTTGGGCACAAATTCAATAAATTCTTTGTTGAAGAAATAAAGCAAGAACTGGGCTTTTTTTAGTAGTTTAAAATGTGATTTTTTAAAAACAATATAAATGAAATGGCAGAAATTGGAAGGAGGGGAAGAGAACTATGGGAGAAAGAATTGGAAATAGAATTAACAGCTTAGTACAAGAGGAACAAAGCTTTACCCAAACAACAAATACCCTCAAAATCAGAATGGACATGCTGGAGAGGATGTGGACAAATTGGAACACTAATACATTGCTGGTGGAGTTGTGAACTTATCCAACCATTCTGGAGAGCAATCTGGAATTATGCCCAAAGGACTATAAATAATTTCATACCCTTTGACCCAACAATACCACTTCTAGGGTTATATCCCAAAGAGATCATAGAAGTGGGAGGAAGACCCATATGTACAAAAATATTTATAGCAGCCCTTTTTGTGGTTGCAAAGAATTGGAAACTAAAGGGGTGCCCATCAACTGGGGAATGGCTAAACAAGTTGTGGTATATGAATGTAATGGAATATTATTGTGCTATAAGAAATGAGGAGGTGACAGATTTCATAATTACCTGGAGAGACTTATACAAACTGATGCTGAACGAGAAGAGTAGAATCAGAAGAAATTTGTATACAATCACAGACATATCATATGTGTGATGACCAACTATGACACACTGGACTCTTTTCAGCAATGCAGTGATATAAGTCAATCCCAAAAGACTCAAGAAAGAGAGAAATGCAACATCCAGAGATATAACTAAAAGAACTGAGCCTGAATCCTGATGGAAGAAAACTAAATGATCTTGTTCTTTTCATTGTTTGGTTTTATTTCTTCTTTACCATCTTTCATCCCACCTAGTACAATACGCCTTTTTAATTGGAATAATGTCCAATATGAATGCATTTGCAGATCCTATGCTGGACTATATGCTGTCGTGGGGGGATGGGGGAGGGAAGTAAAGGAAATCTGAAAATCAAGGAACTATGGAATTGAATCTTGTTAACTGAAACTAAACTAATAAATTAATTTTAAAAAATTAAAAAAATCATAATGGACAAAATGGAAGCTAATGACTCCATGGTACAGTAAAAGATATTGAAGTCAGAAAACCAGAAAAAAAGAAAATGTAAGACATTTTGCATAAAAAATAACTGACCTGGAAAACAGATGGAAAAGAGATTTTTTAAAGAATTATTGGACTACTTGAATGCCATTACCAAAAAAAGAACCTACATGTCATATCTCAAGAAATCTTAAAAGTGTTTAGATTTCTTGGGACCAGAAGGCAAAGTGGAAAGAGAAACAATCTCTCAGGCACTTTCTGGGAGAAATTCCAAAATGAAAAGAACAAAAATGCAGAGCTTCCAGGTCAAAGAAAAAAGACTGCAAGCAACCAGCAACAAAAGAAGTGCTTCAGAGCTACAGTTAAGAGAAGATGTGATTTAGCAGCAACTACCATGAAGCAATGGAAAGCTTGGAAGGTGATATTCCCCATAGCAAAAGACACAGACTCACAACCAAGAGTAACATAACTCAGCAAAACTGAGTATAATCCTACAGGGGGGAAAAGGAATATTTCATGAAATAGAGGCTTTGCAAATTCTCTCTACCCAAAGAAACTTTGAAGGTCAAACACTGGAGTTAAGAGAAACATATAAGAGAAACAATTTTAAGGGGCTGAACAAGGATAAATTGCTTGCATTTTAACATAGGGGGGTTGTGCATGTGTCCTCTTAGAACTCTATCATCATCAGAAAGTCCCTTCTAAAAATGCCCAAATATGAGCCCCAAGGCCCAAAGACCAATGAGCAAACATGCTTGACATTCTTGCCATAAGTCAAACAGAAAAGAGAAGGAAAATATGGCTAAATAGGTCTCCTTGGAAAGATAAATAAAACAATTGGTAGAATGAGTCTGTCCAAAGAAAACAAGAAATATCATTTCACAGGCCAAGTGGTCATCTTATATTGTAATAATTATGCTAATAACTTTTAATAACTAACAAGGGTAAAGCACTTATAATATGAGCGGGGAGGGCAGGGAACTGGAGAGAGAGAGAGAGAGAGAGAGAGAGAGAGAGAGAGAGAGAGAGAGAGAGAGAGGAGAGAGGAGAGAGAATAGAGAATAGAGAATAATTTGGTTTTCAGAGAGATGGTCTCAGAGATAGGAAGGCTTGGGTTCAAATTTCACGACTCATACATATTGGCTGTGTCACCCTAAATAAATCATTTAACCCCTGATTTCTAGGCAGTCTCTAAGACTTCAAGTAAAGCCAGTCTTAACAACCAGAAGGAGTTCTCTATTCCAGTGAAATCACAGGTCTGGTGACTATCCCTCATAATCCAAAAGTTCACCATAAAAATAATTACACATAGTTTATGGAGGATGAAGGCTAAGGAAATTCTATGAAAAATCTCAAATGAAATCAACATATACATTTATACTTGGTGACTTCACTGCAAAGATGGGAATAGGAAGAACTCAGTGAAAAATATGTTGGAACATATCTACCTGGAATAAGGAAAGAGAGGGATCCAAAAGTTATCAAACTACTGAGAAGTCTAGCACCTATAAATTATTAATACTTCTTTTGAGGAAAGTATAAAAGATGTTGAACCCAGGGATTTCCCCAAGTAATGTAACAAAAAATCAAGAAATTGATTATATTTTACAAGATATGACTTATTCCCTATATAATAGAGTATAATCAGACCATCAACTGGTTAGAGCAAAGGTCCTTCAACTTTTTGAGTAACGGACCATGTGAGCAATGATGCAGAAAAAATTGTTCTATAAAGTTTGGATTTGGTCAAAGAACTGCACTTGAGGACCTAGAAGGCCACATGTGGGCCCTGACCCCTTTTAGGTTGTTATACAATATTTTTGCTTCCTTTACTCACTCTTTTTTCATTATTTTCTTCAGTATCACTGTCATTTATTTCCCCTGTTTTTCCTCTTTCTCTCTTGAGTTTTCTAATCTTTTTTGAGTTTTTCCAGGAATTCTTTTTGGGCCTGAGACCAATTCGCATTTTTCTTTGAGGCTTTGGATACAGTGGTTTTCACTTTGTTGTTTTCAGAGTTTGTTTTCTCTTCCCTGTCATCATAGTAACTTTCTATGGCCAAACTTGCTATTTGCTCATTTTCTAGCCAATTTCTTGCCCTTTAACTTCATGTTGAAGCTGGGCTCTGTGCGCAGGGTGGAAAGGGCACTGCTCCAAACTTCAAATTTTCTGTGCAGCTGTTTTGAGAGCTACTTCTGGGGATATGCAAGATTTCACTTCTTCCAAGCTGGTATGATTTAAGGAGAGGTGTGGTCACTGATCTCCTATCCTGTGATCTGTGAGTGACCATGAGCACTCTCTTCTGCCCTGGACCTATGGCCAGGGTCCCTGCTCCCCTGTGGCCACAAGGTCTGATGGGCTGCTACTCATCCTCATCCCAGGCCTGTAACCCAGGACTGTGATGTGCATATGGTCGGGCACCCAGTGCCAGCAAAGGGACCCCTGTAATCTCCTTCTGACCAGTTGTCTGATCCTCCCTTACCATCTGTGGGCTGAGAGCTCCAGAAGCTGCCACCACCAATTCACTTGGCCCCAGGCCTGCTGTTGTCTTATGGGGGCATTGTCTGCACTGGACTGTGCTCCACTCTCACCTGGCTTTACAGACCTTTCCTGCTGACCTTCTAGGTAGCCGAGCTGGAAAATTGTTTCACTCCATCCTTTTGTGGGTTCTGCCACTCCAGAATCCATTTTGAGGCATTATTTAAAAGTTGTTGGAAGGGGAATTGGGGAGAGCTTAGGCAGGTCCCTCTTTTCTCTAACCATCTTGGCTCCACACTCAACAAATAATATTTTTAAAGAAAAAAAGAGAAGAAAAGACTAAGAAGAGAAAAACCACCAGCTATACTGCTTGTCATATTGAAGAAGTCTGAAAATCTCTGCCGTGTTCCATGCCTGTGCCCAAGGATGTGTAGGAGCCAGCTCCCACCAGCTTAACTTGTTAAATTTTCAGGGTGGTTCTTTGCATCACAGTTATCAGCACCAATATGCTACCAATCGGGTAATAGCCTAATTTATACTTTTGTAGATTGTCTAGGCTTAACAACAAGTTAATAATGCAGATTGAATTTAAGTTTATGTGTGCATATCTTATTGAGAACCTGGTTGTTAAATCTATATCAACATAACCCTCTATTGTTCCAAAAATAGTGTTTGAGCTCAGCAAAGGTTCAGGGAATGACAACAACAGTCATGTTTGCAAAGTATTTTCTATCTATGAGCCCATTTGAGCCTCATGGCATTCCTGCCTAAGGACCTCCCACTTCTCTAAAGGAGGGGAGATGTTTTCTCCCATCTCTTCACTGGGGCAATGCTTATTCCTTGTAATTTTGCAACATCCACTTTGGATTGGTGGTTGTACTGTTTTCTATGTATGTTATTGTGGTCATTTTGAATATTGTTTCCATAAAACACCCAGGAAACTTCATCATCAGAAAAAAAAAAAACCCACCTCACTATTCTACCAAGATGGCAGCAGCTTTGGTCCTCCCCCCTGATCAGTATCCTCAGCATCCTCAGATCAGCCTTCCTATTTGATTGGAGGGCTAGAGGGCAAAGAACTGCTCTGAAAGTCTCCATAAAGAGGGCTCCAGGCCAGCCCTCTCAGCTCCCTCATGTGTGTTGTTTTCCCAATGAGATAGCAAGTGCCTTGGGCAGAGGCTGTCTTTCTTTTTCAGATTTCTGTCCCCAGTGCTCAGTACAGTTTCTGGCACATAGTAGACTCTTTTTTTTTTTTTTTTTTTGCTTTCTGGAGGGCAGTTGGGATTAAGTAACTTGCCCAAGGTCACACGGCTAGGTTTTTATTTGTGTGTGCATTGAGGCCAGATCCGAACTCAGGTCCTTTTGACTCGGGGCCGACGCTCTACTTACTGTGCCACCTAGCCGCCCATAGTAGACTCTTAATAAATGTTTATGGGCTCTGTTTCCTCTGCATCAGCTCATGGAGCTCTTTCCATGCTTCTCTATATTCATCCTATACATAATTTCTTACAGCAGAGTAACATTCCATTATATTCAGGTAATTCAGTAATATTCCATTATATTTCAGACCACAAAGACTCAGTGAGCATCTGCATTATTTCCTCTTCTTGGATACCACAAAATTGGCACTATAAATAATTTTGTCTATATAGGGACATTCTTATTACCAATGACATCCTTGGAGTATATGTCTAGTAGTGGAATCTCTGAATCAAAGAGTATGGAGTTGAGACACTTTGTTTACATTATTCTAAATGCTTTTCAAAATGGTTGTACTAATTCACAGCAATTCAATTTTCCCAATACTGATCATTCCAATTTTTTTTTTTGGTCAATTTGCTGGTACTGAGGCAATAGCTCAGAGTGATTTTAATGTCCATCTTTCTATCATTAATGATTTGGGGCATTCTTTCATGTGGTTGTTAATAGTATATAAATCTTTGTAGAAGTGTCTGTTCATATTCTTTAAGCACTTCTCTATTGGGCAAAGACTTTTGATTTTTAATATCTATATCTATCTCTAAATCATCTGTATCTATATGTATCTTAATTTTCTATATATCTTGGTTACCAAAACCTTATCTGAGAAATTGATACAAATATTTTTCCCCTTTGGCCACTTCCCTTCTTGAGTCACTAATATTGTTGGAGCAGAATGTTTTTTTTTTTTTTTAGTTTCATGTAATCAAAATTATATATGTTATTTTTTGTAATTTCCTTCATCTCTTGTTTGGTTAAGATTTCATCTTTCACCCATAGGTGTAAAAGTAATCTAATCTGCATGTGTACTAATTTTTCAGTGCCACAGGCTTTAGTATTAAGTTTATGTTTCTATTTGGAATTTCTTTTAAAATATGGTAGAAGATGTTGGTCTAAGCTTAATTTCTACTAGTGTGCTTTCCAGTTTTCTAAGCATTTTTTTTCAAGTAGTGAGTTCTTTCGTAAGTAATTTATATTTTTAAGTTTACCAAATAACAGGTTGTTTAGTTTCATTGCTTCTGGTTCTCCTCCCTTGTCTAGTCTTTTCCATCAACTTACTTCTCAAATTTCTAATCAAGAGCAAATGATTTTGATGACTCCTGCTTTATATAGCATGAGTGCTATTCCCCCTTTTCCTACCTTTTTCATTATTTCCTTTGGTGTTCTAGTTAGTTTGTTTCTCCCATGAATTTTGTTATTATTTTTATTGATTTCTATAACACATCTTTTTGATAAATTGGTACAACAGTAAAACTAATTTTTATAATATTGTCATTTTTATCAGGTTGGCACTGCCCAGCCATGAGCATTAAATATTCATTCAGTTATTTAAGTTGTTATTTTTTTAAAGAAGCTCTCTGTAATTGAATCTATCCCAATATTTTCTGTGTTTTGGGAGATTGAATTTCTAAAATTTTTATGCATTTTCATTGTTATTCTTAATAGAATTTCTTTTTCTGTTATTGCCTTTTGGATTTTGTTATAATTATATAGAAATTCTATTGACTTTTATGCCTTTATTTTGCAGCCTGCCACTTTGCAGAAGCTATTATTTCAATAAATATCTTTGCTGATTTCCTAGGATTTTCTGAGTAAGACATCATTTGCCAACAAACAGGAATAGTTTTCTCTCCTCTGTCCTGATCTTTATCCATTTAGTTTCTTTCTCTTATCTTAGTTCTATTGCTAGCATTTCTAGAACCTTATTAAGTATACCAAGGAGAATAAGCAGTCTTCCTTTTATATTTACTGGGAAAACTTCTTGCACATAATCATTGTCTATAATCATTGCATTTTGTTCTAAATGGATACTTCATTTTTAAAGATACCTCTGTGCCTGTAATTTGTTGGATTTGCAGTATAAATCAGTGTTGTACATTTCTCAAAGACTTTTCTATGTCAAGTTAAAAGAAGTTAGGTGGTACAGGGACAGTTAAATAGCACAATAGATAGAGCAGTGTGCTTAGAGTCAGAAAGACCTGAGTTCAAATCCAGTCTCAAACACTCAGTAGCTGTGTGACCCCAGTCAAGTCACTTAATATGTTTGCCTCAGTTTCCTTATTGATAAAATAGAGATAATAATAGCACCTACTTCCCAGGGTTGTTGTGAGGATCAATTAAGATAATGATAAAGTGCTTGGCACAGTGTCTGACACATAATAAGTGCTATAAATGAATATTAGCAAGTATTATTTAATCATTAGTATGTGAGAGAATCGCCTGGTTTTGGATGCTTTTCAAAAAAATTATATTGATTATATTTCTAATATTGAACCATCTTGTTATAAATCTAACTTGGTCATAATGATTTCTTGGTATTAATTGCTTTCATTCATTTGATAGGATTTTATTTAAGACTATTAAACTGATATTCATGAATGATGTTGGTTTATATTTCTTCTTTGTTTATCCTTTCCTTGTTTATGTATTAGGACTGCATTTCTCTCATAAATGGAGTCTGATAGCATGGTTTTTTCTAATTTTTGAGAATAATTTGTAGTATTCATAGTCATTTGTAGTAATTATTTTATTTTATTCATTTTATTTTAAATTGATTTTTAATTTATTAAATTTAATTCATGAATATATAATATATAAACACATAATATGGTATATCACATAATCATATCTAATAATTTAGATAAACTTATTAATAAATTAGAATAAATTAATAAATAAAATTTAAAAATTTTTAAATTTCACTTTAATTTCTATATTAATTTTTATTTAAAAGTTGGATAGAATTCTCCAAAGAATCTATCTGGACTAGGATTTTTCTTTATTTGCTCCTTTACAGTTGGTTATTATATCCTTTTCTAAGAATGGATTATTTAAGATCTCAACCTGGTCTTGTTGCTTTGGATATTCCCCTCTTTCTTTTACATGCTTAATTTTCTTAGCATATAACTGTGAATAGTAGGCTGCCATTTTTTTCTTCTGTTATGTGTGTGTGTGTGTGTGTGTGTGTGTGTGTGTCATTTGCATTTTGTTGACTTACGTTTTTGTTCACTTTTTTAATGAGGTTGGCTAAAAGTTTATCAATTTCATTAGTCTTTTCAAAGAACTAGTTTTTTTTTTAGTTTTGTTGGTTATTTCTACATCCATTTACACACCTTTTCCAGAGGAAATAGTGGTGATTTGGCTGTGGTTCTCAGGGAAAGAGTGGAAAGCTGGTGGAGAAGAGGGTATGCATGCAGCTAGCCACAGATCTGAAAAGGATTGGAGTGAGGGTGACGACATAGTATCTGGGAGGGTACAAAGCTAAGTGGCTTAGCTACTCCTTGGCATGGTCTCTGATGGTCTGGTTTGGAGAAAGGGGCAAGAGCAACCAAAGGAGCATAGAGAATCAAAAGAAGATCCTCTGAGGCTCTTCTTTATTCCCCTAGACTTCCCCCCATCAGAACCCTGCCACACCTACATTACATGGGTGGCCTGCCCTAATTAGGAATGTAAGGGTTTCTTTCCTTGGAATGGAAAGACCCCCATGAAATATACTGTAGTTTTTACATTGATACCCTTATATGGTAAGTTTATGCTCTCCCTACTCCCTCCCCACAGCCTACTTCTTTAAGGCTCTTTAATGCCATTGCTGTCACAGGGTCACTAGCTACAGAGGAAAGTGTGAGCACTGAGCTGTTGCTATTGTTTGCTCAATGAGAGTCACTGGCTGCCAACAGTGTCATTTTCCTCTGTGAGTCCTTTTTGCTTGTCTTGGGATCATTGTGTTGCTGAGAAAAGCTGAATTGTTCATTGTTTGATCATCACATGATGTTGCTGATACTGTGTAGAGTGTTTTCCTGGTTCTGCTCATTTCACTTTGCATCAGTTTGTATGTCTTTCCAGGTTTTTCTTTACTCTATGTGTGTCTCTGCTTCAAGTGAGTTTCTTGTAAGCCACATATTGTAGGATACATTATGGGGTTTTGATAACTAGTTTCCAAGTGACATATCCTGAACACTTATATCCTTGGAGATCCTGGGACACTCCATGGTTTCTGATAAGTCTCCTAGTGACCTCTCAGTGATCCTTCCTTGCCAGTTTCTAACATTCCCTGACACGTCCAAAGGATGGTATAAAGCCATTTCTATATCAGAATCACAAGGAGGATCAATTGTGCTAAAGACCAGCTTTCCAATAGTCAAAGACTCATGTGATTACTCAAACCTACACATGATCAAACAGTGTCCAACTGAGGACAAATAATTGGATAGGATGCTTCAAAACCTTTTTTTTAATGCAATCTGTCTTCTTTTAAAATAAATTTTCAGTTGACAAACATCGATTTCCTCTTCTTCTCATTCCCCTTCACCCCTAACCCCAGTAGAACAGAAAAAAGGAAAACACAGCCCTTGTAACAAATCATGTAGCAAAACCAATGCCCTCTTTGGCCATGCTCATTGTCAGGTTGATTGCTTGAATCAGTTTGTTGGTGGGGAAGTAGCATTTGCCCTGGAAAACCACTGTTAAATCATAGCCTAGATATTGAGGAACAAATGGACACATTTTAAAATCTTGCACATATTCTATCAGTGTGGCACAACACTGATAAATAATTTTCTTAATATTTTCTTAGAAGTATGTAATCACAACATAGTGTGAAATGTTGGCATAGGGCAGACTCTTCCAAAATTTTTCAGTGGATCTGTGCAAGGCCAGAGCAGGTAGCTTTAACTTGACTCATTGTCATTAAATATACTTGCCTCCATCCCTCATCTGTAAAATGGGCTGGAGAAAGAAATAGTTCCTTTACCAAGAGAACCCTAAATGGGGTCAGGAAGAGTCACGCCAAAAACAAGGATCCAAACAAACAAGAAAAAAACCCGTAAAATCCCAAATGGGGAAAGGGAAGGGAACAAGCATTTATTATATACTTACTATGTGCCAGGCACTGTCCTGAGTCCTTTATAAGTACTATCTTATTCTATCCTCACAACCACCCTGGGAGGTAGGTGCTCTTATTGTCTTCATTTAAGAGTTAGGGAAACTGAAATATTATGGTTAAGTGACTTGCCTAGGGTCATACAGCTAGGACATGTCAGGAGGATGAATTTGAACTCAGATCTTTCTGACACTAGGTCCAGTGTTCCATCTGCTCTGCCACTCCCCAAATCTAGCTCTAGAACTCTTTGCTACTTTTAAAATACACACTGTAGGAGTATTTTGTTTCATCAGATAAGCAAATCACGAGATCATAAGTCTCCCTCAGTTCAATGGTATCTACTCAGGAGATTGTTTAAGCTACCAATTTAATAGATCATTTTAAAGAGGCAGAGAATTTTAGACCCCAGCAGCCATCTACTCCAACCTGTTACTGAAAAGGACCTCCCACTAAAGGCCATCTAGCTTTTGATCATGAACCTCCAAGAAGGGCAGGAACCACTACCTTGCAAGGTCAACCATCCCAGTTATGGATAGCTCTAATGGACAAAAAGTTCTCTCTCAATTTGTCTCCTTGCAATTCCCATATGTTGCTTCTGGTTCGACTGTCTGGTCAAAGGGAGCACAGCTGATCCCACATGAAAATCCTCCAAATACTTAATGACAATGATTAATGTCCTACCTGAGTCTCCTCTTTGGGCTAAACATCACCAGTTGCTTCACCCCATTTCCATATGACATGGACTTAAGGCTCTTTACCCTCCTGGCTGCCCTCCATCTTATCAGTGATCTTCCTCCCCAGAAGGATCATAAGACTCTAGATGTTAGAAGGACCAGGACAGGACATGGAGGGACAATCACCTTGCTATATGCTTTGATGCTCTCTAACCTTCTTCATTCAGGCCAAGATGGTGTCAGCTTTTTTTAGCTGCCCTTTCACACTCCTGACTCACTTTAGGTTTGCAGCTCACTCCACCTCCCAGAGCTTTTCCCAAACAACCTACTGTCTAATCATGGCCCCTCATTATTGTCCTTATGTTGATGATCTTCTGAACAGAATGTAAGACTTCACATTGATCGCCATTGAAGTGCATCTTCTGCCTTTCAGCCCAAAGCTCTACTCTGCTCCCCTGTGACCTTTTTGACTCCTGACTCTGTGATTATCCAATACATTAGCTATGCCTCCCAATGTTGTGCCAGCTTCAATCTATAGCGAAATCTCATCAAATTAATTTAGACACTAAAGCTATGAAAATAACAGGGTTGAAATGACCTAACATTACAGCCATGATTATGCCCTGATGCAAATTATGGAAGCCCCTTAAAGACTCCAAGGTAATTATAACATAAACCTTAATCACCCTGAATTTGGGGGAGTCACCTCTAAACTTATGACTCAGGAGTAAAAACCTTAGAGCTCAGGCCCACTCCCTGAAAGTGACTGACCTAGAACCTCCCAATACTACCTCAGTGACAGGGATATGGGTGGGACTATACCCATCTCTGAGGCTCTACTTCATGGACAAGCTTCTCAGGGCAGGCTTGAGGTCTATAAAGTCACTGGAGGAAGGCTGGGGATCTAAGGGAACCTGTTACTTTGCTCTGAGGTCATCAGAGGTCTGCTGGTACTGTTCTCTTCACCAGTCCTGGCTAGCCTCCTCATATCCACTCAGAATTACCTCTTGTAGAGGTACCTTATAAGTGTCCTGCCTCCCAAGAGACTATCCATTCAAGTCTTCACCAGGAAATATCCATCCTCAGTGTCCAGACACCGAGCATTGTGGGAAATGGAGAACAGAGAATTTATGCCAATAATGTGGACCACTATATCCTGGGGAATGATCTCTTGGGAACTTTTCTCCTCAGTCTCACTTACTACACATATAAACAGAAAGAGCAAATTATTTTATTTCAGAGTCTGCTCCATAAAAGCAGGATGTCTCTTTAAAAAAATTTAAACTGTATGTAATTATTCAAATGCTGCTCTTCACTGAAGGCACCTCATATCCAGTCTAATTTAGCTTAACAGTTTGTAAGCTCACCCAGTGGGCTCTGTAAGGTAACGCTCAGATCTTTGTCCGTTTTCTAGGATGTCTTACCCAAAGTTAGGCTAAGGATGGAAAGATATTGGCCTGGCTTGAAAGGTAGGGGACAGACTCTATCACTTTGTTGACTGCCCTGAGGGTTTAGTCCAAAGGTTCATCCACTCTGCCCTGAGTAAAGGATGCCCCTTGGGCATGCCTTTTGAGTCAGGAATAACAGAAAACTAGCAAGGGAAGGTAGCTATCAAATCTGCAGCAATTTCCTGATGTACCACCATAATTTGGTGACCCAGAGGTTGACCCCAAGTTCAGTCATGTACTGGATATCAGGCGTCACCATTTTCCGGCACAACTGTTCATACTGATGACTGATATGCCTCTTTAGGTTGTAACCAAGGATTGTCTTTGCCCCCATTGCCTGCCAGGGCTGCAGTGATGGTTTCTCAATGTCCTTGGCATCCACTGCATGCTCACCATCAATGCAGATCCTTTCCATTCTCTTGTTCTCCCTCCTCAGGGAGGCCACCTCTTGGGCCATGCGCTCCCGTCCAAAGGCCTCCACCTTGCGCCAGAAGCTGGCATTGAGGTGGTGGTAGAGGAGCGTGTCCAGCTGATTCCAGTCAGTGGCCTGCTGGTAGAGCTCTTCTGTCAACTGGGGGACAGCAGAGGCCCGGCGGGCATTGAGCTTGAAGTAGAGGATGTCCTCAAGCTCCCAGCACATGAGGTCCTTGAGTAGCACCAGGGACTCATCAAAGTACTCCTGCAGCATGACCAGGTGGAACCTCTGCTCCACCTCCTGGATGTGCTCCTCCACCTGGGGGCTGTGGGGGTCAAGCCCATTGTCATAGCCCAGGTCAAAGAAGAGCAGATTGTGGAGGTAGTGGGCATTGAAGCCATTGGGGTCATAGTAGCGGTCAGGGTCCTGCAGAAATGTGGCCAGTTTGTTCTGGCCCATCAGCCTCCAGGTGAAGGGCACCACCATCCCAAAGTAGTGGAAGGATGACTCAAAGAGGCGGGCTGGGTTGCGCAGCACTGTGATGAAGGTAGTATTGGGGGGCACCAGGCTACACACTTCAGAGTAGGAGAAACGCATGTGGTTGCAGATTATGTTGAAGCAGTCACCGGGCTGGTAGTTGTGCACCAGGCTGCGCTTGAAGAAGGACGGGTAGTTGAAGTCATTGTAGCCATTGGGGAAGGCAAACTTGAGATTGTGCTTTTGGCCAAAGCGGAAGAGTATGTTGAGAAGGGTGCTGCTGCCTGTCTTGTGGGTCTTCATGAACACAACATCTAACTTTGGCCTGCAGGAGCCTTTGGAGACATTTGCAGGTGAGGTGGGTGGAGGGGAACAGTGGGTTGGCTCTGGGGCCCTGTTGGGAAAGAGAGAATAGTGAGACCCTTGGGTGAGAAAGCTATAATCCTTTGTTTTCCTCATTGTGTGTCACCTTGAACAAGTTCTTTCCCCTCTCTAGGCCTCAGCTTCCTCATCTTTAAAGTAAAAACCAACCAAGAGATATTATTTGCAATGGGGAAACACTAGAAACCTTTCCAATAAGATTAGGGTTAAAACAAAGATATCCATGGTTGCCACTATTATTAAATATAGTTCTAGAAATGCTCCCTCAATAAGACAAGGAAAAGAAATCAAAGAAATAAGAAAAGATGAATTTATCTCCAATCACAGATGATATGATGGTTTTCTTTGAGGACTAGAGATATTCAACAGTCAAATACCACAATAAGCTCCCTATAGATAGCTATGCCACAGAGGTAGGCACATCCTAAAAATGTTTGAAGACAATGGAATGGAGCTGCTCACACACCTATGACCAAGAGGAGAATCAATTTTTTTATTTTAAATTTATTTTTTAGTTTTCAACATTCATTACCACAAGACTTGAGTTACAATTTTTCTCCCCATCTTCCCCCTACCCTACCCAACACAGCAAGCCTACTTTATACCCCTTCCCCCAATATTTTCTCTTATATCCTCCCCCAATATACCCTAGCGTTTTAGTAGGGCAAGATGGATTTCTATACCTCAGTGCCTGTATATCTTATTTCCCAGTTGTACATAAAAAACAATTTTTAAAAAATATTTGTTTTTAAATCTTTGAGTTCCAGATTTTTCCCCCTTCTTCCCTCCTCACTCACCCCCATTGGGATGATAAGCAATTCAATATAGGTTGTACATGTGTAGGTACCCAAATCATTCCCATCGTAGTTATATTGTGAAAGACTATATTTCCCTCCATCCTATCCCACCCCCCACTATTTTCTCCTTTGACTCTGTCCCTTTTCAAATATGTTTGCTGTTATTTAACTACCTTCTCCCCCAATCTGCCCTGCCTTCTATCATCGCCCATCTCTCTATTTTCCTCTAGGGTAAGATACCCAGTTGAGTGTGTACGTTATTCCCTCCTTAAGCCAAATTTAATGAGAATAAGGTTGTCCAATTCCCTTTCATCTTTCTTCTCTTCCCCTCCATTGTAACAGTTTTCCCAAGAGGAGAATTATTAGCTAAAAACAGGTAGAAATGATAACATAAAAGTCAATTTGGATTATACAACATTGAAGAGGTTTTGCAGAACTATCAGTACAATTAGAATTAGATGAGAAGTAGTTAAATTGCAAACCTTTGCAGCAAGCATCTCTATTAAAAGTCTTACGTACAAGACATATTTATATATTTACATCTATATCTACATCTATCTGCCCATCTCTACAATTAGACACACACAAATATATAAGAACAAGAATCATTCCATAAGAGATAAACTGTCAAATCTTATAACAGACAACTTTAAGGAGAGAAATGTCAAACTTTCAACAGCCAAATGAAAGCATCCTCCAAATCAATAAAAATAGGAAAATTGCAAAGTAAAACAATCCTGATGTTTCACCTCAGACTAAAGCGATTGGCTGAGATGAGAGAAGACAAGAATGGTTCCACAGGGGCTTGGAACCTGGCTATGTTAGTTCAGAAGGACAAGCCTGGAGAACTTTTTGGATCTATCATACTCTCTGCGCAGGAAAACAGATTCGAATCATGCCAGGGAGTTCTTAAAGGGACACACACACAACCAGGAGATACGGACCGATAGGAAAGAGTGAAGACTGGAAGAACTGAAAAGTAGCAGCAGGGAGCTGGGGGAGGGGAAAGACAGTGTCCCTGGCCCTGCTTGGAGCCTAATAAGATGAATCAGTGGTGCTGGGGTGATAGATAAGAAGGGGCTGAGTTGTGGCAGAGAAGGGACAGGCTGAAGATAGTTATCAGCCCCCTACAGGCATTGAGGAGGAGAAGGCAGACTGAAGTTAACTGTTGTATCTACCTCTTCAAGGACAGAAAGAAATTCCAAAGAAAGTATTGTTTCTTTTACTTCCCCTCCTTGTGTCTGCCAAATACTTCCCAATACTATCGCATTTAGTACTGGATGCACGTCCCTGTAAGGAAGCATCCTTCCAAGGCCCTTCTTATCTCCTCCTCGGGGGATGTTATGTGTGATCTTTTCTCTGGACACTGTCATAATATGCTTTGCTTACTTTTTTCTTAACTTAAACATTTCCTGTATTACCCCAATTTTTGCTTTAAAAAAGGGTCAGGGGTGACCTAGAGTTTTAAAATATTTAATTTAGGTCAGAGAGTCAAACCTCTGTCAGAATGTCAGGAAAATTCCTATGTGGGGGCCCTGAGCTATTGTTATTGTAGTAATAATGTTTCATCTGACGTAAACTCCATAAAACCAAAAAAGGACCATGTAGATTTTGAAGGTCATTTTATTTTTCCTAAAATAAAAATCAATCTAATTGTTGTAACAAATTATAGCTAATTAAATAGAGGTAAGGGGGTTGAGACAAGAAGGATATGACCAGAGAAAAGATCACACATATCATCCCCCGAGGAAGAGATAAGAAAGGCCTTGGAAGGATGCTTCCTTAAAAAGACTTGTATCCAGTATTAAATGAGATAGTACTTGGAAAGTTCTTGGCACAGTGCCTGGCACACAAGAGATATCATATAAACACTTATTCCCTCCCCTTCCTTCCTTCAGTAGGGACGAGGGAGCTGAAAGTATCAAGTATCTCTGGCCAACTCTGCCCTCATATTACAATATTAAATTTTGAAAGAACTGTGGAAAGACAAGCATTATTGCTGGAGTTGGGAATTAGTCCACATTCTAGAATTATACCAAAAATGTTATCAAACTGTACATACCCTTTCACCCAGTGATAGCAGTACGAGATACATGACCCCAAGGAGGACAAAGACAGAGCTTTTCTAATCTCTAGGTATGCAAAAATAATTCTAGTTGTAATGACAAAAATATTTATGACAGTATTTTTTGTAGTAGCAAAGAACTGGAAAGAAAGTGAATGTTTATTTACTGGGATTTAACTGAAAAAATAGGAACAAAATAGAATATTATTGTGCTGTAAGAAATTATGGATATGAATTCAGAGAAATTTGGGGAGACTTGTATGAAATGACGCAGGACAAAGAAGAACCAGGTGAACCATTTCCACAATGGCCCCAGTAATGTAAAGGAAAACAACATTGGAACACTTCAGAATCTGTGCCAAGACCATGTGCAATCTCTCGGTGTCGGACTATGAGTTCAAATGAGGCACGTCTACTGGTCAGATTTGCCCAATTTATTTTGCTCGGCTGTGTTTATTTATTTGTTTATTATGAGGGTTCTCTTGGTGGGTCAGTGGGAGGGGGGAACTAACAGTGAAGTTAAAAAAAGATTATCAACAAAACTTTAATGAATGAATATGCAAATAAACAGAGGGAGGGAGTTTGGAATAGATTGTCTTGTTCAGTTCTTGCCCAGTTCTAACAGTCTTTGTTCTAGGTTTCTTCTAGTTCTAACAAACTGTGACCTCAGACCCCCCGCCTCCTTATGCTCTGACTAGATTCCAGATGCTACAGTCCCTTCCAATGCTGACAGACCAAAGTCCCTTTGATCTAATATTGCCTATTTTGCATTCTAAGTTTCTGTGAAACTTTTCCTCTTTGTGTTCTACCTTCCTTTTTACTTCTAACTCTCTGTGCTCTTGGAGCCCCTTCAGGTCTGACATTCTATGCTCTAAGACCTGTCCCAATTCTCTAAGTTCCATTTTTATCTCCCAGGTTCTACCTTCCAATATTCCTCTCAGCTTTGACATTTTGTCTTCCAAGTTTTCTTCCAGTTCTTCCATTCTACATTCTATGTTCCAGTTCTAACAACCTGGTGTGATACCCACTTAAACATGTCATCACTCAAAGTAGACTGAGATCCCAGATTGGCCAATCAGAAAAAGATACTTTGGTGCACTCCCAGTTAACATACCCACAATGCCTTGCGATGCTCTCTTGAGTGAAACCAAGATTCTCTTGCTATCTCAGCAATCACAAAACCAGATGAAGCTAACCAGGAGTCCTCTTCTGTTTATGACTGATAAAGACTGGGCTCCTTGAACCAGACACCATCTTGATTAATGATTAATTAATTATTATGTATCGATTAATTAGATAGTAATGATTAATGACATATCTCTCATCTTGCTGTTTTATGACACCCGCATATTTTATAACATCCCCCTGTTCATGGCTAACAGAAACCAGATGTGCTGGGGACACTCTCTTGTTCTATGGAAACTATCATTTTGGCTGACCCAGGCATCCTGAGTCAGAAGGAGAGCACTTCCTTATTCTATGGATATATATTCTCCTCCAACTAGCCTTTCTTTGAGCTCATTTTAATTGGGTTCCCATATATGTATGATTCTGCTAGCTTATAGAGAGTAAACAGCACATATATGACCTAATTTTTTTTATCTTTGTAGACCAAACATTGAAAGCTGACACGGAGAAATTTCAGCCTCTTCCTGTCCCCCAGACTCTCTCTTGGCTGTGGTGGGGATGAGTCTTCCTTCCATGGGCTCAGAGAGACATTGCCTTTGAGGTGAGAGGCCCTTCTTACCCACTCCCCTTATAGGGTTTCTAATAAAAGAGCCCTTGATCTGTGTGGGGGCCAGTCTTGAGGCCAGAGGGCTGCCCAAGCCCTCCCTCCCCCTCTCCCTTTGCTCCTCACTCACTTGGCCATGGAAGCTTGAGAAGGGGCAATGGCATGAGAGTAGAGCAGCAGTAGAAAGCCAGTAAAGAGGCATCCAAGAAGGAGCCCCTTGGCCATGCCATGCCAGGGCTTCCTGCGGGATGGCATCTGAGGTACCTGGGGAACAGAGAGAGAAAGGCAGCAGCTGTGAAGAGAGCAGCAGTGAGCACGATGCCCACTGCCCTTCAGAGCTGCCAGAGGATGTGCCCTCCCCTGGCTCAGCCAAGCATCACAATGGCAGGAGTTCACTAGGGAGACCTTGGCTGATGGCAGATATCCATGACGAGGACAAGGCTGTGTTTGCCTAATGGGAGCTAGTGAAAGCCACATGACCTTGGTGACTGAATGATCACAATTTATGTTGGTGGAGTCTTAACTGGGTCCTCAGTGCAGTCCTTCACACCTTCCTCCTCCTCTTCAGTCAAGGGGCTCTTCCAAAACTTCTTACCTTTCTTCAAGCCTCCTCCAATGCCTCTTCCCCCATCTACTCAGCTTCACCTGAAAAACCACCAAGGAGAGCTTGTCTTTTTTGAGGTCCTTCATCTCCCCTTCCTCAGATGTCTTCCCGTACTGCCTTCTTCATCACCCCTAATGTTCATCCCTCTCCACTCTTTCTTTCATGACTAAGCTACTTGAAGAGGGGGTCTATGGTCAGTGCCTCTCTTCCCTTCTCAATCCTCCACATTATGGCTTCTCTCTCCAAAGCTACCAATGGTCTATTAATCACCAAATCTTATGGTCTTTTCCCAGTCCTCATGCTTCCTGATCACTCTCTTCTCCTTGATACCCTCTTCTCTCTAGGTGTTCAGGACAACCCTCTTTTCTGATTCTTCTCTCACCTCTCTGACTGCTCCCTCTCTGTCTTCTTTGGTAATCCTTCATCCAGGTCATACCCACTAAATGGGAATGTCCCACAGGGCTCTGCTCTGGGCCCTTCTCTCTTTCCCACTATGCTGTCCACCTTAGTGATCTCATCAGCTCCCATAAGTTCACTTATCATCCTTCTGTGGGTCTATATACCCAGCCCTAACCTCGTAGCTGACCTCCAATATCTCTTCATCAACTGCCTTTTTGACATCTTGGAGGTCCCATAGACATCTCTAACCAGGTATGTACAAAACTGAGCTCATTCTGTTTCTCCCCAAACCCTCTCCTCTTATAAATGTCCCTATTACTGCCAAAGCCACCATCATCCTCTCAGTCATCCAAGTTTGCAACCTAGGCACTATCCTGGAATTCTCACTCTTACTCCCCGTAGCTGATCAATCGCCAAATCCTTTTAGCCCCAAAGAATCCCTCTTTCCTTCAGTCTCTGCCCCTGTTCCAGTGCAGGCCCTTATCACCTCATACCTGGACTGTTGCAGCTGCTGCTGGGCCATTTTCCTACCTCAAGGCTCTTCCCACTCCAGTCCTTCCTCCTCTCCACTGACAATCATCTCCCTAGAGTGCAAATCTGACCATGTCACCTCTCTACCCAATAATTCCAGTGTTCCAGGATCAGATAGAGAATCCTGTTTGACTTTCACAACCTGGTCCCCTCCTACCTTTCCAGCCTCCTTATACTTTGCTCTGATTCATCCACACTGGCCTCTTACCTGTGGCCTGCACAAGACATTTCCTCTTTCCACTCATTGCCTTTTCCCTGCTCCACCATGTTCTCTCTCCTCACCTCCACCTCCCAGCTCCCCTTGTTTCACTGGAGGCTCAGCTCTGTTTTTTAGGGAGGCATTTTCTCCAATTAGTTCACAAATTTTACTTTTTAGGGATTTTTTCCTTCAGTGAGACTTTTTTTCCAATTTGGTCACTGTAGATTTGAATTTATCTTCTACCTCCCTAATTTGGCTTTTAAAATCTTTCTTGAGCTCCTGCAAGAATGGTTTTGGGGCTTGAGAACAGTTCATATTTCATCTGTGGTCTCAGGTGTGGACACAGAGTCTATTGTGTCTCCTGAAAGTGATTCTTCTCTTTCAGAATAATGGAATTCTATTGTCTTTGGTCTTGCCTTTGCAAGTTGCTTCTGGCCCATTGTAATTGCCTATTTCCTGTCCTTTAAAGTGTATTTCTGCTCCTGGGGTACAGAGGGCTCTGACCCAAGCTTTTCAGGCTGGGAGCTAGGTGACTGGCCGGGACTCTTCGTGGGGTGGTCTGGCTGCTTCAGATTTGTGCTTCTATGTCCCTGGGCTACAGCTCAGGCAGGCTCTCGCTGGTCCGGTGAGGTAAGGCTTGTTGGGACCCCTCCTGCCCTTCTCTTCAGACTCCTCACTGCCTCAGTCATACCCTTTCTCAGGGACTCCTAAGCCTGAGGCTATTTCCGATATTTCTGGATTTTACTCTGGGTGGGACATTTATCTCTGGGTTTTCTAGGTCAGGGAGGGGGAATCGGAGCAACTAGAGTTTATTTTGCCATCTTGGCCTCTGGAAAATCAAGCAGGTGATTTTTAAACTTCCAGGCTGTGGGCTGATAGCCCCAGGAGAAGCTGTTGTCTCTGCTGTGGGTCCTGTGCTTTTTCTTACCCAGCTCGGATGGATCTTCCTTTCTGGTGGTGAAATGCTGGTGAGAGGCTGTGGATTGCCCTTGGGGTGGGTGAGTCTGCTGGCTGGGGCTCCTTCTCTCTCCACTGTAGTCTGCTCTCTAGTCCGGGCTAGTGCAGCCCCCGCATGCCCCATGCTCCCCCTGCCCCAGACCCACATGGGCACTTTCTTGGGCTTGATTCTGCCACACTCCATCTCCCAGTGGATTCTGACACTCTAAAATCAGTTCAGATTCACTTTTTAAAGTTTAGCGACAGGATTCAAGGAGGAGCTTAGAAAAGTTAGTGCTTCCGTTGGCCATCTTGGCTCCACCCCGAAGGCTCAGCTCTAAGATGACCATTTGCAAGTGTCCTTTTCCCACTCCCTGGTACTGCTAGTATTACCCCCAAATGACCCTGTCTAGATCTTGTATGTGCAGAATTGTCTCTCCTGTTAGAATGTCCACTCCATGAGGGCAGGGCCTATGTTTTCACTTTCTAACCCCAGATTTCAGCACACCATGCCTGGCACATAGCAAGAGCTTCATCCTTGTTTCTTGTTGGATTAATCAGCTGGGCAAATGGAAGCGGTTTTCTTCTTGTGTCCCTCAGCTATAGAGTCTGGTGATGGCCACTGCTATAGTTCAACAATGTGAAACAGTGATTGCTGAGAAGATAGCCTGGGCCATCTTGCACATTTGGCACGGCATGCTGGCACACACGGCTTATTTTCTCAAATTCTGAGCTGTCAACACACAAACACATGTTTCCATTCTTTTTCTATATGGAATTATGCATAGGAGCATCTGAATGCTGTGATGATGCCCTTAGACAACAACTTCTTGGGCATCTGGGTGGCACAGTAAATAGAGCACCAGATGAGTTCAAATCCAGTCTCTGACATTTACTGCATGACCCTGAATGAGTCACTTTACCTCTCTGCCTGTTTCCTCATCTGTAAAATGAAGGTCCTAACAGCACCTACCTTCCAGGGCTATCATGAAGATCAAATGAATGATTATTATAGAGTTCCTAACAGTTCTTCCATAGTGCTATATAAATTTTAGCTATCAGCTATTAAGATGGTCTCTGAGGTCATGCATGCCAGACAAAGGAATCTTCCTAGACCATTTTTGGAACAGTGGAAAGCTCTAGTGAGTTTAGGCACATCCCACACCCCACATCTGCAGCGAGAAGATGCTTGTTCTCTTTCTAAGCTTCTGCCTCAATTTCTCCTGAACCTCTGGCACTGGAAAAAGCCCACAGTAAAATTTCTCTGGATTCACTTTAGTGACTGAAGAACCTGATTCTTTGATATGCCTCCACATAGTCCTCAAGGATGGTCCCAATGTCCAGACATTCCATTGTATCTTCTTGTTTGCAGTATTTTGCTAATATCGTAAATGGACTGCACTTGGTTCCAGTTGGAGCCAACTTATTCTGTCAACAAATATTGGGTCTAGATACACCAGAGCCAGGTGTCTTGCACTTTACTGACATCAGCAATTTCTTATTTTCTTCTTTAAAAATCAATGTAGTGAGTAAGTTTTTAACAAAGGTAGACCTCAGTCATGCATCCTCTGAACAAGACAAAAGCTGGGCATGAACCTGTTAATAAAACTGGTTTAACAACTCCAAAAAAATTGGAGATGCAACTCCTTCCTTTAAGAATAGATCAAAGAACAGATCAGGTTAAGTAAGGAAATAATTTAATTGGTTCTACAGTGGACAGCATCATGGGGACAAGGGTAACATGATTGGTTACATTAAAGAAAGAGGGTTTTACACAATGTGGGGCCAAGACCGCCCCTTCTCTGTCTCAGAGGAATCTTTGTGGAACCCAGCTGCATCCTGAGGCTACTGATAGTAGAGTAGGGGTAGTGGACTTGTAGGAACCTAGGAATGAGATAAGACCACCTTTAATTTTTAAAAGAATAAGCAGGGATGGGACCAGGTCAGCTTGTGTGCTCTCAAGTATAATATACAAAAGTCAAGTGCCCATTTTGTTCATCTAGGAGGGAGAAGGATCTGTGTTCAAATCTGGCCTCAAACACTTATTAGCTGTGTGACCCTGGGCAAGTCACTTAATCCTATTTGTATTAGTTTCCTCATCTATAAAATGAGCTAGAGAAAGAAATGGCAAAACCAGTCTGGTATTTTTGCCAAGAATCTGCCATGACTGAAAGGCAGCTAAACAGTAACAACTCTTATTTTTTAATCAATATGTAAATTTTACTTGTTTTTGCAGATAACTGGACAAATAGATAATTGGACAAATAGCAGATAACTGGACAAATAAATAACTGGACAAATAGCTAAGGCTAAGTGGGACGGTAAGGCAGAGGGCAAATGCTGTGAGAATGGGAAGATTTCAACTTTCTGTAGCTTATAGGATCCTGTTTGGGCATGTCCAATGGCAGGTACTAAGAAGTGTGTTGGGGCTGCCTTCCAGGACAGGACAACAAGAATTGCTAAATACTTAGTTGAGTCAGATCTTGGGTATGACTTAAGAAAGGCATTAGCTCTAAGACCTGTAGGGAGCCTGACTGGCAGCAACTGAAGCTATTGTTAATTCATTGAAGGCTTAGACAATCCTCTATTCTGTGATAACTCCCCTTCCTGCCCATATAGTCACAAAGAGGAAAGTGAAGATATATAAGGAGGGATGTATAAGAGGAGGCTGGCAGAAAGAGGAGGAAAACGGACAAGCATTAGTTGGCATAGAGGGCAGTCTGGTTGGAGAAAGAATGGTTGGAGACTACTTTGTAGTTGTAAATTTGGAATATCTTCAAGAAGACTGTTTATTTTCCCAAAGAAAAAGGCAATCTTATAAGTTCATTCTTCCTGAAGATGATATCCAGCAAACACGAGACTATTCATAAAAGGTGAATTTATTTCTTGTGCTCACTTGTCACAAAGAAAGTATGATTCCAATATTGAAGCATGAATTGCTAGATCACTTATTGCTGTAAGCAAAGGGCTTTTGTTCCACATGGGATGGCTACTGAGAGGTCTCTCCAGTCCCAAAATTCTGGGACCCTGTCATTCTGGGCTATATGTGCATTGGACCTTATTTAGAACCAAAATCCAAATGATCATCCCAAAAGAATTTGGAGTTTGGGGGTCTGTCTTTCCTAGAGGAGAAGGAAACTATGATGATGACCCTCATCAGTTTTGCCAAGAAAACAGTGAAAGGTAATAAAGATTCTGAAGCATCTGACAACAGGTAAAATCCCTTTCAGTTGTCAGTTTCAGATGAATGGCACCACTAGATGGGTGAATTTGTTTTGTGTCCCAGGGTCACCATATTAATGGAATCCTACAAAAGCTGCCTTCAGTCCCAACATTCTGACTTCCTTCCATTGAAGAAATGAACATGGCTATTGGGGGGTGGTGGTGGAGATTTCTTAGGTTTACTGGCATTTAGTCACAACTCCCATCATATGGGACTACTAACTATAATAGAATCTGGTCTCAATATAATCTAGAAGACAAATAAAACACTATTGGTGCTTTCTGTTTGTATTTGTCTGCTCTGTGTGTGAAAAACCTCTCCAGATAAATGAATTCATTCTGGTCATATTTTTTTTTTGCATTTTGGAGGGCAGTTGGGGTTAAGTAACTTGCCCAAGGTCACACAGCTAGGTTTTTGTTTGTATGTGCATTAAGTGTCTGAGGCCGGATCCAAACTCAGGTCCTTCTGACTCCAGGGCCGACGCTCTACTCACTGCGCCACCTAGTCGCCCCACATTCTGGTCATATCTTAAGTGAAATGTTGTCTCTCCTAAGATAGTCTAGAATTTATTATACTATTTGGCACTAAGACAAATTGGGAAAATGCATATATCTGAAAAAGAGATGCCTCAGAGATGAAGCTTTGAGTTCTCCGGTATGGGACAGAGGGAACTTGATGTCACTGGATCTTTTCTAGAGTCCCACTCACTGTCTTGACTGGCAGGTTCAAAGTTCCTACTCTCATAGAAGTTTTTAAGGGGTGGACATTGAATTGAAGTTTATTTTAGTAAAATCTTAAAATATTCTTAAGATCTTTCACCCTGAGGTCCCAGCTCTGACTGGGCTAAGGCTACAGTGAAAAATTGGGACTGCTAAAAAACCATTTCAGCGGTTCTGTTAACTCCTTCCATCCCAGATTAGATTAAGAAAATACTAGAGAATGGTAGGGAATTTGAGTCAACCTCCCACACCTGGTGAAAGAAAAGAGGAGGGAGGTGCAGCAACTACAGTAGGGGCCTCACTGGCAATGTCCCTGGGCCCCTGGGCCCACTGAAGCCCACTCCTGGAAACAGGTAGCCTCAGCCTCAGCAGTGTCTGCAAATGTGGAGAGAGGGAAAAGGAGGATGGGCCAGGGAAGTATGAGGTAAGAAGCCAGACAGCCCCAGAGCTTGGCAAACCTGACCTATCAATAATTTTTATATGTGATGATTTGGGAAATCAATTAATATTATATAAAGTTTGCTATTTGTGTTATTATTCTATTCCTAAATTGTAAAATTCTCTTATATTGTAAAATTTGAGGCACCACTGTGAGCCAGAAATGATATTAGACAAAGCAACTTTTAATCTGAATTTTGTTAAAACTAGAAGACAGTGGAAAGAATTGCTATGTTATTTTATTAAGCCTGCTAACCCTGTCTTACAGCTAAAACAATTTGGCTCTCACTTATGAAAATTTTTAAATTGTTAACTAAATTATTTGGGGTTATTTTTATAATGTTAAAATCTAAAATTGGTCCCATAGCACCTCTAAGGGTAGACGGGAGTATCCATACTCCCCTCCCTTAGGAAGACAGCCAAGGTTGCCTCCAATATGGGTGTGTAAGGGATGACTGGAAGTCCCATGTGCCAGCTACCATATACTGGGATGCTAAAAATAAAATTTGGGAACTCTGAAAGACATCCTGGTAAGGTAAAAAAAATCAGTCAGGATAAAATAAATTAAATTAAGGGGGCGGAGCCAAGATGGCGGAGTAGGAACAGCTCATCCAAGCCACTCTGCCCCCAGATTCCCCCCAAACTATGAAAAAGGGGACTCTGAACAACTTCTGGAACCCCAGCACCCACAGAACAACACAGAGAAGCTAACCTCCCACTGAGGACAGCCCAGCAGCCCTGCAGGAAGGACCAGTGCAGCGGTCTGGGACCTGGCAGCGTGCAGAGCGCGGGGAGCCAAGCCGAGCGTCGAGGTTTTAGCCTCAGGGCGGCAGGGCCAGCAGCCGGCTGGAGGAACCCCAGAACACCAGCAGCTGTGGCAACTCCAGAATTATCAACATAGACATGCCTAGGACAAAGTAAGAGGTTAGTGTCCTATGGACTTTGGGACCAGTATTTGGGGAATGCGTTGGCTCCCTCCCCTGGGGGCTAGAAGCTGCTGAGGAGACACGCCATTTTGTAGTTTTCAGAGGCAGCTCCAGCTCCTGGCCTGCCAACTGTAGGGAGATCCAGTGATCAGTCTTGGGGGGGGTGGGTAATCACTCTTGCTTTAACCTCCCTGGATCTGGATTGTGATCTAGGGTGGAAGTCGTGGGTGAGTTTCAGCTTGCCAGAAACAGAAGTTGCCCCCAACACGTTCGTGACGAAAATTCCTCTATCTGGCCTTAAAGCCATAGTGTGGCAACAAGCCCAAAAGTCAAGTAATTAAGTGGCAACATGCCAAGGCAAAGGAAACAGAAAAATGCAACCCTAGACTCCTATTTTGGGGGCATAGAGCAGGAAAAGGACTGTGAGATCAGAAGTCCTGCTCCAAAAGCCCCAGGGGAAAACATGAGCGGGTTGCAGGCCATAGAGGACCTTAAGAAGGACTTTAAAAATCAAATAAGAGAAGTGGAGGAAAAATTGGGAAGAGAAATGAGAAGGATGCAGGAAAAGTATGAAATGAGGGTCAACAGCCTGACTGAGGAAAACAACACCTTAAAAAATAGACTAACTCAAATGGCAAAGGAGGCCCAAAAGGGCAATGAGGAGAAGAATGCCTTAAAAAGTCAATTTGCCAGATGGAAAAAGAATCTCAAAAGTTCACTGAGGAGATTCATTCCTTCAGAGTTAGACTGGAGCAAATGGAAGCTAGTGACTTTATGAGAAATCAAGATGCTGTTAAGCAGATCCAAACAAACGAAAGATTAGAAGGCAATGTGAAATATCTCATGGGAAAAACCACTGACCTGGAAAATAGATCCAGGAGAGACAATTTAAAAATTATTGGACTACCTGAAAGCCATGATCAAAGAAAGAACCTAGAAATCACCCTTCAAGAAATTCTCAAGGAAAATTGCCCTGATGTTTTAGATCCAGAGGGCAAAATAGAGGTTGAAAGAATCCACAGATCACCTCCTGAAAAAGATCCCAAAAAGAAAACTCCCAGGAATATTATAGCCAGGTTCCAGAATCCCCAGATCAAGGAGAAAATACTACAAGCAGCCAGGAAGAAACAATTTCAATATTGTGGAAACACAATCAGAATAGCCCAGGACCTGGCAGCTACTACACTGAGGGATCGAAGGGCATGGAATATGATATTCCAGAGGGCAAAAGAACTGGGAATGAACCCAAGGGTCACCTACCCAGCAAAACTGAGTATTTTGTTTCAGGGGAAAATATGGTCATTCAGTGGAATAGAGGACTTTCAAGCATTCTTGAGGAAAAAACCAGAATTGAATAGAAAATTTGACATCCAGACACAAGAAGGAAGAGATGCCTGAGAAGGTAATCAGGGAAAGAAATCAAAAGGAACTTATCAAAGTTGAACTATTTACATTCCTATATGGAAAAGCAATAACTGTGACTGATGATATCTTTCTCACTATGAAAATAATGGAAGAAGGGTGTGTGGTCATATGAATACATATGTGAATGTGTGTGTATATGGATAGAGGCATAGGTTGAATTTGTTGGGAAGGGAGAATACTCAAGGGATGAAATTATGAGGTGAGAGAGGAAAGTGGCAAGAGGAGATGGGGAGAGACAGGGTAGAGTAAACTATCTCATGTAGAAGAAGCAAGGGGAAGTGGTTGCAAGGGAGGGGGAGAATAGGAAGGCAAAAAAGGCAAAACCACATTCTCATTGAATTTGGTTCAGGGAGAGAATGACATACATACTAAATGGGATATCTCAACCTGCAGCAGAATAGGGGGAAGGGGGATGAGAGGAGGGATGATGGATGGGAGGGCATCCTTAGGGGGAGGGGAGGTTGGAAGCACCCATTATAGAAGAGGGACAGGATCATGTAGGGAATGGACCAGGTGGGGGGTGGGATGAGTGGGAGGGAATTATAAGCAGCCTTGTACAATATATCTACTATGATAATGTTTTGCATAGCTAGACATGTACAACATATACTGAATTACTTATCTCCCCAGAGGGAATGGGTGACAAGGGAGGAAGGCAATGGATCTGAAATTCAAGGTCTTAACATTAAATGTTTCAAATATATATTTAAAAAAATAAATTAAATTAAGATTGAAAATAGGGGACTTGCCACATAGAAAGCATGTGGTTTTCATCACTCCAGGGGCAGAATATCATGGCATGGACAGGCAGCCCCTTCTTTGGAGTCCCTATCAGTTCCCTTTATTTTGTAAACTTTTCAGATACCCAGAAACCATCTTTATGACATGGCCATCAGTCCCAGGAAAAAGAGTTTGTTTGGGTTATGGAGCTCCTAAACCATGAACTTAGCTTGCTCAGAATTTGCAAACTTATGTATTATATGGAAATTATTTCTAACAATTCGTTTTTACACCAAGGTAAATTTAAATTTGAAAAAGTAAAGAAAAACCAGTGAAAGATGTTAAGTGAAACTTGTTATATGTGTAAGTCATGGTAGTTTTTATTGCTTATTGCAACTCCATAAGAGTAAAAACAATTGTATCTAGCCCTAAGCTATGATTGCTGAGACTTGCCACTTGTGTTAAAAGTCCTTGGGACTACACTGATTTTTTTTTTCTTTGAATCTAGATATAGTTGTCTGCATTAAATCAATATTGAGAGAAATGCCACAAGCTACTCTGAGGGGATGTGATTCTATTTCAGAGGTTTGCTTCTAGGAAAAGCCAAGGGGACAATCTTGGCATCAACCTGAGGTGAGATCCTCCTGGATCAGTTTCCCCTTTGTGTTCCTTTGAAAAGGAATGTTTTCCACCTGGCTATTCCTGAGTCTGGCTATAAGATGGAATTGATACTGCATAGTTAACAGTGCCTCTTATCTAAATTCAAACAGAGTTAAGGATGTTTCATCCTGTCATATCTCGTATAATCATGTTCATACTTTTTGCTTTTATAGAAAATTTCTATAATCAGAGCAGGTGGTCAGTAAAAGATATAAGAATAACATAAGTATGTGAGATCTTGGTGTTTTCAATCTGAATTTGTGGTCATTCCATATCTCAAACAACTGAGTAAATTAGTATTGAGCTTGTCATCTGTCTGCCTGCATAGTCAAGTGAAAGATTAAATTCCTAGAATAGAACATTCTTTCTGAATAATATGGGAATAATTAGACAAAGGGAAAAGGAATTTGTGAAACAAAGGTGTTAATCATTGTCCTGTAGACTAAGGCTGGAATATATCTGAACTACTATAATGAAATGAGTGTTTAAGATCTGAGCTATTCACCTGAAAATTATTTTCTTTTCTATAACCTAAACAATTTTGTAAATGGATATTAGACCTAGTCATCTGCCTGTTACTATGTGTGTGTGTGTATACCTATACTGAAATTAAATCAGAAATATCTTTAGTTTGGTTTGGAAAAAAGAATTTCAGTATAATCAATTATCTTAAAAGAACTAACTTCAACCTATTGATATGCACTGTTTTGGAATGAATTACTTAAAGTATCCTCCCAAGTCTTTTATTATAATTGGAGTAAAGTTAGCCTCTTATAATAAAATTGTATAACTATAGCACCCAAGGATGAAAAGCTTCTACCTGCAAAAGTGCTGTTACTTATATTTCCTCAATAGCATCTGATCCTCCTAAAGGAACTGAAATCAGACTGGAAATTTTGGGGAAAGTAACAAGATCAGATAATCCTGTATGTAAAGTAAATAATAGCATCAAAAGTAAATATAATAACATCATAGGACTCTTGATTCTTTCTCCTTCTATTTGGGCCCTGAATATTCAACTTGCCCATCAGATTTGTGTCTTCCAGACTACATGCCATTCACCTACAATTGGTAACCCAAACCAAGCCATCATTCCCTGGATGTGGCCCATGCTCAGTTCTAGTCAACCTCCTAGCCCAGACCCAGCAAGACAGAGATAGCTCTATGACTCTTTTTCAGCCTGAAGAAGCCCTTTGGGTCATGCCCATTTTTGCATGAACTGTTCCCTTGATATTTTTAATTTTCTTGAGAATATCTCATGTCTTACCCATGGTATTGTTTTCCTCTATTGCATTGCTCATTTAAGAAAACCTTCTCATCTTTCTTTGCTATTCTCTGGAATTCTGCATTTAACTGGGAATATCTTTCCCTTTCCCCTTTCTCTTTCATTTTGCTTCTTTCCTCAGCTATTTATGGAGCCTTATCAAACATGGCTTACTTTCTTGGTCTTTTTCTTTGCGATATTTTCTGTTGCTGCCCCCTGCACAATATTGTGAACCTCTGTCTATAGTTTTTCAGGCACTCCAGCAACCAGATCTAATCACTTAAATCTCTCCACCCCCCTCACTTCATATTCATAAGGGATGTTATTTAGGTCACACCCATATGTTCTGATGGTTTTTCCTACTTTCTTCAATTTAAATCCGAATTTTGCAATAAGAAGCTCATGATCTGAGCCACAGCTTTAGGTCTTGTTTTAACTGACTGAATAAACCTCCACCTTTGGTTGTAAAGTATAAAATCGATCTGATTTCAATATTGGTCATCTGGTGATGTCCACATGTAGAGTCAATTTTTGCATTATTGAAAAAGAGTTCAGAGGATTCTGGGAAGATGGCAGAGTAGGGCAGAAAACTTTCCACTCTCCAAATTTCCTCCACAAGAAAAGACAGAGCATCTTCTCAAAGAGAACTTAGAGCAGTGGAAATAAACCAAAGTTAGGGTAAGGCAGTTGTTCTGAGACAACTTGAGAAGACTCCAGGAAAGACTGACCTCCAGGGGCAGCCTAAGTCAAGTACAAACACCTCTAGGCCTCCTCTACAAAGTCAACAAGTAATAAGGCCTGGGAACAGCTGGGTTGGGAGGTAGCCTCAGTCTTAGGAACTTCCATCTCACAGACAATGTCAGGGTCAGACAGCTGAGTAGGAGAAGGATGAAGGACCTTCCACTGTTAAGGGAAGCCAAGCACAGCTATACTGACCAGACATGTCCCAGGCTGCAACTGTGGAGGAGGAAGAGCTAGTACACATTTGGTAAATGCAACAGCAGTACTTGCTGGCTGTGGGCACTTGCAAGGGAGCAGTGTCCCTGGTTTCAGTTCCAGGGCAGAGAGGACAGCTGTAGTTTGCAGTCATCTGAGGGACCAAAGGGAGCAAGATCATTTGTAGGACAGTGTGACTGGGAGGTCCAGTTGGGGCTCAAGTGTGGCAAGGAGAGTCCAAGGTTGAGCCCCAGGACAGTAAGAAGGAAACCTGAGGCTTGGGACTTCATTCCTCATAGCTCCAGACTATAACTTGATTACACTAATAGCTGCTTAAAAAAATGAAACAAAATAAAAATGAGTAAGCAAAGGAGAAAGAACTCAATCATAGATAGCTACTATGGGGATAGAGAAGATCTCTATCTTAAGAGGAGGATAGTGGAGCTAAAAAGGCTACTCCTTTTCCAATGAGAAATGTCAAATGGTCTGAAGCACAAAAAGAGTTCTCGAAAAAACTTTAAAAGGGCTTTAAAAATCAAATAAGACAGATGGAGGAAAAAGTAGAAAAAATAAAAGCAATCCAAAAATTTACCAAAAGAAAATAAAAAGAGTATTTGCTATGACCAGCAATTTATGTTGACAAAACTCTATTAGTCTCTGCCCTGTTTCATTTTTGTACTCCAAGGGCAAACTGCTGTGTGGGGTACAGAGGCCCTAACCCAAATAAATTTACCCCTCTGAGACCTCTCAAAGTGAAGGTAAAAAGATTTATTAGAATCTCACACAGTGCCCAGAGAGGAGGCTGAGGTACAGAAGCTAAAGCTGGGTTAAATAGGCAAGGGTCACTCTCCCCTCCCAAACACTAATGTAATTATTACTAATGAGGCTCTAAGTCTGTTAGATAATATACATAATACATGAGGTCCATTACTCAAGTGCAGTAACAACCTCAGAATACTGAACCCCCTTCAGTCCAACCTAGATGTGTCCTTATCTGGGCCTCAGTGTCCCAAGGCCGCTGTCTGCTTTCTGATTGGTCAAATCCACCTGCTGCTGCCAGCTCCTTTTTATCTGCATTATTTCATTTTAGTATTATCTAGGAGTTCTCTGGGAACTGGGAACTCAAACTCCCTCCCAAGGCTACTGCCTCAACTCTTCCCAAGGCTACTGTCTGGTACTTTTTATCAGGAGTCTTGTTTCAGCAATTCTTGCAATTCTATAGAAACTTAACCCTTTGCTACCTCTCACACTACCATTCCTTTCCCCAAACTAAAAACACCTATAATTTGGTGTCAATAGTTAATCCAATCAATTGTATTAATACTCAGCAGCTCTTACATTACCTTGAAATACACAATGACTTACACATATATATGGGGAAACAATACTGAACTTAGTTACAAAATACAAGGAAGTCATAAGAATGTAAATATGATATTCAGAATTGAGAAACCTCACTGGAAGTCATCCCACACACTGCTTTAGCATCCCAAATCCCCATGATGAAGGTGACATCTTTTTTTGGTGATATTTCTAGAAGATGTTGTACATCTTCATAGAACTGATCAACTTTGCACTCAGTATGCCAACAAATTTGGAAAACTCTACAGTGGTTACGGGATTGGAAGAGATCAATTTACATCCCAATCCTTTATAAAGATGGGTAATGCCAAGGAACATTCAAAGTCCCAAGAAATTGCACTCCTTTCACATGCCAACAAGGTTATACATAAGATTCTGCATGCTAGGCTTCAGCAATATGTGAACTGAGACCAACCAGGAGAAGAGGCTAGTTTTTGAAGAGTCAGAGGAACTAGGGACCAAATTGCCAACATAGATTATGGAGAAAACAAGGGAATTCCAGAAAAATTCTCCCTTTGCTTCATTGACCACAGTAAAGCCTTTGACTGTGTGGATCACAATAAAATGTGGCAAGTCCTCAAAGAGATGGAAGGACCAGATCATCTGACTTGTCTCCTGAGGAGGCTGCATGTGGGCCAAGAAGCAACAGTTTAGAACTGACCATGGAATAACTGATTGGTTTAAGATGGGGAAAGAAGCATGACAAGGCTGTATCTTGTCATCCTATTTATTTAACTTATATGCAGAGTATATCATGGAAAAGCCAAGCTGGATGAATCAGAAGCTGGAACGAAGGCTGCAGGAGAAATACCAACCATCTCAGACGTGCAGATGGTGCCACTCTCGATGAGGGTGAAAGAGGAAAGAGTAAAAGCTGGCCGAGAGCTTAACATCAACAAAACTAAGATCTTGACAATGGGCCCCATCACTTCCTGGCAAATAGAAGCAGAAGTGTCAGATTTTATAATCCTGAACTCAAAGATCACTGCTGTGGCGACTGCAGGCATGAAATTAAAAGATGCTTGCTCCCCAGGAGGAAGGCTATGACTAATCTGGATGACAGACTGAAAAGCGGAGACATCCCCTTGCCAACAAGGTTCTGGAAAGTTCAAGCTGTGGTTCTTCCAGCAGCGATGGATGGCTGTCAGAGTTGGATTATAAGGAAAGCTGAGCACCACAAAATCAACGCTTCCAAATCCTGGTGCTGGAGAAGACTCTTACAGATCCCTTGGATAGCAAGGAGATCAAGTCAGTCAATACTTAGAGAAATTCAGACTATTCCCCAGGAGGTCAAATACAGGAGCAATGACTTTGGCCACATAATGAGAAGACAGGACTCCTTGGGAAAGCCCCTGATTCCGGGGAAGATTGAAAGCAAAAGGAAAAGGGGACGGCAGAGGATGAGGTGGAGGAGCAAAGAGCATGAGCTTGGACAGACTTTGGGAGAGGGTGGAGGATGGAAGGGCCTCGTGTTTCATGGGCCCTGGAGTCACAGAGAATGAGACCTGACTGAGGGACTGAAGACAAGTGCCAGGCCCTGTGCTAAGCATTTTACAGATACCATCTCATTTGACCCCTACAACAACCCTGGGAGGTGGGTGCTATTATATTCTCACTTTACAGATGGGGAAACTGAGACGGGAGAAGGTTAAGTGACTTCCCCAGGGTCACCCTGCTAGCCTCTTGAGGTGATAACCATATTAGCTGAGGCAGGGTCCTCCCTGGGAGCTCCTTGGAACCTGTGAAATCATAGGTGAAAATACAGGTGAAGAAAGGCTGTGTGGAATAGTGGTTAGGGGGTTGGGTGCTCCTCCCCACCCCCAGTATGTGTCCTGCCATTTCACAGAGTTGTTGAGAAAGTGGTTCATAGACACTCAAGTTCTATAGAAAAGTGAGAGTCTCTTCTCTGCCATCTCTCTGGGTCTCACCTCCTGGACAAGCCTGCCTGGGAAGCTGCTGGGGGCAGGGGTGGGGAGCAGTGAAGAAAACTTTCCCTAGTTCCTGCCTAGTCATGCCCCCTGCCCAACAGGGACCTGCATCCCCTGGGGAGGTCAGAGACACTGACCTGTATGTGCCAGCCTCCATTCCCAAAGCATGACTGCGACTGCCCGGAGGGCAAAATCACCCCTACCCACACATACCTGCCTTCTGGAGCCTCATACAAAGTCAGGAAATGCCAGAGGGGAGCTCTGGGCAGCTTGCCCAGCTCAGTTGGTGTGAAGGGGCTGTCCAGAGCAGCACACCCTTCAGAGACAGCTCTCTGGGCCTGCCTCCATCCTTAGGTCAGCTAGAGATGGGTAGGCATCCCTAGCACATATTTAGTGTCCCCTGTCCTTGGCAGGCTCTGGTCACAGACCTTTGGACCTGGGAGGAGCCCACTTGGGTCACCAGCCCAACACATGTCTTTGGGACAAAGAGGAAGTGACCTCTCCAAGATCTTCCAGCTAGGCCAGGGCAGAGCTTTGACTAGACCCAGGGGCCCTGACTCCAAGGCCTGGGTTTTCCCAATTATTCCTTCCTGACTAGGACCCACCTCACTGATTTTCATTTTCACTTAAAAGAAGAAAGGGCACCCAGACTTCTTTGAGGAAGCCTGGAATTCAGGCATCATCTGAAATAGTAGGTGCCCAAGGACAGGTGGGGGGGCAGCCAGCCCCTAGGGGGACAGCAGCCTGGCTAAGACGGCTTCCCTCATCTGATGCCCAGCTATGAATAAACCCACAAATGGTCACTGAGCATTGCTGCTGAGCCCAAGGCCCTGAATCTGAACCTGCCTCTGTCTTTGTGTATGAGGATACTGAGCCCCCCTTCCCAGAGAGGGGCTTGCCTGCAGCCACAGGGGATCAAGGATTTGCATCTTAGAGGACATTGACTCTGATCTTCTCCTTGTAGAGGTGGGGAAACCAAGGCTCTGAGAATGGCAAGGACTCGCCCAAGGTCACAATATGATGGGGACAGATCTGGTATTCCAGGTCCTTTGACTTATTTCTATGGCACCCTAAGGTCCACAAACCACTTTCTCTGCAGAACCTTCCAAGGCAGAGTCTGCAAATGTTATCCCCATTTTACAGAAGGGGAAACTGAGGCCAAGAGAGGAAAAGTGATTTGCTTTTGGTCCCAAGGTGGCAGATGCTGGATTCAAACCCAAAACCTGTGACTCCAGATCCAGGCTCTTATCCATACTGCTGGGGGTGGTAAGGGATGAACAGGAGAGATTCTGGACTTCTCCTGGAAGTATTACCTGCTCCTCCCTCACTCCTCATGAGGAAGCAGGGGGCACATCTGGGTGGGTGCACCTGGGGCCCTCACACTCCCCCCCCCCAGAATCGTGTGGAAGGGCTCATGGCCCTGGGGCTCTTTGGCACCATTTCCCAGCTTGCAGGGGGAGGAAGCTAGGCTACCAGGGGAGGGAGGAAAGGGGACAGGGGTCCAGGGGCAACCCAGCTTTCTTGCCCCCCTGAAGGGCAGCCCCAGCCCGGCTTTCTCCCGAAGCCCAGGGCTCTCTTGGGATGAGGCTTCACCAAGGAAGGGGACAGGACTCACCTGGTTGGCAGGGGCCACTGGAGGGATGGCAGAGGAGGAAAGGATGAGGAATCCTGCCTTACACCCTTTTGCTGGGTGACCCTGGGCAAGTCACTAACATTTCTCAGTCTGTTTCCTTATGGATAATAAAGCACCTGACTCACCAGGTTGCAGGATTACTTGTATGATATTAGACAAAGATGGAAGTGGTGAATGGAGGAGGAGTGCCAGCCTGCCCTGCCCTTCCTGGGGCCGTCTCCCAGCATCCCAACCTGGGATCATCAGATTGGGCAGGGTTCATTCAGAACAAAGATTGGGTCAGGAAGCTGCATTCAATTCTAGCCTCTGACTGGCATGTCCTAGGCAACCTAAGTCACTTGAATATCTCTGGCTCTGAGTTTCCTCATCTGTTAAATCCCTCCTCCCACTCAGGACCTGCCTGCACTGGAATGCCTTGGGCCCCAGGGGAGTTGGGGCAAGACTAGGCCAGGGATACCCAGACTCAAGGAATCCTCCAGACCAGAACCCACTTCCAGTCTGCTCATGGGCTCAGATACAGCTCTGGAAGGAATGTCAGAGGCCATCTAACTCACCCCACCCCTGTAATTTTACAAATAAGGAAAGGGTCTTGCCTAACATTGGGACAAAAGGCACAGAATTCTTTTTAAACTCAGTTTACTCACCTGCAAAATAGGTAGAATAACATTTGTTCTGCCTTCCTCCTGGGGCTGTTTTAAGGAAAGTTCTTTATAAGCTTTAAGGTGCCCCCAGATGGCCTTTTAGCTGAGGGAGGTGCCCCTCTACTGGATCTGTGGTCTGGGTCAGCAGCCAGTGAGGCGGAAAGGACGACACCCCCCCCACACCCGGACCCATACACACCCCTTTTGTTTTCTGTAGGACCCAATGAGAACTGGAGGAAGAAGCAAGAATGGTTGCAATACGCATTTCAGACATCTTTTCATTCTAGTTCTCCGCAAAACCCACCCCACGTCTAAACTCCTTGTTACTGTCTGGGGCAAGGGCTGGGGAGAGAGGAACTCTGAGTCAGCGTAGTGCCCCCCAATCCCCACCTCTCCGCCTGCAGACTGCCCCAGGGCCCCAGGACCCGGCTGGGGAGGAACAGAACAGTGATGGGAGACACCCCCAGAGCTCACCTGGATTAGGGCCTCCAGGGGCTGAGAGCTAAGGGTTCCGCCTCTGCCGCTCATGGCGCTCTGGATGTAACCGCTAGCCCCAGCACGGATAGCCTTTTGTCTTGATTGGGATTAGCAGGACAGCGAAGGTCTCCTTTGCTCCTCCCTGGGCGGGCCGTCCCCTCCCTGCTGGGCTGGGCTGGACTGGACTGGGCACCATTCCGCCTCAAGAGAGCTTAGACGCTGCTAGGGAGGGCGGCACTTAGGAGCTGTCCTTGCTCTGGTTTCCAGCTTTGATCCGTACCCCAGCACCATCATGCACTCCCAAATTCTTCCCCTGCCTTTGACCCTCTCCCCTTTCTCCCATTCACATCAAAGCTGTAAATGTATCAGTGTCATTTTATAATTCAGAGTTCTTTGTACTTCTCCCAAGAGACACAGAATTCCCTGCAGCGTGTTTTCTCATCTGTAAAATGCACTTCTCCAAACACACACACATACACACACACACACACACACACACACACACACCCCTCCACACACACACATTCACACTCACACTCACACACACCCCTCTCCCCATACTCACACACACATCTGTCCCCGCCCCCCACATACACACTCACGCACACACCCCTTCTGGGATCCACGTGAAGAAACTTTGCAAATCCTCAAGGGCCATAAAATCGGGAGTTATTAAGACTTTGATCCAGCAAATTTCTGTGTCAACAAATGAGAGCTTTAAATGACAGTAAGAAATATTTATATAGAAGAGAATGAGTGAGCACTGCCTTCCGATCTCTGAGGAGCTGTCAGGCAGAAGAAGGGTTAGGTTGCTGGCCCTGGTCCCAGTGACAAGGCACCATGAGACTTGGTTTACAGGAAAAAAGTCTAACCATCAGAGCTGTCCCATAGTGGGATGGGCGTCTTCAGCACAAGCTGGATTTTCTCTCACTGGGGGACTTTCAGCAAAGCAGAGAACCCCTGGAAAGAGGGAACGATGCCCAGGAACCTCCTGGTACAAGGCTGGTGGCATGCTGGACTTGGATTTAGGCAGTCTGACCAGAGCAAGACTTTCTTAGCCCCAGTTTTTTCATCTATAAAATGGGGACAACTTTCCAAGCTTGTTGTATTCGTTGAATGAGATAATATGTAAAGGCTTTGCAATATTTGAACACTAGTTCAGGTGAGGATTGGACCAAGCAAACTCAGAGGTTCCCTCTAACTCAGATATTGTGGCTTTATTCCACCTGGGGCATTCTCTGTTCTGCATTCTAAGTTCCCTCCATACTGGTGTTCTATGTTCTGAGTCCCACCAGCTCTGATTCTGTATTCTAAGCTCTGTCTGGTTCGACATTCTATTTTCTAAAACACCAGCTCTAACATTTTCTCCTCTGTGTTCTCAGGTCCCTCCCAGCTGCTATAATCTTTGTTCTACATGATCTCTCAGCTCTGACATTCTGGGTTCTCAGGGCACTCCCAGCTCTGACATTCTCTATTTTTAAGGACTCTCCTAGATCTATATTCTTTGTTCTAAGTTCTAAGCCCTTTTCCTCAGATTCTGATATTCTCTATTTCAGCCGGCCTTTTAACTCTGACATTCTCTATTCTGTGTTCTAGGTCCTTCTTGGCTTCCACATTTTCTGTTATCTGTTCTAGATCTCTCCATGCTCTGATGTTTGTATATTTTTTATTCTGACTAATGAAAAGAAAATAAATAATTGTAAGGGTTGGAACTAGAAGTCTCTGAGGTCCCTTACCTCTTCAGAGTCTTTAATCCTATTAACTGAAAAGCTAGTTTCTCTCTCTCTCTCTCTCTCTCTCTCTCTCTCTCTCTCTCTCTCTCTCTCTGTTTCTGCACATGATAGCTGGCTACCTAAATGGAGGCATATTGCAGGCAGATGCTTGGTCCAGCAAAAACTCTAAAAATTGTTCCAGACTGAAAAATATTCAAGAAACCTAAAGCCTACCAAAAGCCTTTGGGCAATAGGAAATATACAGTCATGTAAAACAAATTCTCACATTGACAGTATTCAGAAACGTATCTCATTATGTACCATGGATCTACCTCTTCTCTAGCCAGGGGTAGGAAGCAGGTTTCAGCCAGGTCTCTGGAATTGTGGTTGGTCATTTCATTGATCAGTTTTCAAAGTCATTTTTTCTGAATTGTTCTCCTGGTTCTGTTCACTTGATTTTGCATCTGTTCTTATAAATCTTTCCAGGTCTTCTGAGATCATACCCACCATCATTTTTATAGCATAATAATATTCAGTCATATTCATATCCATCACATTCCATATACATCACATGTACATATATTTATTCAGCCTTTTTCTAATTGATGAACACCCCTTAGTCTCCAGTTCTTTGCCACTGCAAAAAAAGTGGCTATAGATATTTTTTGTGCATGTGAGGTCCAATTACTTTTTCTATGATCTCTTTGGCATATATAGGTTTAATAGGTTGCTAGGTCAAAGAATGTGTACAGTTCAGCAACTTGGAGTTTTTGCTGAGTGTTTTTGCTGAGACATGCCTTGATCTTGGCTGGTTGACCTCTTCCTGGTCATACTCTTTATGTCCTGGAGTCTAATTCCCAGGTCTTCTCCAAAGGGCGGGTCACCCTTATCTCCTAGAGCTTCTTGGGGCAATCCTGACTTTTCTCACATCAGCTTTCACTGAGCCTACCCTCTGCCAGTTGAACCAAGAAGCCAGCCCAGCCCCACTCCTGATCTTGAACTGGTGAGTGGGGTTTATTTTGTTTTAACTGGCAAAGAACTTAGGGACTACAAAGATCACCCAGAAGCCAAGATGGAAAGGACCCAGCTGTTTCAGCACCACCTTAAGGGAAGAAGGGAGAGCTCAAACCTCAGGCCTCAAACAGTGCTAACAAGCTCTTCAGTTTTAATATCTGTATCTATAAAGTGATAATAATAATCCTTACCCCTAGGTTGGGGTAAGAAAGGCTCCAACAACCCCAGCTATTTTTGACTCAAAGCACAGTGTTCAAGCAGGAATTTGGAATACAGGCCATCTGAAATGGATGGATATAAGAGCGTGATGTTAGTCATTTATACCTTAGTGTGAAATTGTCATTAAAACCTATTCTTCCAGAACAGCTCTGGTGGTAAAGGCAGGAGGGATACTTCTGGAGTGTGGGACACTGTCTGTGAAGCCAAGAATTGGGTGTTATAGAGTTATAGAGGCCTTGATGAGGTCATGAAGACACAGCATTGATTTCAGCATTGGCATTAATTTCAGGTGGCATGCCAAGCAGAGAATGAAAGAATGCTGTCTTTGATCTCTAAGGACATGGTTTCAAATCATGGCATCTATTTCTTCCTAGTTGTATGACCATAGTCAAGTTCCTTCATTTCTCTAGCCTTGGCCAGGAATTATAGGTGAAGTGAAGGATCTCTGAAGTCTGGGGCAAAAATGGCATCAGAGGACCTGCATTTAGATCCTTGCTTTTGCTAATTATTTACAGAATTCCCTTCCCTCTCTCTGGGCCTTGGTTTCCTAAAATGGTAGCAAAAGAACAGTTGATTTCCAGGACCCTCCTCTCATTCCAAATTGTTTCTGGTCTAAGTTTCTTCTAAAGAGATTTAGAGCTTTCCCACAGTGGGTGGGGCTGCTTCATTGGGGGGGGGGGCGGTATTTACAATCTCCTTTGCTAAAAGTCTTCTAGTGAAGATTGGATGAGTTTGAGTATATTATATATTATATAGGAGATTCTTATTTCAGATAAAGATTGGACCAAACAGGTTCTGAAGGACTCTTCCACTTCTAAATGTCTGATCCCATAAGATCATGATACAGGAGGATATGTGGAGAGAACTGGGAATGTTCCACTGAGTGTGAAGAAAGGAGACTGGGAGAGGGAAAGGTACAAGAGCTGTGTGGGGGAATGATTAATTTTGACCCTTATTTATACCCCTGGTTTATTTCCAACTAGTATTATTCAGTTGGGTTTGATTCCATAGGGACAGTGAGTATTACTGTTGTACTTGTCTGCTTGTATACAGCTAAAATTCTAATAATCCACTTGCTTAAACAATGCCTGAGGAGTAAATGACCAAGCCCAGTGTGGTGGAGGTGACTCAGTGGCATCGAGAGTTCCCCAGCTACTTTTGAATTATACCTCCAGTCTTGTTATCCCTTTGCTAGGGAAATGACCCTCTGGCACTTGGCCAGCAGGTCCTTGACCAGTGGATATCCCTGTCCACAAGAGTTACCTGTAAATCTATTTCCCAATCTATTCCCCAACATGGGGCTAATGAAAGGCCATCAGCTCTGTCCATGTTTTGCTGTCCTCTGCAATCAAATCTATCACAAGCCTGAGCAGAAGATTCTCCTGCGAGGTCAGGACAGAGGTCTGTCAACTCATGAGAATATGTATTTCACTTCATCTATTCTGTATCATCTGGGTATCAGGCAACTACAAGACTGAGGCCTTAGAGAAGGGATATCTCATATCATGACGAAGATCTGAGGCTCACTTCATTACAGGGGGCCAGGCACCCTTTAATAAAGTGCTATTGGCTCAGACCTTTCTTTTATTGTCAATTGGACAGTTTGGGGTCCCACATGTATTCAAGCCCTTAAAGGACCATCCTAGGGAAAGGGGGTGAACTTTGCTCTGCTTGGCCCCTTCCAGTTTTGAGATTCTTTCTTCTCTCATTTCCTGGAACAGTTATTATTAAAAATTAAAAATTCACTTCTATATCTCTCCCATTCCCTTCCCACGGTGAGACCACCCTGAAATTCTTCCCCACAAGTTCCAGTGACCTCCTAATGGCCACCTCAATGGTCTTTTCCCAGTCCTCCTCCTCCTTGACTTCTCTGTAGCTTAGGGCACTGCCCATCTCTTCTTCCTTCTCCTTCTCCAGAATGAGGCAAATTATCTCACATAAAAAAAGCAAGAGAAAGTTTTTATAGTGGAGGGAAAGAGAGGGAAGGTGAGGGGGAGTAAGTGAACCTGTCATCAGAATTGACTCAAAGAAGGAATAGCATACACACTCAGATTGATTAAGAAATCTATCTTTCCCTACAGGAAAATAGAAGGGAAAGTTGGCAGGGGGCAATGATAGAAGGGCGGGCAGATTGGGGGAGGGGTTAGACAAAAGCAAAAAACTTTTGAGGAGGGACAGGGTGAAAGGAGAAAGAGAATAGAATAAATGGGGGGTGAGAGATAGGGTGGAGGGAAATACAGTTAGCAATAGTAACTGTGAAAAAAACTTGAAGTTTTACTGATAAAGGCCCCATATCTCAAACATATAGAGAACTGAGTCAAATTTATAAAAATAAGAGCCATTCCCCATTGATAAATGATGAAAAGATATGAATAGTTTTCAGATGAGTAATCAAAGGTATCTATAGCCATATGGAAAAAAAATGTTCTAATTCACTATTGATTGGAGAAATGCAAATTAAAATAGTTCTGAGCTTCTACCTCATACCCATTAGACTGGCTAATAGGACAGAAAAGGGAAAGTGACAAATATTGGAGGGGATGTGGGAAAAAGGAGACACTGATATATTGTTGATGGAGTTGTGAACTGATTCAACCATCCTGTAGAGCAATTTGGAAGTATGCCCTAAAGGCTATAAAACCATGCATATCCTTTGATTTATCGATACCACTCCTAGATCTGTACCCCAAAAGAGATTTAAAAAAGAGAAAAAAGACCTATGTGTACAAAAATATTCATAGCAACTCTTTCCAAAGAATTAGAAATTGAGGGGATGCCCAGCAACTGGGGAAGAGCTGAATAAATCGTGGTGTGTGATTGTGATGGAATAGTCTTGTGCTATAAGAAATGATGAGCATGGTGCTCTCAGAAAAACCTAGAAAGACATATAAACTGATGCAAGGTGAAATGTACTATTTTCAAAGTAACAGTAATATTGTAGGATAATCAGCTGTAAATGACTTAGCTATTCTCAGAGACACATTGATCCAAGACAACTCTGTAGGATCTATGATGAAAAATGCTACCCAACCCCAGAGAAAGAACTGTTGGGGTCTGAATACAGATTGAAACATACTTTTTTACTTTCTTTTTTTCTTTTTGGAGGGGGGAAGGCAGGGAAATTGGGGTTAAGTGACTTGCCCAAGGTCACACAGCTAGCAAGTTCAAATCTGAGGCCAGATTTTAACTCAGGTCCTTCTGACTCCAGGGCTGGTGCTCTATTCACTGGGTCACCTAGTTGCCCCTCTTTTGTTACTTTATTTTTCTAGAAGTCTTTTTGGTTTATGATTTCTTTCACATGTCTATTATGGAAATGTTTTGCATAACATAACAGGTATAACCTATATTGGATTGTTTGCCTTCTCAGTAGAAGTAAAATGGGAAATATAAAATACCAAATAAATTTTTCAAAAAGAAAGATAAAAAGTCATGTTTATACAATACAGTAGTCTATTAAGTATGTAATAGTATTATGTCTAAAAAACCAACCAATGTTCATAACTTAATTTAAAAACACTTTATTGCTAAAAATGTTAACCATCACCTGAGCCTTCAGCAAGTCATCATCTTTTTGCTGATAGAGGATCTTGTCTGGATGCTGAAGGCTGCTGACTGATTAGGGTGGTGGCTGCTGAAGGCTGAGGTGGCTGTGGCAACTTCTTAAAATAATACAATGATGAACTTCGCTACATCAATTGACTCTTCTTTCACTTGCACACTCAAAGGCCATTATAGAGTTATTAATTGCCTTAATTTTAATATTGTTATATCTCAGCTAATAGGGAGGCTGGGAGAGAGCAATGGAGGAAGGGCAGGTCAGTGGGGAAGTTGGAGCAATTAACTGCCCCATCTTACATGGCCGTGGCTCATGGCGTCCTCCCAAAATTATGACAGTAATGTCACAGATCACTGATCACAGATCACCAGAACAGACATAATCGTATGAAAGTTTGAAGCATTTCAAGAATTACCAGAATGTGACACAGAGACATGATGTGAGAACACGCTAGTAAACTTGCTGACATAAGGTTGTCACAAACCTTCAATTTGTTAAAAAAAAAAAAAAGCCACATTATCTGTGAAGTCCAAGGAAGTAAGGTATGATACCTGGATAGATCAGGTGTCCGAGTCCCCCAATCTCTGAAGGGAACAGAATATGCTCATGCTCCAGAGCTGGAGATTAGGGTGTCTGGTCACAGCATCACAGGATCCTTTGAGGCCATTGAGTCCATCTACTTCATCATACTGAGGCTAAGAGGAATCAAGTGATTGGTCCAAGGTCACACAGGTCGCTAGTCTTGTAAAGCATTCAGTTGTCAAAATCCTCCCCACCCAAATGGGCGTCCCCAGCTGTGGACTTGACCTCAAAGATGCCACCTTCAATGGTAAGAATGGAAACATCGAAGGTACCACCTCCAAGGTCAAAGATTGACACGTTTCTCTGGGCACCAACCTTTTTGTCCAAGACATAAGCAATAGCAGCAGCAGTTGGCTCATTGATGATTCAGAGCACATTGAGACCAGCTATGGTTCTAGCATCTTCGGTGGCCTGACGTTGGGAATCATTGAAATAGGCTGGTACTGTGACCACAGCATTTGTGACAGTCTTCCCAAGGTAAGCTTCAGCAATTTCTTTCATCTTGGTCAAGACCATAGAAGATACTTCCTCTGGGTAGAAACTTTTGGTCTCCCCTTTGTACTCCACTTGGGCCTTAGGCCTGCCTTTGTCATTCACCACTGTAAAAGGCCGATGCTTCATATCTGATTGTACAACTGCATCATCAAATCTTCGGCCATCAGACATTTGGCATCAAAAACTGTGTTGGTGGGGTTCATTGCAACTTGATTCTTTGCAGCATCACCAATTAAACGTTCTGTGTTGGTGAAGGTGATGTAGCTTGGGGTGGTCCTATTTACTTGGTCATTATCAATGATCTCCACTTTCCCATGTTGGGAGACAGGAGTAAGTGGTGCCAAAGTCAATGCCAACTGCGGGTCCCTTCGACATGGTTGCTGGGGAGTCAGGAGTCATAGCTAACCACTGTGGAGAGAGAAGGGCTGCTGCTGCTGTGCTGAGTAGGCACTCTCATTTCCAAGGCTGCTGTGAGAATCATATAAGATGATGTACATAATGGACCATAGCAACAAGAGAGATCAGGATCTAAGGATTTCGTAGTGGTGAGTGTGTGTATGTGTGTGGGCAGGTGCATGTACAGGTGGGTGTGCTCCATCCAAGCAAGAACAGGGAAAGGATGGGTTAGTCCATACTGTGGTGCTCTCAATACATATAGGGACTGGACTGTGATTTCATTGGTAGAAATGAATAACTGCAGGTTGGTAAAGAATTGTCCAGAGTGCTGAGAAGGACCTGGCCCCAATTAACCTAGCCAGAAGGTATCAAAGGGTGGGCTAAAGCCCTGCTTTGAGGCCAACTCTCTACTCACTATATGACACTGTCTCTCTCATTATTAACAGAGCACAGAAAATAGAACGAGTCACAAATAATATTTTTTTGGAGGGCAATTGGGGTTAAGCGCTTTGCCCAAAGTCACATGGCTAGTTTTTGGGGGTGTGTGTGTGTGTGTGTGTGTGTGTGTGTGTGTGTGTGTGTGTGTGTTAAGTGTCTGAGGCTGGACTTGAACCCAAGTCCTCCTGACTCCAGGACCGGTACTCTATTCACTTCGACACCTAGCCACCCCTAATGTTTATTATAATACTGAATAATGTTCATCATCTGTTGCAGAAAAGCAGAAATATTAAATGCACCCTTTTCAGGTCATAATGCAATAAAAATTTCAATCAATAAAGGGCTGTAGAAGCAAAAATTAATTGGAAACCAAATAGTCTAGTAATAAAGAATAAGTGAGTCGAAGAACAAATCATAGGAATAATAAATAATCTCATTAAAAAGAATAATAGCAATGAGACAACATACCAAAATGTGTGGGATGCAGCCAAAGACATACTTTGGGGAAATTTTATATCTGTAAATACATACATCAATAAAAGAGACAAAGAGCAAATCAATAATTTGGATGTGCAATTAAAAAAACTAGAAAATGACAAATTAAAAATCCCCACCTAAATACCAAATTGGAAATCCTGAAAATCAAGGGGGAGATTGATAAAATTAAAAGTAAAAAAGACATTGAACTAAGAAATAAAACAAGAGTTGATTTCAAGAAAAAAAATAAATTAAATAAATAAATGCCTTGGTTAATTTGATTACAAAAAAGAAAAGCAAATGACCAATATCAAAAAGTGTGTGTGGGGGGGGCGGGGGGGAAATTCACCACCCATGATAAGGAAATTAAAGGAACTATTTGAAGTTATTTTCTCAATTCTGCGTCAATAAAACTGACAACTTAAGTGAAATAGATGAGTGTTTACAAAAATATAAACTGTCTAGATTAATAGAAGAGGAAATAGAATACTTAAATAACTGCATCTTAGAAAAAGAATTAAATAAGCCACCAATAAGTTCCCTAAGGAAAAATCCTCAGGACCAGATGGATTCACAAGTGAATTCTACCAAGCACTTAAAGAACAATTAATTCCAAAACAATATAAGCTATTTGGAAAAACAAGAAAAGAAGTCCTACTGAATTCCTCTTATGACACAAAATATGATACTAATATCTAAACGTCAGAGAAAGAAAACTACAGACCAATTGCACTAATGAATACTGAGGCAAAATTTTCAAATAAAATGCTAGCAAAAGGAGTACAGCAATATATCACAAAGATACTACACTATGACCAGATGGGATTTATACCAGGGATGCAGAGCTGGCTCAATATGAGGAAAACTATAGGCACAACTGACAATATCAATAACAAAAACTAGAAAAATAATATAATTATATCAATAGATGAAGAAAAAACTTTTGACAAAATACAATACAGATTCCTATTTTTAAAAAAAACACCAGAAAGCATAGGAATAAATGGAATCTTTTAATAAATGATAAGTAGTATCTATCTGAAATCATAAGTAAGCATTATCTGTAATGAGGATAAGCTAGAAACCTTCCCTATAAGATCATGTGTGGAGCAAAGATGCCTATTATCACCACTATTATCCAATATTGTACTAGTAATGGTAGCTTTACCAATAAGATAAGAAAAAGAAATTAAAGAAATAAGAATAGGTAACAAGGAAACAAAACTATTGCTCTTTGCAGACAGTAGGATGGTACAGTTAGAGAATCCTAGACAATCAATGAAAAAAAATAATTGGAACAATTAACAACTTTAGCAAAGTCATAGCAGGGATGGGGAGCCTCAAGGCCATATGTGGCCCTCCAGGTCTTCAAGTGTGACCCTTTGACTGAATCCAAATGTCACAGAACAAATAAGAGGGCTACATGTGACCTGGAGGCTACAGGTTCTCCACCCCTGGATAGGATATAAAATAAACCCAAGTAAATCACCATATAAACAACCAAAAAACCCCAGCAGGAATAAATAGAAAGAAAAATTCCATTTAAAATAATTTTAGACAATATAAAATACTTGGGAGTCTACCTGTCAAGACAAATCCTAAGAGCTATATGAACACAATTACAAAATAGTTTTCACACAAAAGCCAATTTAAAGCAATTGAAGAAATATGAATTGCTCATGGTTAGACCAAGTCAATATAATAAAAATGACAATTCTATCTAAATTAATTTACTTATTCAGTGTCATATCAATCAAACTACCAAGAAATTATTTATAATGCTAGAAAAAATAATAACAAAATTCATCTAGAAGAACAAAAGGTCCAGAATATCAAGGCAATTAATGAAAAGAAATGTTAGAGAAGGTGGCCTAGCCATACTAGATCTTAAATTGTATTATAAAGCAGCAATCATCAAAACCACTTGGTACTGGCTAAGAAATAGAGGACTAATAATAATAAGATAGTGGGATGGGTTGGGTAAACAAGACACAGTAGGCAATGATTATAACAATCTACTGTTTGATAAACCCAAAGACCCCAGCTTTGGGGATAAGAACTCACAGTTTGACAAAAACTACTGGGAAAACTGGAAAATAGTATGGCAGAAACTGGACATAGGCCATCGTCTATCACTGTATACCAGAATAAAATCCAAATGGGTACATGATCTAGATGTAAAGTCTGATACTATAAACAAATTAGGGGAGCAAGGAATAGTTTATCTGTCAGATTTATGGAGAATGGAGGAATTTATGACCAAACAAGAGAGAGAGAACACTATGAAATTTAAAATGGATAATTTTGATTACATTAAATTGAAAAGGTTTTGCACAAACAAAGCCAATGCAACCAAGATTAGGAGGGAAGCAGAAAACTAGGAAAGGATTTTTACAATCAGTGTCTCTGATAAAGGTCTCATTTCTTTCTTTCTTTTTTTTTTTGCCTTTTGGAGTGGGGTTAATTGGGGTTAAATGACTGGCCCAAGGTCACATGACTAGTGTTAAGTGTATGAGGCTGGATTTGAACTCAGGTCCTCCTGACTCTAGGGCCAGTGCTCTATTCACTGTGCCACCCAGCACCCCAAAGGCCTCATTTATAAAATACACAGAGAACTGAGTCAAATTTATAAGAATACAAGTCATTTCCCAATTGATAAATGGTCAAAGGATATGAACAAGCAGTTTTCATTCTTTTGGTTCTGTCTTATAATTTCTTGATTTCTTATAAAGTCATTAGCTTCTATTTGCTCCATTCTAATTTTTAAGGAATTATTTTCTTCAGTGAACTTTGGACCTCCTTTTCCATTGGGTCAATTCTGCTTTTTAAAGCATTCTTTTCCTCATTGGCTTTTTGGACCTCTTTTGCCATTTGGGTTAGTCTATTTTTTAAGGTGCTATTTTCTTCAGTATTTTGGGGGGTCTCCTTTAGCATATTATTGTCTCATTTTTCATTATTTTCTTGTATTACTCTCATTTCTCTTCACAAATTTTCCCTCTACTTCTCTTACTTGATTTTCAAAATCCTTTTTGAATTCCTCCATGATCTGTGACCAATTCATATTTTGGGGAGGTTTTAGATGTAGGAGCTTTGACTTTGTTGTCTTCTTCTGGTAGTATGTTTTGATCTTCTTTGTCACCAAAGTAAGATTCCATAGCCTATTTTTTTACACTGTTTGCTCATGTTCCCAGCCAATTACTTGACTTTTGAGCTCTTTGTCAAAGTAGGACTTTGCTTTCAGAGCAGAGAGTGCTCTGTCCCAATTTTCACGGGTTTTGTGCAGATGTTGTCAGAGCTACTTCTAAGCACCTATAAATTTTCAGCTTCTCTAAGGTTGTATGATCAAAGGAAGGGTTTTTAGTCCTCTCCTGGCCTGTTCTCTGATCTTTGAGTGACCAAAGGCATGCTTTTCTGCCTTGGAACTGTGAGGAGGACTCCCTCTCCACAGCTGCAATGAGCTCTGCCACAGTAGTGCTCCTCCTCACCCCAGGACCATCACCCAAGACTGAGACCCAGATCCAAGCTGGGCAAAGTGAAGAGTTCCCCACAATCATCTTCTGATCAGCCACTTGATCCCCCCACCATCTATGGGCCTGGAGTTCCGGAAGCAGTAGAGGTAGCTACCACTGCTGCTACCACCACCTCCACCAGCCCAGGGCTGGGGCTGGATCACATTCCTTTCTCACCCAGGTCCAACAGAGTTTCCCCACTGACCTTCTACTTTATCTTTGGCATTTGTGTGTTGAAAAGTCTGGAAACTTCCACAGCTGCCAGTGATTCAGCCCCCTGATGTCTGCTCAGTCCAGTCTATGCAGGCATGGGCCACACTGGATTGTGCTCCACTCCCAACCCGGTGAGATAGACCCTTCCTGTCGGCCCTCCAGGATGTCTTGGACTGGAGATGGGTTTTACTCTTTCATTTTGTGGGTTCTGTAGCTCTAGAATTTGTTTAGAGTAAATTTTTTTTGCTTTTTTTTGAGGGGGGAAGGCTGGGCAGTTGGGGTTAAGTGACTTGCCCAAGGTCTCACAGCTAGTGTTAAGTGTTTGAGGCCGGATTTGAACTCAGGTCCTCCTGACTCCAGGGCCGGTGCTCTATTCACTGTGCCACCTAGCTGCCCCTAGAGTAATTTTTTACAGAAATTTGGAGGGGTTTGGGGGAGAGCAGCAAGTCCCTGCTTTTACTCTACCATCTTGGCTCCAACAGGCAGTTTTCAGAGGAAGAAATTAAAGCTATCTATAGTCATATGAAAAAATGCTCTAAATCACTGATCCTACCATTCTGGAAGAGCAATTTGAAACTATGCCCAAAGAGCTATAAAAATGTACATACCCTTTGACCCAGCAATACCACTTCTAGGGTCATGGAAGTGAGAGGAGGACCCATATGTACAAAAATATTTATAGCAACTCTTTTTGTGGTGGCAAAGAACTGGAAATCAAGGGGATGCCCATCAACTGGGGAATGGTTAAACAAGTTGTGGTATATGAATGTAATGGATTACTATTGTGCTATAAAAAATGATGAACAGACAGACTTCAGAGAAACCTGGAAAGACTTACATGAACTGATATTGAGTGAGGGGAACAGAACCAGGAAAACATTGTACTCAGTAACAGCCAAAGTGTGTGAGGATTGATTTTGATAGACTTAGCCCTTCTCAGTAATGCAAGGATCTAAAACAATTCCAAAGGACACATGATGGAAAATGGCAGCCACATCCAGAGAAAGAACTATGGAGTCAGAATGCAGAATGAAGCAGACTGTTTTCTTTTTTGTTTTGGTTTATTTTGGTTTTTTTTCTCATGGATTTTCCCATTCATTATAATTCTTCTAGTCAACATGACTAATGTGAAAATGTGTTTACTAGGAATGTATGTGTAGAGCCCATAGCAGATTGCAAGCTGCCTTGGGGAGGGACAGAGAAAATTTTAAAACATGGAAATGAATGTTGAAAACTAAAAATAACTTAAAACAATTCAAGAATATTGAGGGAGTCAATGTGGGGAAAATGTAAAGGAATCTAGGAGTATATTTAACGACCAGGCTTTCTAAAAAACATATGAACACATTCACACACTTAAGTTTAATCTGCATTATTAAGATGTTCTTAAGCTTAGTCAATCAACAAAACTATAAATCAGGTCTCAGTGGGTAGCAATTGGTGATTTCTGTGGTGTAAATGATCACCCTGAAAACGTAATAGCTGCTCTCAAAGCTGGGGAGAGTTGGCTCCTGCCCATCCCTGTGCAAAGGTGTGGAATATTGAAGGGATTTTCAGACTTCTTCTATATGGTGAAAAGTTTTGCTGGGAGTGGGTGGGTGGGAAGGGAAGAGTTCTCTCCTTATCCCTTTCTTTTTTTCTCTTTAAAACTATTATTTTGGCTCTCTGGGAGGGAAGAAAAGATAATAAGATAAATTTTATTAAAAATGAACAACACCGGGGCGGCTAGGTGGCACAGTGAGTAGAGCGTTGGCCCTGGAGTCAGGACCTGAGTTTGGATCCAGCCTCAGACACTTAACGCACACACAAACAAAAACCTAGCCGTGTGACCTTGGGCAAGTTACTTAACCCCAATTGCCCTCCAAAAAGCAAAAAAAAAATTAAGGGGTGGCTAGGTGGTGCAGTGAGTAAGAGTGCAGGCCTCGGAGTTGGGATGACCTGGGATCGAAACCAGCCTCAGAAAATGAGCACCCACACATAAATAATGACTAGCCGTGTAACCTTGAGCAAGTTACTTAACCCCAATTGCTTTAAAAATAAATAAATAAAAATGAACAACACCAACAGAAAAAAGAACAATTTTTTAAAATAGTTTTTAAAACTGTGCTACATGTGCATTCTTTTATTTGAGCCTCACAACATCCCTGTGAGGTAGGTAATATAGATGTTCTTATCCCCCTGTTACAGGTGAGGGAACTGGAGCTCAGAGGAGTAAAGTGACTTGTGCAGGGTCATATAACAAGGGTCAGGAGAAGAATTTGAACCCAGTTCCAACCTTTCGGGACATCTTGAGACATCCTGTTTTTGGCATTCCTCTGCCCCACTTTCCACATCTTGCCCTGGAAATGATAAGCCAATCAATATTTTATTTCTGGAAAGATTGTGACAATTCATTCCCTTATGGCTCCCATCACCATCCCTGTGATTCCTCAAACACTGAAATCCTTTCTCTGGACACTGCTCTCCTGTTCAATTATCTCCCATGATAGAATGTGATCTCCTTGAAGGCAAACATTATTCTGCTTTTCTATTTGTGTCTCCTGTATCTGACATAGAGCCTTGGCACACAGTAGGTGCTAAATACTCGGTTTTTCATTCCTTCATTCATTGTGTATATTCACTAAGCCATATTCAGTTATCAACTTGAGGTATCTCACTCTTTAGCAGTGCCCCACCCCCACACAGTGTCTTGGTCAAAGGTAGTCCCCACTTGGCACTTCTCCTGGGTGAAGAAAGCTGGCCAGAAGACAAAAGGGTGGAGTCAGTGAGGAGCAAGAACCAAATAGTGGAAAGAAGATTGGAAGAGGTAGAATGGTGGCCATGCTCAGACTTGCCTACAGTTTCTGGATCTTCTCTTCAAAGGCTTTGTCAGGAAGTAAAACTTCCACTGTGTAGCTGACCTTCTTGGAGTGGACCAAACTGTAGGTGTTGTCAAACCTCAGGACATCTGCAAGAGACAGACAGACATGCAGAGAAGTCTACTATGTGTAGCTCCACACTGTCTACTGAATTGGGGCTAAGCTCCTGACTAACTTTAAAGCACTGGCTGGAGCTGCCTTCTAACCTAACTGCCAAGCTTTACTTTATAATACTCCACTCAGAGCATTTTATGGAGAAGGGGTCGATCTGGGACCCTTGACCATTTGAGGAACTCATAGGATGAAAGGGGAAGAAAATGGAAACAATGAGGTATAAAGATTGGCTCTTTCATAGCTAAAATATTGTGTTCATAGCTATCAAATTGCATAAAACCTTGAGTGGCTCATACCCAGTGAGTACCATGATCAATTCACAGACCTTAGAAGGTGTGAAGCTGGTAGAAGTCCATTTGCACCTTGTAAAGGATTTTTTTCCTTACAAACTTGAATGAGTCGATGCAGAGAAGTGTTTCAAGGCACCATGTAGATTCATATTGCTAAAAACTGTCATTCGTGAGCCCCCACTGGTGTGTGCTTACCTTTGATAATCAGCTAGTCAACAAAATTAGCTTCAGAATACAAAGAGTATCAGGAAGAAAACATAAGGAGCCTAAAGACATTGGGAGTTTTTCAGAGCTGGTGTATGTGGTGCCTTGACCATATGCATCTTTTCTGCGTGTGCCTCTCCACTAGAGTACGCTATATATGTGATTACTCTATATACTGCCACTGTAGGTATGTGTGAGAGAGGACACCTGAGGTTTATGGGGCAGGGGTGGGGATGCTCTCTAACCACTATTCATGCCATACCTTTACAATAAATGTTTTTGCTTTGAGCTACTTTTGTTGACTAGCTGACTATCAAAGGTAAGCACACAGTGGGGGCTCACAAATTACAGTTTTAGTAATATGAATCTACATGGTGCCTTGAACCTGGGCTGGTCATCACTGAGGTGACCCAAAATGCAAGTGTCATTTGGTGGGAGGGGAGGTGGCCCAGAGGGGTCACTACACCTATGTCCCAACCAAATAAGACTAGGCATTAGTCCTTGCTCTTGAGCCCTTCTGTATGTATTTGTTCATACTGACCTCTACACCTGGAATGGCTAGAAATACCATTACTCATCTCCACATGGTAAAGTCTCTTTTCCCACAAGACCCAACACAGATAGCCACAGGAGACAGAAATCTCTGCCTAGGGTGGAGGGCGATAAAGGGAAGGGACCAGGCATGGATTG
>WOXC01007660.1:0-15000 GCA_011680675.1 Gymnobelideus leadbeateri
TGGTTCTGGTGAGTTTACTTGGTTTCCCACAGTAGTGATATTTTGAACCATATCTCTCTTCCATAAATGGAGGAAAATGCTGATTCTATCCAGTAACCCAAGGAAAAGTGGCATAAGGTGAAAGAATACAGGGACAAATAGATAAACTCTTAAAAGAAGATATTAGGATTAAAATTTCACCTGAGAATCAGAATTATCAAAGCAAGACCTAATTCCTTTGAAAATCAACACTTATAGGGTGACTATGTTGCACAGTGAATAGAGCACCAGCCCTAGAGTCAGGAGGACCTGACTTCAAATCCGGCCTCAGACACTTAACACTTACCAGCTGTGTGACCTTGGGTGAGTCACTTGACACCAATTGCCATGTTTTCCCCCTTCCAAGAAAAAAAGAGAAAATTATCACTCCTTTAAAATTCTACCTTATCTTAATACTAACATACAAACTATATACATGTACATATACATACACATGCGTATACATACGCATATATACACACATAGCCCTCTCCATGTCATTAGCCATCAGTCATTCTCAATATCAAAGGATAAGGAAAGGCCCTTTTTGAAAATTAATGAAACCCTTATATATATATATATATATATATATATATAGTATATATATATATATATATATATATATATATATATTTCTGCTTGTTTTAGACATACTGTTTAAAATGGTTTTTCTTCTTTGTATATTTATTAGTTATCTATTTTTGGCATTTAAGAATTTTTCAGTTGTAAATTCTTGCTCTCTCTCTTGCTCCTCTTCTACCCATTGAGAAGACAATTGATATGATATCAATTATACATATGAAGTAATGAAATCATATTTCCACATTAGCCAATCAAGGAAAATATTAAAAAAGTGACAAGATTATACTTCAATTTGAATTCAGAATTCATCAGTTCTCTATCTGAAGGCCAATTATATTTTTCACCATGATTCCTTTGGAATTAGATTGGATCATTGGATGACAGTAGTTAAGTTTTTCATAGTTTATCATCATTGTAATATTTCTGTTATTATTTACATCGATCTCTTCATTCTGCTTACTTCCCTTTGCATCAGTTCATATAGGTCTTCCTTTTTTCCCCCTGAAACCACCAAGGTAGTCATTTCTAATAGTACAACAGAACCCCACAACAATTGTATGCCATACTTTGTTCAGCCATTCCTCAACATATGGGCATCCCCTCACTTTCTAATTCTTTGCCACCACAAAACAAGTTGCTATAAATATGTTTGTAAACCTAAGTCCATTCTTTTTCTTTGATCTCTTTGGGGTATGATGGTTGTATTTTGTGCTGAAAGAGGAACAAAATGACATCACAATGTCGGGGTCAAGATGAAATTTTTTGAACTGTGGCTGATCAGAAAAATATGCACTCAAAAGGCTGTGCCACAGGGTGGGCACAAATAGTCCATATGAACATTTGGAGTGAAGATGTCTATAAAATTGTGCATCTCATATTTTTTTTTTATCTGTTGCAATTCTCCTTTGCTCACCAATTTCTTTGATGTGGAATGCCATGCTTGGAGGTCCTGTGCCAGTGTCTCCCATATCTCACAATAAATTCCAAAGTTTTTCAGAGAGACCTTTAGAGGGTCCTTGTATCTCTTCTGACAACCATGTGAGCACTTCCATTGTATAAGTTCATATAAGTTCTCAGTAAAATAGTCTTTTAGGCAAATATGTATTTAGCATACATTTAGGCAGCGCATTAGAGTTGCACTCTCTGTAGCAGAGTTTGAACGCTTGATAGTTTGGCTCAAGAAAGGGCCTCAGTGTCCACTACCTTATTTTGCCAGGAGATCTTCAGAATCTTCAAACATAAGCAGTTCAGTTTCCTGGCATGTCACTGGTATACTTATCTAGGTTTCACAGGCACACAATAATGACAATATAATGGCTCTGTAAACCTTCAGTTTGGTAGGCAGCCTAATACCTCTTCTCTCCTACACTTTCCTTTGAAGCCTTCCAAACACTGAGCTAACTCTGGCAATGCATGTGTCAAGGTCATCATCTATGTATACAATTAGAAAGTATACTTTCAAGTTAATTTAACTTATCTACAGCATTCTAAATTTCTTCATTTGCTAAACCTATGGAACTGATGGTTCCACGTATGGATGGTGTGGTGCTGACTGGAGAAACTCTCTTTTCTTGGTGTTATCAGACTAAAATTAACAAATTAGTTCTTTCTCTGTTTATGGACAACACTTTTCATCATAAGTCCTTCAGAGTTGTCTTGAATCATTGTATTGCTGAGAATAGCTATGTCATTCACAGCTGATCATTTTACAGTATTGATATTACTGTGTAGAATGTTCTCCTGGTTCCATCATTTCTTATAGAACAATAGGATTTTCATCATAATCATATACCACAAATTGCTCAGCCATTCTCCAATTGATGGGCATCTATTCAATTTCTAATTCTTTACTACTAGAAAAGAGTTTCTACAACAATTTTTGTGCATATGTATCGTTTTCCTTTATTGTGTTTTTTATCTCTTTTGGAACACAGACCTAGTTATTGCTAAGTCAAAGGGTATATGCATGATTTTATAGGCCTTTTGACATAGTTCCAAATTCCTCCATATAAGGAATTCTAGTATGCTTTTTAAGGAGGTCTTTTCTACATGGAATTTTTGCTCCTTTTTTACCAATAGGTCACTTCTGTTTGTTTTTTTTTCACTTTATTACCTCTTTTATTAACTATTCTCTTGTCATAATTTTCTTACCTCATTTTCACTTCTTCTTCCCATTTTTTCTCTATCACTCTCATCTCTCTCTTTCCAGGGAATCTTGGTGATCTTGTATCATATTAGCGATTTTTCTTTGAAGCTTTGCTTGTAGCTGTTTTCATCTAGTTGTCTTCTGAGTTGATGTCCTGGTCTTCCCTACTAGTGTAATAGCTTTTCATAGTCAAGTTCTTTTGTTGTTATTTGTTAATTTTTTCAACCTCTTTTTGACATAGAACTTTATGTTAAAGCTGGGCACTGTTCACTGTGGGTAGAATGGCAATGTCCATAGCTTCAGGCTGTTTTGTGCTCCTGCATTCAGAGATAGTTCTGGGCATCTGCAGCTTTTCTAAGGTGGTGTGATCTGAAAGGAAAAGTGATCACTGATCTCCTGGTCTAGGCTCTTGCTCCTGCCTTGGAACTGCAACCAGGGCCCCTGCTTCTTTATGACCAAACACAAATGCTCCTCTCTGCCCTGGAATTGCATATGGGCAGTAGAACTGAAAACCAACACCACCTGCATCCACTGCCAGCAAGGGTGCCTTTGATCTCTTTCTGACCAATTTGCTGGCACCATTACTGTCACTGGGTCAAATGATCCCAATGCTAATACAAAAGATGTCACAGTCACCTCCAAGGCCCACAGCCTCCACAGCCTGTCCCTAGTGCTGCCACTAGGTGGGGCTGCCAATGTCCCAGATCCTTCTTCTTGCATCCTAAGTTTTCTTAGCCTGGAAAAAAAATAAGTGTCTCACTCTGACCTTTGCCTCTACAACCCCAAAATTAGATTTTAGCAATTATTTTAAAGTTACTTGGAGGGGAATCTTGTGAAAGTTCTGGCTAGGTTGCTACCTCAAATCTACCATTTTAATGAAGTGCTAGACCCTTCATATATTTTTGATACAGTGACTTTCTCTATGATTCAATTATAAAAGTAAAATGGGGGGGGGGCAGAAACAAGATGGTGGAGTAGAAACAGTGCTTCCAAGCCACTCTCCCCCCTGACTACCTCCAAACTATGTAAAACGGGACTCTGAACAACTTCTGGAGCCCCAGCAACCACAGAACAACACAGGGAAGCTAACCTCCCGCTGAGGACAGCCCAGCAGTCCTGCAGGAAGGACCAGCACAGCACCAGCACCACAGCATGCAGTGTGTGGGGAGCCGAGCACAGGTCCACCTGAGTCACAGTTATAGCCCCAGAGCGTCAGGGCCAGTGGCCGGCTGGAGGGACCCCAGAACACCAGCAGCTGTGGCGACTCCAGAATTATCAACATACACATGCCTAGGACAAAGTAAGTGGTTAGGGCCCTATGGACTTTGGGACCAGTATTTGGGGAACGCATCGGCTTCCTCCCCTGGGGGTTAGAAGCTGCTGAGGATATACGCCGTTTTTTTTAGTTTTCAGAGGCAGCTCCAGCTCCTGGCCTGCGAATTGTAGGGAGATCCAGCGATCAGTCTTGGGGGGTAATCACTCTTCCTTTAACCTCCCTGGATCTGGATTGTGATCTGGGGTGGAGGTCGTGGGTGGGTTTCCAGCTTGCCAGAAACAGAAGTAGCCCCCCCCCCCCGCCCCGACGTTCGGAATGAAAATTCCCCTATCTGGCAGCAAAGCCATAGTGTGGCAACAAGCCCAAAAGTCAAGTAATTAAGTGGCAACATGCCAAGGCAAAGGAAACAAATTAAACATAAAAATGCAATAACAGACTCCTACATTGGGGGCAAAGAGGGTCGAAGCATAGAGCGAGAGGAGGACTGTGAGGTCAGAATTCCTGCTCCAAAAGCCCCAGGGGAAAACATGACCAGGTTGCAGGCCATAGAGGACCTTAAGAAGGACTTTAAAAATCAAGTAAGAGAAGTGGAGGAAAAATTGGAAAGAGAAATGAGAAGGATGCAGGAAAAGTATGAAATGAGGGTCAACAGCCTGACTGAAGAAAACAACACCTTAAAAAATAGATTAACTCAAATGGCAAAGGAGGCCCAAAAGGGCAATGAGGAGAAAGATGCCTTAAAAAGTCGAATTTGCGAGATGGAAAAAGAATTCCAAAAGTTCACTGAGGTGATTCATTCCTTCAGAGTTAGACTGGAGCAAATGGAAACTAGTGAATTTATGAGAAATCAAGATACACTTAAGCAGATACAAACAAATGAAAGAATAGAAGGCAATGTGAAATATCTCATGGGAAAAACCACTGACCTGGAAAATAGATCCAGGAGAGACAATTTAAAAATTATTGGACTACCTGAAATCCATGATCAAAGAAAGAACCTAGAAATCACCCTTCAAGAAATTCTCAAGGAAAATTGCCCTGATGTTTTAGATCCAGAGGGCAAAATAGAGGTTGAAAGAATCCACCAATCACCTCCTGAAAAAGATCCCAAAAAGAAAACTCCCAGGAATATTATAGCCAGGTTCCAGAATCCCCAGATCCAGGAGAAAATACTACAAGCAGCCAGGAAGAAACAATTTCTATATTGTGGAAACACAATCAGAATAGCACAGGACCTGGCAGCTTCTATACTGAGGGATCAAAGGGCATGTAATACGATATTCCAGAGGGCAAAAGAGCTGGGAATGAACCCAAGGGTCATCTACCCAGCAAAACTGAGTATTTTGTTTCAGGGGAAAATATGGTCATTCAGTGGAATAGAGGACTTTCAAGCATTCTTGAGGAAAAAACCAGAATTGAATAGAAAATTTGACATCCAGACACAAGAAGCAAGAGATGCCCTAGAAGGTAATCAGGGAAAAGAAATCATGTGGGACTGCTATTCTGGGAGGTTGGGTAGGGGAAAAACGGGGAGGGGGAAATAATTGTAACTCAAAATCTGGCAGAAATAAATAATGTAAAACAGAAGTTAATAAAGCATTTGTTTAAAAAAATGAAAGTAAAATGTGAAGTGAAGCATGTTTTACCATGCTTTAATATAACTTTGTTAGCAAAGTTATATGCCCCTCAATCAATATTTAATTCATTCTCCATTGATTCTAAAATTAGTACATAATAGCAATTATCATAAAATTTGTTTAAATGTAATATGAAATAAACTTTCATAACTTTAAATTTAATTTTTCCAGATGAATTTTTAAAAGGGCCTTTCTCCCACTCCATATAATAAGCATTTCATAAACACTTGTTTATTTACTAATCTGTGCTTATTGAGTCAATTCTTGATCTGAAATGCAGTTCTCCATTTTAAATGATTTCACTTTATTTTTTTCTTAATTAAACAAATGCTTTATTAACTTCTGGTTTATATAATTCATTTCCACCAAATTTTGAGTTACAATTTTTCCCCCATTTTTCCCTACCCACCACCCCAGAATAGCAGTCCCACTAGATATCCCCTCATCCAATCTGCTTTTTCCCATATCTTCTCCCATAACCCCTTTGACTTTGCCATTATGGCAAGGTGAATCTCTGAGCCCCAATGCCTGGATATCTTATGAAACATTTAATTTTGAAACTTAGGTTTTCAGATCCATTCCCTTCCTCTCTTGTCACCCACTCCCTCTGAGAAGATAAGCAATTCAGTATGTGTTATACATGTATATCTATGCAAAACATTACCATAGTAGATATATTGTAAAAGACTGCTTATATTTCCCTCCAACCCATCTCACCTCCTAACTGGTCCATTCCCTACTTTGATCCTGTACCTCTTTGATAGTGGGTACTTCCAACCTCCCCTACCCCCAGAATGCTCTCCCCTCCATCCTCCCCCCTTTCATCTCCCTTTCCCCTACTCAGCTACAGGGGGAGATATCCCATTTAGTATGTATGTTATTCTCTCCTTGAGCCAACTTCAATGAAAATATGGTTTTGCCTTTTTGCCTTCCTATTCTTCCCCTCCCCTGCAACTTCTTCCCCTTGCCTCTTCTATATGAGATAGTTTACCCTACCCTTTCTCTCCCCATCTCCTCTTGCCTCTTTAATCTCTTACCTCTTTAATTCACCCCTTAAGAATCATCCGTTCCCATCAAATTCGACCTGTGCCCTCTATCCATGTATAACTGTAAACATATGCCCATATACTCTTCTTCAGTTATTTTCATAATGAGAAAGGGTTCATCAGACACAGTCATTGTTTTTCCATGTAGGAATGTAAATAGTTCAACTTTGATAAGTTCCTTTTGATTTCTTTTCCTTGATTACCTTCTCAAGCATCTCTCGATTCTTCTGTCTGAATGTCAAATTTTCTATTCAACTCTGTTTTTTTCCTCAAGAATGCTTGAAAGTCCTCTATTCCACTGAATGACCATATTTTCCCCTGAAAGAAAATACTCAGTTTTGCTGGGTATGTGACCCTTGGTTTCAATCCCAGCTCTTTTGCCCTCTGGAATATCATATTCCATGCCCTTCAAGCCCTCAGTGTAGAAACTGCCAGATCCTGTGCTATTCTGATTGTGTTTCCACAGTATTGAAATTGTTTCTTCCTGGCTGCTTGTAGTATTTTATCCTTGATCTGGGAATTCTGGAACCTGGCTCTAATATTCCTAGGAGTTTTCTTTTTGGGATCTTTTTCAGGAGGTGATCGGTGGATTCTTTCAACCTCTATTTTGCCCTCTGGATCTAACACATCAGGGCAATTTTCCTTGATAATTTCTTGAAGGGTGATCTCTAGGTTCTTTCTTTGGTCATGGATTTCAGGTAGTCCAATAATTTTTAAATTATCTCTCCTGGACCTATTTTCCAGGTCAGTGGTTTTTGCCATGAGAAATTTCAAATTGCCTTCTATTCTTTCATTTGTTTGGATCTGTTTAACAGCATCTTGATTTCTCATAAAGTCACTAGCTTCCATTTGCTCCAGTCTAACTCTGAGGGAATGAATCTCCTCATTGAGCTATTGAGATTCTTTTCCCATATGGCAAATTCAGCTTTTTAAGGCATTCTTCTCATTGCCTTTCTGAGCCTCTTTTGCCATTTGAGTTAGTCTATTTTTTAAGGTGTTATTTTCCTCAGTCAGGCTGTTGGCTGTCATTTCATACTTTTCTTGCATCTTTATCATTTCTCTTCCCAATTTTCCCCCACTTCTCTTATCTGCTTCTTAAAGTCCTTTATGGCCTGTAGCCAGCTTGTATTTTCATTTGGGGCTTTTGGTACAGGAGTTCTGACCTCACAGTCCTCCTCCATGCTTTGATCCTCTTTGCCCCTAAGATAGGAGTCCAATGTTGAATTTTTCTGTTTATTTTGTTTCTTTTGCCTAGGCACTTTGCCACTTAATTACTTGATTTTGGGGCTTGTTGCCACAGTAGGACTCTGCCACCAGACAGGAGAACTTCTTTCCCAAACGTGGGGTCCTCACAACTTCCACAGGTTGGGTGGCCTTTGTAAAGCCTCCACACACTCTGGCAAATTGGATACCCACCCCAAACTTCCCCCCTCAGACCATAATCCAAATCCAGGCAGTTTAAAGCAAGAGCAATTAACCCCCAGACTGATTGCTGGATCTCCCTACAGTTTTCAGACCAGGAGCTAGAGCCGCCATTGATGCTGTAAAATGGCTTCTGTGCTCATTTCTTCAGTGGCTTTTTGGCCCCAGGGGAAGAAGCCAACAAGTTCCCAAATACTGGTCCCAAAGTCCTTAGGGCACTAACTTCTCACTTTGTCCTAGGTATATCTGTGCTGATAATTCTGGAATCACCACAGCTGCTGGTGTTCTGGGGTTCCTCCAGCTGGCTGCTGGCCCAGCTGCCCTAGAGCTAAAACCGTGGCTCATGCGGGCCTGGGATCAGCTCCCAGAGCACTGCGCTGTTGGTCCCAGTGCGCAGTGCTGCCTGCTCTCAAGGTGCTGTACTCGCTGCTCCCTGCAGAGCTGCTGGGTTCTCCCCAGCATTAGCTTAGTTTCTCTGTGTAGCTCCATGGGTGCTGGGGCTCCAGAAGTTGTTCAGAGTTGCCTTTTACATAGTTTGGAAGTTGTGTGGGGCAGAGCACCATGAAAGTGCTGTTTCTACTCCGCCATCTTGGCTCTGCCCCCAATGAATTCACTTTATGTGCCCATTATCTAGTACCAATTATATTCATATAATAAGGACCTCCTATAATACTATCTGAGATAGACTTGCAGAGTAAATAGTGTGCTGAAATTGGAGTCAGAAAAATTCAGGTTCAAATTTTCCCATTGACACTTGTTACCTTTGTAATTATGGTTGTCATACATTTTTGAAGTTATGATAACTCGATAAAACTATTATGTTATTAAGGTGTTGATACTGCTCTTGGTGGAGGGAGTTATCATACTGAACAAAGTCATAAGTCACCAAAGTTTTGTAATTTTTTGGATCATGCATCATGGAGTAATAGAGTTAGATTGGAAAGGAGCATCAGAAGCTCTATATTATAGATCCTTTGTTTTCTATGAAGAAACCTCAGGCCTACCTAAATTAAGTGGTTAGACCAAGATCATAACTATAGCAAAACTCAAAGTCAATATTCAAACATATGGCCTCTGACCCCAGAATCAGAGATCTTCACATTGCATTACAAGTTTTAGTATGCTGTAGATTAATAACTTAATTTCTTTCTTTTTCCTTTCTTTTATTTGGGGGGTAGGGGTAGGGCAAGGCACTTGCCCAAGGACATAAAGCTAGTAAGTGTCAAGTGTCTGGTCTGAGGCTTCATTTGAACTTATGTACTCCTGAATCTAGGGCTGGTGCTGTCACTGAACCACCTAGCTGTCCCTATACAATTTCTTCTACTGGAAATTTGTAGAAGCTAGTTATAAGAATATATGGGATAGCTATGTAAATATGTAGAAAACAATATCATTTTATTATATGATTTCTAACTTTACCAGTCAAAAAACAAGCTTTTTCATAATTTTCAAACTTTCCAAATGAAGAAAAAATCTCCCTAACCCAATCTATATCTTTATTTTGCAAAAGCTCTTTTTGTTAGAAAATGATGAGCCCAAAATTCTTCACTTTAAAATGCAGAGGGAGAAAATCAAATTAAACAAACTAAAATAGTATGTATTTAACTTGATTTGATTTGTAAATAAATATGGTAGTTGAAGAAAACTGTGGTTGCTTGCACTTTGCACTACCATATGTTAAACCAACTCTCCTCCGCTCTCCTTTCATTTCTATTTGGTGGGATTTTTTTTTTTTTTTTTTGCTTATTCACTGAAAATATGTAGACGCACTTACTAGATAACACCCAAGAAAAACAGATCTTTATGCAATCTGTTGCAATCTATTTAGTACAAATAGAGTATTGAAAAATAAATTTGCCCTATCAGTTTTCGTGAATTATATAGCTTATATTGTGCCCTGTTCTCAAACCCCCTTTTTTGTGTATGTTTCTTCCCCATTAAAATTCATTTTAAGGAAGAAAATTCTGATATAATCCACTAACAGGTTATATGAAGTGAAAGTTCTTTTCAGTTATTTTTAATCATGAAGGCATTACCTCCCATATGAATGTATACATATATCTACATATACTTACATTATACACATAATACACATGTGTATGTACAAGAATATGCCTATATGTGTGTGCATGTAAACTATACTAACATATTAGTAGGCTATGCCTATGATGAGGAAGGAAGAAAGGGAACATTTAAATAGTACCTGCTTGTGTGCCAGGTACTTTGCTAAGCATTTTACAAAAATCTTGTTTGAACCTCACAACACCTGTGAGGTAGGCAGTTTTATTATCCCAATTTTATAGTTGAATTAACGCAAACAGAGGTTAAGTGACTTACCCCGGGTTACATAGTAAGTAAGTACCTAAGGTTAAATTTGAACTCAGATCTCTTGTGGACAGTTAGGAGGTGTAGTGGATAGATTGCTGGGCTTGGCAGCAGGAATATCTTCCTGAGTTCAAATCCAGCATCAAACACATACTAGCTGTGTGATCCTGGACAAGTCCTTTCCCTGTTTGCTTCAGGCCCTGCCTCTGTAAAATGACCAGAAGAGGGAAATGGGAAGCCATTCCAGTATCTCTGCCAAGAAAACCCCAAAATGGGGTCATGGAGAGTCGCATGTGACTAAAAGAACGACCTACAACAAAAACCTCTGCTTCCAGGCCTGGCATTCTATCCACTGTATCACCCAGGTGATAACAAATTTTGGTCTCAATTTCATGGTTTACAAGCTCTTAATAAATTATAAATGCCTTCAAACTTCAACATTTAACCTTGAGAATTACGTATTTAGACAGCTAGTTTTTAGATGCTAAAGGGGTAATGCTATCAATCCCAAATAAAGACAGCCAAAGCTATTGCATAAAGTGACTCTTCAATTGAAAATAGAAGTACAAACAGGGCATAATTTCCAAGCATGTCAGTCTTTAATGGCAACCAATTGATTGATAAATTTAAGCCACAACACATACTTACTATGTCATGATTGCTTTTCACCACTCAAACTATGAATAAAACTTGCATAAATGCTCTATACGATCTTCCCTTGTAAAGAAGATTGATAAAGTCAGATTAAGCAGTTAAATGATTTAAGATAGGCCATGTTTACATTTTTTAACAATCCCCAGGGGCAGCTAGGTGGCACAGTCAATAGAGCTGTGGCCCTGGACACAGGGGAACCTGAATTCAAATCCAGCCTCAGAATCTTGACACTTACTAGCTGTGTGACCGTAGACAAGTCATTAACCCTAATTGTGGTAATACTTCCTCAAAAAAAAAGAATCCCCATCTACCAAATTCAACACCAACTCCCATTACTCCTCCACCTCCACTAACAACAGAACAAACAAACAAACAAATCAACAAACTAATAAGCTTAATATAGAAAATTACTATTTTGTATTACTGATTTAAAAAAAAGAAATGGATATCTGGCAGTTTATACTTCTATCAGTGAGAAAGGATTTGGATGGATATTTGGGGAACAAATAATCTGTGCATTTTAAATAAGGTTTGGAACTTTTTGTCCCACAATCCCTTGGATTTTTTGGTTCACTACTGGATTTTAGGGTGAATCATCACATGTGTTATGTTATCACATACATACATTTAAAAATACACACATATACATGTATACATACATACACACATACCTATTTCATTTGGAGCATAATTTCCCAACATTTAAATTGTATCAATTTGTAAACAGAAAAAGCAACATTAAAGCTCATTTTCATTCTTATTATTTGGTTTTCTGTTAACAAATTCTGACTTTGTATACATTTTCTCACTAATTATCATGACTTTTTTTCTAATTTGGTTCAAGCCTTATTTAAAGAATATAAATGTCTAATTCCTATATGGGAAAGAATCTTCTTTTTATTTCATGGCAGCACAAAAAAAGGGAAATCATATTTGCATCTTTCTGTCTATCTATATACATATAGTTTAAACTATGATTTACATATATAACTATATGCACATATAGAAAAATTATATTGTATATTGAACAATTCATTCCCTTTCTAAATAATCTGTTTATTTTAATCATACTGAGAGTATATTTGATTCATTTAATGCTAAGAGGTATTTGGTAAGAATGACTTTGGGGAATTGAAAACGGTATAGATATTAAACTATATAATTTAGAAGAGTAAACGGGTACATGAATTTATCTTATAGTTTGGATTGTGAAAATAAGTAGGCCATATTCCTACTGTTATCCTTAATAGGATTAATTTGGGTATTATCAAAAGAACAATTAACACCTGCTGATATGATCACAGATGGTATCAAAGAGGAAGAGGGGCTCAGTTTTTCAGGAACACTCATCTTGGGCTTTTTGTATAAAAAATCCAAATTAAAAAATGGCTCCAGAGTCCAATGTTGACAAGCTGTTGTGATTCTAGCTACCATTTTTGTTCCTTCACCAAAAAGCCCCAAATCTCTTACACATACATATACAGTCTTAAAATGTTAATTTGAATAATAGTTGAATTTCTAGTTAAAGACACAAACTTTGAAGTACATCACAAGTAAAGTAAATTTATGTTTCCAATTCCAAAACATTATCTGTTTTAATTAATTTAATACTAAGTAATAAAGTGCTTTTATAATAAACTATTTCTTAATCAGAATTTTCTCACCACCTTGCATCTTTTAATAGACCTTCATACTCCTCAAGAATTTATGTTTTACTTTGTATAATAGGTATTTGTGTATATATTATATTTCCTAGGAAAGTGCTTAGCAAATGATAGGTTTGGTATTAAATACTTTTTCCCCCTCAATGCAGGGAACACATATTACATATCTGCTCTGTATGAGGAGCTGTGATAGCTACTTGGTATATGAAGACAACTGAAATAATTGTGGCCTTTAAGGAATGTAATTTCCAGGGGATAAACTATTTCCTTTATTTCTAAGTTAAGATATTATAAATTAGCAATTTTTTGATGAAGGCTGTAGTTTTAAGTTGTGTAAGTCTGGGTTCTTAGCTTTAATATATGCTCTTCCTAAGAAGAATTCCTCTATGGCCCTGTTGAGACTAAAATAATGTGGTTGGACAGTTTTTACTAAGAGATTTAAGTAGACTGGCCAGTTTGTGTTTGGCATTTTAGATTACTCACAAATTCAAAACTAATATGTAGGTAATTCTTCGCATAATAATTAATGCTTCTAGAGAAGAAAATTCCCTGCTGCAGACATATTTATGTGTCACTTGATTCATAAATTTTCAGGGAAGTAAACCTCTCTCTCTCTCTCTCTCTCTCTCTCTCTCTCTCTCTCTCTCTCTCTCTCTGTGTGTGTGTGTGTGTGTGTGTGCGCACATCTTTCTTGTGTGCCTGGTTCTTTGATAGCACTTGGTAACATCAGGACAGCAGATCAGGAATAGTGTCCGTTTTTATAGCAAAATTATGAGGGACTATACTGGAATTGGCAGTCCTTTTCCTCAGAGAGGGATATCCACTGCTGGGAAGATATTAAGAGTTTAAAGTAAGTGTCATACAAATGGTTAGCACTACTCTAATGAAAAGTAGGGTGCAGTTATTGATATATTATTAGCTTAATGTACCACTGTCACATTAATGAGTTCTGCCATATGAGAGCCATACTAGGTTGGGAGGAAGAAATATAGATGAAACTCTTTTGGAGGCCTACCTGGGGACTTAAAAGAACTACTTGGCAGAATATCTTGTCCTTGGAGATTTAATGGATTTTCTTGTTATAATAGCACAAATAAATGAAAGAGGAAATATTAGTGGGTCACTTCTTGGAGTCTAAAGAAATTTGTTAAGCCACTTGGATGGCCGCAAGTTAATCCAACTAGAAATTGTTGATCTCCAAACTTTAGTAATTCTGAGTTCACCTCAGTCAATACTCCTTATAAAGTATTCCTAATCATTGAGCTGAGTAGTACCATTAGTTCTGGATTAGTGACCATTGTCTTAGGGAACCATTAAAAAAGCAAGAAAATCAAATTTTAAGGGTTTAGTGATGGGACAGGGGAAAGAAAAATGTTTAGATTTCCCTGTCCATTTATTTTTACCATTTTGCAGCAAATATTTTCTAAATGACTTATTTGGTAGGCCACTGTCAGGCAGTTGAGAATGAAAGAAAACTCATGCACAGAGCTTACCTATATGAACCAAATTTATTTGGAAGGATAGTTTTGGAGTGTAGTAGGCTGAGCCTCATTGTCATGGTAAGGTAATAGAACCCAGTTGTTGAAATAAGACTGTGAGTGTATCCAATAGAAAATGTATTAAGAACTGTGCTTTTGTTGGCTGAGGAAATGCTGCTTATCCCACAAAATGTCAACATATAAAATATTAATCCACCAAAACAGCTAAACTGAGGACTCACTACAGTAACCACTTTCTGTACTTTTACTATCAAAACAAGGCTAGTTGGCTACACTCAAAAAATGTCTCTTGAATAAATTTGGTTTTAGATACACAAGTTTGGATTATTTCATATTTTTTTTTCTTCAAACGGTGGGGACTCATGACAAAAGTATCTATTTAGAAAGTACTTACATTGGGGCTGAGTCAAGATGGCAGAGTAGAAACAGGACTTCCTTGGAGCTCTGGCTCCCACATCCTCCAATTTATGTAAAATTTGAAACTGAACAAAATTTGGAGCAACAGTACCCACAAAATGACAGAGAGAAACTAACCTCCTGCTGAGGACAACCCAGCAGGCTGACAGGAAGTGGCCAGTACAGCACTCTGGGATCAGAGCCCAGCCCCCAACAAACCCAAAGTTCAAGCCTCAGGTGGCCTGACCAGCCATCAGCTGGAGGGATTTCAGATCACCAGCAGCTGTGGTGGTTTCCAGAATAATCAACCCATAGATGCCAAAGACAAAGGGAGA